>JAZKJV010004058.1:0-600000 GCA_037367405.1 Ottelia alismoides | reverse complement strand
AAGCCCCGTAATCTCGCCCATTAAAACCCCAAATCTCAATCACAAGGATCCTCCGTCCATCCCCATCTCCGCCTCCAATAATCGCCACCACCTTCCTATTCCACCACCCACGATATTCAATCAATTGCCCTTCCTTCTAACCAAGGCTGGCATCCATCACCCTATTTAAGTACCATCGTCGCCTCCGCTGCTTCCTATCCGCCGATAGTCTAAAAAAGTCGACGAGGAGACGGTGGTGACAGAGCCACCTCCTCTATCTCATCCTTGGCGAGATTCAAGGCACCTCATCCTCGTCGTAGTGTCGCACCTCCGCAGTGCGACTGCCCCAGCTTTGACATTGTCGTTGAGCCAACGATCGTACACTACATCCCCACGTACGATGTTCGCCTTGGCACAACCGTGCTCCATCGACACTTGTCAGCACAACCTGTAGTAATTTCAACACAAACACGATCTAAAACCTTTAGCTTCACCGCCAAGTCAGTCGCCAGCCACCATCAACGTCGCCCTCGCCTCCAGAAGCTTTTCCACCTTCTCTGACAGTGGGGGGAGGTCCTTGCACTGCAGGACACCCTCCTACTGCAAGCTCCTGCAGCCAAGTCCTTCACCACATCTCGAGGAGCCCGCAACTACAGCAACGCTTCTCCGCCTCCTTCCCCTCAAATCGACCAATGCAGCCTTCCTCCGCCATTCCACCCATGTTGTCGGGGGTTGACCCGAGACCTCCCACGTGAGGCGCATGTGCAGGGAAGGTCACGTGAGACGCACCACCCACCTAGGTGATTTTGCAGAAAAGTCCAAGGAGATCAACATATTTCTAGAATTGGCCCAGCCATCCAAGGGCAAGTGCATAGCACGTGCCCCTTGGTACTAAGAAATCCCCCATCGCTTCACCTATTCGCGGATGCATCTCACTACCAAAAGTCACGTGTATAGCACGTGATTATCTGGATGTTTTGCAGAACGCCCTACTGAGTGCTCGGTAATTAAACTTTAGTCCCTTTGATACATTTATTTCTTATTAATTTATTGTAATATTGCAAACAGACTACTGAGTCGTTATTTTATTTTGAGTCTCTACATTGCATCATTTATCTATTAATATTAAGCATTTTGTTCTTCAATTAATTATGTACTTCATGGTATGCTTACGATATTTTTGTGGTATGTTATTAATTAATACTTAATTTTCTTGTGAACAATTGCATATTTTACCCATATTATGCCTAAACTTCATAATTAATTAACCATTGCCTCAAAGATTGCCAAAAAATCATTAATCATATAATTAATTGTGTTAAACATCATGCCTAAAAAGAATTGCATTTCCATGCATGGATTGCCCTATAGAAATCATTTTGCAAATTTTAATCTCTAATTTTTAATAGATATCAAATCTCATATGTTAAGGTTTAGGATTTTTATGAGGTCGATCACCTAGTGACAGATCTTGGATAATTTTATCCCTTGAAAATAAATAGTTTTAATATTTATTATATTTTAATTATTGAAATTCACTTTGTTTGCATTCATAAATTCATAAAATATTTATCTTGCATCGAAAAATTTCAAAAAAATATAGTGCATTCAATTTATCATTATCTTCATCTTGGAAAAATTTCATAATTTTCAGAAAAGGTTTTGATTGAAAATTGCTTTTTAGTCCCTAAATCTGGTCTCATTTGCATTTTGCATTTCTAATCACATTAAAAATACAAAAAAAATACTATCTCGAAAACTGTGCACAAATTTTGATAGACAAATTTCTAGTCATTGAGTACGATCTTGGTACTTTCCCAAGTAAAATAAAATGAAACTACATCGATTAAAAATTGAATAAATTCTTGTGGTTGTTTCTTGACCGATTATGAATTCCCAATGTAATAACAACGACACATTCATTATTAATTTTAAATCTTAATTCTCACAAATTTACGGAGGGTTTTCGCAGGCTCATCATGGAGATACTGGGATTGAGAGATATTGTGTGATCAAATGGAGGTGATTAGGGCATGGCATGATGGAGGGGTGTATGGGGAATATGGTCGGTGAAGGGATCGAGGCCCTCGATTAATGTATCTTCTCTAAAAAATGGAGAAGGCATGGGGTCGATGAGGTTCTAACAAGAGGGGCGCTAGATGACTGTGTAGTTGACCGAGGTCAACTCACGACGACTTCTGGGTGGTCCACGTGGATCAACCAGAAAAATGCTGAGCAAAAACCCCTTATTAATTCATTTGAAATAGTAATTGATTTTATTATTTAAAATCAAAACATAGAAATATTTATTTATTTATTGTGACATTTTAGGTTAATTTTATGTATTTTTATAACACAATCTATTTGGTGCTAATATAGACATTTATGCCAATAGGTATATTTACCTATAATTGATGTATTTTATTTTTATTTGGTATTTAGTATTCTATTATTATGTAAACATATTTTATATATTTATATATTTATAATGTATTTAAATACATATTTACATGTTTTTATTTTATTTTTATTATTTTTTATTTACTTAAATAAATATGTAAATGTATATTATAGGGATAATATACCTATATATCTTAATAGATTATCTGTTTTGATGTATTTTTAATGATTTTCATTTAGGTTTAAATTTTTGAAGTGTTCCAAATAATATTTACAAGTATATAAAAATATAAGAAAGCTAAAAATATGAAGAATGAATTGAATAAAATATACATGTATACAATACAATAGGGACCCAAAAGCCAACTTTTTCATCTTAACTCTATTTTTAATGAAACTGCTTCCATTAGATAGATAATTAAATTTTATAAACAATAAAGTGAGTTTGGTCAGTTTTGAGTTAATATAAAGGAGAAACTGGTCTAGGATGTTTTGTTTACAACTTTTTCATCTATGTGTATCATGTGCACTTTGTCTTATTTTTATGTGCAATTATTTTTGTATTTTTCTTTGTATTTTTTGTACAAGTTTCATGTTTAGGGTTTCATTATTTGAGATTTGTACATTGCAAAATAAAATATGGTACAAATGGCTATTTATTCATGCACAAAATTAGTTTTTTCATATATTTTCTGTACAATTTGATTACCCTATATCCCCCACATTTATTCCAAGTCGACCAAGTCAATATTGACCTAATCTCGACGTCTAAAGTCATTCAATGTCTTTGAAACTTCATTTATGTTTTTTATTTTGTTCTTTTATTTTAGGATTAAATATATACTTATACAACATTCTTGGGTCAAATATTGAATGTTATTTTCTGTAAATTAATGATTTTTACATGCATTTAGCTAGGTGTTTAAGGCCAAATGAAAGAACAAAGGCGATGAAATAGCGACTCATCAACCCCTATACTTTCCTTTTCCAGTCCCTAGTAAAAACTTATGAAAATGTGTACAAAAAGAAAAAATAAAAGAAAAAGACCAGTGTAGCAACACATCCTAGGATTCTTGCACTTGAATACACTGGCCAACTTTTTCACTTGAATACAAAAATAATTGCTCAATTGGCCAACTTTTTCATCTATGTGTATCACTTGAGCAATTTTCACTGATTTTAAATTTTAAACTTATCTTCAAAAAATCAAAGTTTAGAGCTTAGTGAGACCTTTTGGAACTTAAATTTGGTCGGAACCTTATTAGGAAAAAGACTTGAAACTGAATAGACTTTAAGAACCACAAAACTCTATCTAAGTTTCCTCAAAAAGCCAGGTCAGAACAAGTCTACATCATAATCAAACCGTTATGACTATGAGTCTATCTTGTACAGTGTAAGTGATATATAGCTCCTCTCACCTAAAGCGGTAAAGGGACATAATTCTTAAACATGGTGACCCTATTTCTCAAATCTAGCAACTCTTTCCACAAGGAGCATGGTATTCCCATCTATGTTCAAGTGAAAATTGCTCAAGAAGAGGAGGTCGAGAAGAGAATGGATGGTAGTTGGTGTAGCAACACATCCTAGGATTCTTGACCAG
The DNA here is from genome assembly GCA_037367405.1 of Ottelia alismoides. Classification (NCBI taxonomy): domain Eukaryota; kingdom Viridiplantae; phylum Streptophyta; class Magnoliopsida; order Alismatales; family Hydrocharitaceae; genus Ottelia; species Ottelia alismoides. The sequence continues at coordinate 596,021 of JAZKJV010004058.1, read as the reverse complement.
TGTAGCCAAGTCATCCAACAACATGCTCACATGTATTTTTGACTTTGAAGAATAAGCCTTGCTTGTTGAATACATAACTCTAACGGGAAATTGATTTTTCTTTGATTTTTGCATTTTTTAAGTTTTTGAAGTTTTTATTGCATACCTATTTGAAGGTATGTGTACATCAGCATTTACATAAGAACGTTTTCCTCTTGAGCAAGTAGACTATCCCACTTTTGAGGCTTTATCGCAACCCATAACATCATGTCTTTGGACCTCGTCGCTACTGGATCAGGTTGGGTACAATGGCCACAGATTGTAGCTTCGTATGTTTCCATTCGCTTGTGACTCATGTTGGCAAATCCAACCCTCTGCCACTTCAACTGAGTTGAGCTAAGTGTAAGATGCATGTGTCCAAGTGAGGTCACTGTCAACAAGAGTCATATGTATGTTTCGAAATATTGTACTTAAGTAGATGATGAATCTACGATTCTCGTTCTTTATTATTTTATTTTATCTTTATCTTTTAGTAAAAACATATATAAATTTGTGTAAATACAATAAATTATCATTGTGCAAGCATTTGTTAATATTTCATAATAAGCACTAATTTTCCAAAAATAAAAGAATAAAAATAAAAGAAAAAGGAAAGAAGGACGTAATTAAAAATAAGTACAGACTGACCTAAGCCTTGAGAGAAGGTCAACCATCGACCTGATCGGTAAGGAATAAAGTAGGGGGAGATAGTCCTTGTATACTCTTCACTATGCATTCTATGTATATAGAATTCTTATATTTTATTCATCAATAAAAAGACCTCAAATCATTTTTTTTCTCAATAAAAGTTGTACACAAAAATATATTTAAAATAATAAAAATACTTGTAAAATAAATTGTTGTACATAATACAAATAACGTCCTTCTTAAAAAACCATAAAATAAGAACTTAACATATCAATACCAGCTCCATATAAACTCAAATTATTCAAAAATCATCTTTATTGAACTTAAATTAAATTATCTTTCAACTAATCATGGTTCCATAAATTTTCGAGCTGTGAGGTAAAAAATGGCTTTTTGGGTGCATTGTATAGCCGTATGCTACCTATACTTGTAAATATCTATATTTAATTATTTTAATTTGTAATTGGTGCATATTGTATTTTACAAACTTGTACATATTCCTAATAATAAAATAAAATAAAATAAAAATTAGAAAACACAAAATGAAATTAAAATAAAATCGAAAGTTCATTGTAAAAAAGCCACACGTATCGATCGACATCTCGACTCATCGTCATCCCTCTCTCACCTAATCCTTGAATCTCATCATCGGAGCGAGATTAGGCTAGACACCCTTCCTCCATTTCCTCCGGACATCAACCGTGCTCCCCCATTGCTTCCCTCTGCTTTTATAAATAATAATTGGACCAGAGTTATGCCCCTTAGTCCCGTTACCCTTTGCAGGTACTGGTGCGTTCAAGGAGACCCAACCTGAGCTCCATTCGAGGTGGAAGAGCACCCCTAGGAGCTCTACCACTGCCACGATCATCCGGTTGTTCCCTTGCCCATCTGAGGATCCCAGTCAATGCGAAACGCCTTCGCAAATGTGTTGGAACCTGCAATGAGTTCGTTTGACCCCTGGATCCCTGTACATGCCCGATTGAAGCTTGTTGGAGTCTAGTTCTTACATCATCCTCCTTAGTTGTCAAATGGGACCCTCTTCTACCAGATCTGATCTGGGCCGTTCTTCCATGCCCAGCCCATAACAGTCTGATTAGATCTCATCACATCTGAGCCACAAGTCAGTGCCAGTTGTACCGACTGTGAGATCGGACCTGGCATGGCAGATCTGACGTACGTCCTCTACATTCTCTAACTGTCGGATTAGCCTTGCGGAAGTCCATCAAAGCTGTCAGACCTCCGCATACACCACATATCGCAAAGGGTATATTTCCCTTTTACCCTACATCTTGTTTTATTTCATTGTAGTATAACAAATATAATCTGTAGTTAAAAATTTTTATAAAAAGGACCTTGTAGTTTTAGTATTTTCACTTTAGTCTATCTGAGTTGCAGTCACAGGTACCTTCACGTGCTTTTTGGTGTATTTGCACATTTTATCATGTGCTTTGAACTGGTTATGAATTGAATGAAATATTTTGAGTAATTGCATATATACCCATGTGTGTACTATTTCACGTGTTGCGCGTGAGTTTTGGGGACAAATTGCATAGTGGCCCTTTGATTTTAAAGATTTGTTATTCGTTAGGCACCAAAACTACAAATATTTGTAGATTGGTCTTTGAGAACTGTTTTTAATTGCTTGACTTTTTAATTCACAATAAATAGCCAATTAACTCCAAAAATTGCCTAAAAATTAGTTATGGTTCTGTATTGCATGTATTATTTATGGTTATTTTTGCTTGTTGATTTTCATTCATTTTCTATTATTAAAATTTCAAAAAAACCTAAAAGTCCCTTTTTGTTCGTAAAAATTCAAAAAAATATTTAAAATTTCCAAAAAAAAATCGATAGTTGACTTTTATCATCTTTTAGCTTTTGCATTGGTCTCGTTGAAAAATACTTTATAACTAAAAATTTGCAAAAGACTTGAAAATTTATAAAAAATATATAAAATCATGGAAATTCCAAAAAATGTTATTTCAGTTATTCTGTGTAGATATTACTTTAGTTTATCATAAAAATCACTTACATGAATTTTGTGCTTTTTACCTATTTTTAAATTGCAAAACATCCCTGACTGTGCACTATTGGTTTTCCTTTTCACTGTTTGATTTTTAGAAAATAAAGAAAACATCTGAAAAATTCCCAAAAATTTCAAAAAATACTATAAAATAGATAAAAATCGAAAAATATTTTTATTTTATTTTTCTAAGCATTTTTTAGACATTTGAAAACTACAAAAAAGATCACTTGTGTATACTTTTTTTCTTTTGTGATTATTTCCCTTGTATTAGAAAATTAAAAATTTGAAAAAGTGAAAACCACTAAAAAGGCAATAGAAAAATCCTGAGATTTTCGAATCAACTACTTAGTGTTTTATTGTGCTCCTAGAGTTTGATTTATTAGTGGTTTGAATAATTTTCACATTAGCTGCATTGATTGATTAGGGTCACAATGACAACTTAATTATACACTTAACCCTAGTCAGTCTCTACAGTTATCAAAGTGGCGTCGTCGTCGGGGAGCACGACTATGTAGCTAGGATTTATTTACTTTTTTTCTTTTATCTATTATAATTATTTCTAATCTCCATCTGCTTTGATTTTTTGCGAGGTACTACTTGGAGGACGACTCAGTCCGCTTTGGAGTGACCGGCACCTGAGGAGGAGCAGAATGAGTAGGAGACGGTTATATTAGATAGAATTATATTAATTCTATTTTTACAAAAATTCTTGTAATAATTTAGACTTTTGGACTCTTCTGGACACTTGAACACTTATTCGGGGTCTGTTTCGCCTAGTTTTGGTGCACTCGAGGACCTCACTATATTTTTCGTGTTTCTCGCATTTTATTTTTATTTGTTTTCTGACAATTTAGCCCCCTAGACATAGGTTTTACTCCGGTTGAGCTCAATAGAAACTAAGGTCCAAACACCCTAATAGAATATATGTTCCTATAGATCACGATTGGACTTAGTCAAAAATAAAAAGCTAATTTAATTAGATTAGAGACCAAATGCCGAGAGAGGTTGTATACAACGCTTGTAGGACCTACTGTGGTGGGCATCGATCGACATCTAAGACCAGACTCATGTCTTTTTATTAATTAGCACCAATTGTCCCGGTTAATATAAGCTATTGTCTTAGGGCGATTTCCTCGTTCATCATAGAGATTAGTTTTAATTATGTATTTAAATTATGCGCAAATCACTTTGCATGTAGATTGCTGGAGTAAGGTACGCATTTCTGACTCTGCATGAATCATTGAGTTTCATCAAGCATCGGCTTTTCCGTCTTCCTCCCCCTTTTTTTATTGGACTTAGATAAAAAGGAAACTAAAAATTCGTTAGAAATTGTTTTATTCAGAAAAAATACCTAAAAAGAGATAACCAATAAAATCGAGAGTAATAAAGCACACTTGACCTAAAACCGGACTTCATACAAAAAAATTTGTTTTGGGGAGATGATGAATCTGCATTTCATCATCTTTGTTAATTTATTATAACTTAAAATTCAATTTAATAGACCTGTATATATTACTAAATCCATGTTCTTACTAACCTACATCTGTGTGTAAATATTGTACATATATTATTATTATAACCTAAAATAAATAAATACATAATTGTACAATTTGACCATTTATTTATTGTATTTATTTTTAGTTTTTTTACATATTTTTTTAAAATAATTGTAAACATTATTCACAGTAATTTAAATAAATAAATAAAAAGTTAGTAACTTTTTAAAAAAAATTATTTCCTTATTTGTACATGTGTATAAGGTTCCTTATGTATATATGATATGTATGTAATTAATTGCCTTATATAAAAAACACCAAAAAAAAATCTAACATTAATTAATTAAATTAATCTAATTTCGAACATCTATTTTATTTATTTTTTTATTTTAAATTAATTCGAAAACATGCCATTTGTATATAATTTGAATATATATGGCTTAAATCATTAAGGTGGCTAATTATCTCTTCATTTTAATTATTTTCATTAATTTATTTAATTTTAAATTTCATTTTTTAATTTAATTATTAACTATGTAGTTTAATTTATTTAAATAACACCAAATACCCTCCTTTTTGTACATATCTTACTTTTTGATTTCTTATTCTTTTTAATGGGTCTTCTTTCCTTCATTATTCCTTAATCAATCTTTGGTGAGAGGAGACTGATCTCCAAGAGTCGTCCTGTCGTAGAAAGATACCCAACCTCCGAGTTGTCCGATGACAAAAAGTTGGTCCTCGTCGAGGTCATCACGACGTTCATCTGCTCCCACGGTGCGGTCCATTTTTATTTTTCGTTTTTCATCTAGGTTAATCGTAGTTTAATTTTTTTGTGTTTTTTATTTCCTTGTCATTTTTTTATTTTTAGATCGTAATTTTTAATCGTAGATCATTGCTCTATCACATCCGATCTGAACCATTTTAGATTTTTCGACTATCACCTTCACATCTCGATCTATCAACGTCCCTATTTTATCTCACACGATCTTTCAACTCCAATCACGTATGGTGGCCGGAGATACTGTTCCGATATCTCATTTCACCGGAATTAAACCATTCACATTCCTATTTTTATTTTTAATTTTTTTACTCAGTCGTCCTGCTCGAGTCAATTTATCTTTATTTTGTTGTTGGTTTACATGAATTAAAAAATATAAAAAAAATCAATTTCTATTTTTACGAAAATATTATAGCTGATGTTTAAGAAAATACAGATATTGTTAAAAAAAACTATTACAAAAAATTGACAAAAAATAAAAAAAGATTGGGGTTGCCCGCTGCGGCCCAAGCATGCGCCGCCTGCTGCCCATCGATCTTCTCCACCCAAAGAGGAGCGACAACACCGCCGCGCCACCCTCCTCCATCTGGAGGATCTTCCTCCATGCTCTCCTGCCATCATGAGAGTCCTGACGTGCATCCACCACCGTGCGAAATCCACCCCCGCAAACATCATGTTCGTTGCTCCCCACTTTTTGGAGCACTCCGCACAAGCCAGCGACTACCGACGTTCGTTCACCCAACCGCTGCACAAGGGACTATGTTGCCCCCATCGTGAGGACCACCACTGAAGCAATCTCTTCGACCCACATGAGGCCCTCATACACTACTCTTTCCAGATCGCCAACCTCTTGAAGAATCCACCAGCACGCACCATCACAAATCCATAAACCCGCCTCTCTTTTATCGCCGCCCATCATCATCCACCGATGTCGCACTAGAGCACCATCGCCCTGACGTGCACTTCTGCCACTGCTCTGTTGCTTGGGAACGAGAAGAGAGGGGAGGCTCCCCCTTCCCATTCAGTATTGAGCAGAAAGAAATGAACAGAGGAGCATCAACGTCTACATAGGGAATAAAAAATGGAAAAATTGCCACTTCTCCCATGGAGGTTTCAAAATCTGTAAAAGCATCTCTGCTCTCCAGCATGCCACGTGCATAACACATACACCTTGGGTAAATTGCAACATTTTATTTTTTAGTTCCTTTAATATTTCAATTAAAAAACATTAAATAACTGTGTTTCAGTCCTTAGCTTACAGACAATTATTTTTCTTGTTCTTTTCATTGAAATAAATATTTTAATTGCTCAATAAATTCTGGAAAATTTATGTTATACACATGCTGCATGTCTCTTCATTTTAAAAATTTTGCATTACATTTTATTTTTATTTACTATTATTAAAAAATAAAAAACTTTGCATTTTTTACTTATTATAATTAAAAAATCATAAAATAATTTGAATATTGCGTCTAAAATTCTACAAATATAGATTAGCCTCCTTTTTGTGTATTTATTTTTCTATCCAATTTTCACCCATTATTCGTTTTTAAAACAAAAAAAGAATTGCAAAATACTAAAAATCTTTAAAAAAATCACAGAAAATTGTAGAAAAAAATCCAAAATAGTGATTCTACTTCCTGTTTGTAGATAATTCATCAAAGTGTTTAGAAAAAATAAATTCAGTGATCTTTGAGTGAATTTTATATTTTCAAATTTCAAAATAGTCCTATCTTTTAAGTATTTGCTTTATTTCCTTATTTTTATTCATTTTAAAAAACCTAAAAAATATAAAAATCTATAAAAAATCACTAAAACAAATATAGTAAAATACAAAAAGATTTTATTTGGACAATTTTTAGCATTTTTAATATATTTAAAAAATACAAAAATAGCCATTATATTTTATTTGTATATAGCTTGTTTGAAAATTATTTTCTTGAAAATTAAAAATTTGTAAAATTTAAAACCTCTAAAAATAAACAAAATCAGAAAATATAAAAATAAGAAAATAAAAAAAAAATAAAAAAATACCACAACATAGAATAGTGTTCATAGAATTCCTTTATTTATTTCATTGATTTCTCATTGATATAATAACCCTCTGGATTGTAGACTCCTGTTAGCTATAAGGGTAAATTAAATATCAAAAATCTCTTGCTACATATTTTTGTAATTATTTCAGCTTGAGAATTTTTTTGTGTGTTGAGGGATTCTTAGGTTGCAACGAAAATGCATTTATTGTCATAAATAAAATAAAAACCCCCGAGAAATTCTCTGCCAACAAAATGGCATCGTTGTAGGGGAGGCAGGGCGAGGGTAGTTAGGTTTCTCTTCTGACCTATTATTTTTGGTTGTAAATTTTGTCTATGTTTTTCAACATTATTTCATTGTTCGTATTCATTGTGTCTTTCATTTTTCTCTTGCTCGTATTTTTATAACTTGTGTCTCTTACACATTCCGTTTCCTCTTTTTTGCGATGCCTGATGAGCTGGAGCAACTTTCTTAGGAGCGTCGGTGCACTCTAGTGAAGCAGAAGCAACTAGACTTTTCTCGAAGCTGCAGGAGAGCGTAGGATGAAGAAAAATTGAGAGAGACCATCATTTGGAGCATAGATAGTTTTTTATTTGTTTTAGCATTTTAGTTATTCAAAAACTCTTGTAAAAAGGCACTATATACCTCATTTGGGGTACGTTTCGCCAAGTGTCGGTGCACCTGGGGACCTCACTACTATTTTCTCGCTATTTTTATCGCTTTTATTTTATTTATTTCTTCTGGGTTTGTGTTTTCCAACTTTATTTTATTTTATTTTCTTTGAGTGAAGCTCCCAGACTTAGGTTTTATTGGTTGAGCCAGGTAGTTATTAGGTCCAAAGCCCTAAAAGAATATATGTTCCTATTGGACTTAGGCAAATAATAACTAGGTTCTTCCCGAATAGAAGTTACTGCTTAGGACAGTTCTCACTTACATTTGCATGTAGTTTAGTTTTATTTTTATGCATGTATTATATTGCAAGTAGAGTGCTAGAGTCAAGTGCACACTTCTATCTCTATCAATTGCATCTCATATTTTCTCGTGCGTCAGCTTTCGCATTTTCTTCCCTCTGTATTGTGGATATAGGAAGAAAGGAAATTGAAAAATATGTTAGATGTGTTTTTATTCAAAAATATCATAAAAAGGCGAAAATTAAAAATTGGGACTGCTAATATCACTTGGACCTTTAAAATTAAACGTAATTGATTCACATCATTGTCTTGGGAGAACACCCCCCTCATTGTATTCGCATTTTATTTGCCATGTACACACTAAGGATTAGTTCCCAATCCCAAACCTTCCTACGTAATTGTACAACTTTGTGTTTGATCACCTAACTCTAAAATTGACAAGATAATTGACCGAACCTCGTGGTCTTCACATTGCGTTGAGTTGGTGAATTGGGGGTTTGGATTATGTTTGCATTGTGCTTGGTGTTGAGTTGGTTACGATCATCCTCTCTAGATCATTAGCAGTCACATTCTCCTTAATCCCTCCCTCCCACCCTATTCTGATTTTGTTGCTCATTACGGTGGGAACCACAAGATCTCTTCCTTCATAGTGCATCAGTCCTTTGGATGTAGCTCATATCTCTTCACTTTGGCATAACAATGATCTCTGATATTTGAACCTAGATTTCTATGAGCTTACATGTCCCGATCCATTGGACGGTTTTTCTATGACTTCGAGGGAGAACCTGTTATTTGAATATGATCATTTGTTTTCTTCCTCGAATTAGTCTGATTTCTCAGATCTCCCTGAGGGTTACCTACAGGAGGTATGTACTCTGTACTCGGTTTTACTCCCTAGTTGTGCATCCGATCTGTTGGTTCACGAGACCGAGTATTCTGATTTTTCTGAGCTTGATCTTTCTTCTCTCCTTGACGACCCTCACAAGGATGAGTCGACCCTTGAGTTATTCGATGATATACCTAATCTCTCTTCATTACATGCATCGGATATCTGATTTCTTATTGAGTCTCCTGATCTTGACCTTCCATACATTTTCAAGACGGTGATTGACATGGAGGATTCCACGACAAATCCTTCCTTCTCCACATTCGATTTCTTTGGCTCCAACCATTCCTCCACTCTAACCATGAGCCGAAGTTTTCTTGTGTGCTACTAGTGCCTGATTTTACCTACACATTTATTTACCTTGTAGCAGACACCCGCCTTATTTCTTATCTGGGTGTCATTGTTCACACTTTTGACCACGTTGTTGTTCTCATACTGAGACAACAACGACAGTATGGTATTCGCATTACAGATGACATCCTGAACCTAGGTACTTCGTTGTCCTAGCCTTTGCGCCCAGCTAGGGGTGTAAACTCTAGCGCTTGTTGAGAGGCACCTCAACAATGTCTGCCTTGTATATATGGGGTCTGTCTTGATTTGCTTCTTCCTTCTACTGTGTTATCGTTCACCTCTTGTTTGTATCCGTGTGCTATACATAGGATGTACTCTATCCTAAGTATAGGGGAGTTGAATGATTTGAGTTGTTTATATCCGTCTTGTTTATCACTCATGTTGTTGCTTATACTTAGGGATATTCTACCCTAAGTATAGGGGGCGCGATGCTGTTCATAAAGTCGCTTTTGTGTTTTTTCTTCTGATCTCTCAATTTCCCCCCAACGTGTTAATGTTCTATACTTAGGGCTATTCTACCCTAAGTATAGGGGGTCAAGACAAGCCGTTGAGTCTGTCAATTCTTTCCTCGATTTTTCCCTTTTGTACAGTGTTCTATACTTAGGATTAATTAATCCTAAGAATAAGGGGATCACCAACTTCTATTCATTCTTTGAGTCGTTATTGTATTGCGTTCTTTTCAATTTTCTATACTTAGCACAAGTCATGTCTTCCTTTGCATCTCTTTGATCATTATGATGAAATAGTTCGGGGTAAGTATAGGGGTGTCATATATATTGTATATATACTTTAGACATAACTCGTACTTTTAAAATATGATTATTTTTGGGATATGTATATAAATGCGTAAAATCTACGTGTGTATATAGACTTTGGTCACTTTCTTTCTTAATAAAAAAATAAAAGAACAACAAAAAATCCTCTTATAAAACAAAAAATATTACAATATGTGTATATACTTTTATATATTTTGCTAGTCCTTTTTCTCCTAAAAAACCTATACGTTTGTATATATTTCTTGCATTTCTTGTACTTTTTCACGACAATATTGACAATTAAATTAAGTCTGGAATAAAATTGAAGAATGGAGCTTAGATGGACCTTAATCAACTTAATTTAAGAGGAACTATATAAAAAATGGATCTAAGAATTTTCAGGTCCTAGAGACTTAATTCTTTGAGTCCATAAGACTGTGTTCACATGTCATCTTGAGTAGTCTAAGTAAAATATTTTACAACACACGCATGATTCTTCTAGACCATGGCTTATCGTAGACAAGCACTCTACACGTAGCTCTTCATGGATGAGGTAGTGAGGAGGCAGAATCTTTTGGCTTGGGGCAGCACACGAGTATGTTACAATTAGTGGGAATATCCATCTTCCTCTAGGGAGAGTAGTGCATATCAACTTGATCTAGTAGCATTGAGGTCTAAAGACGGGATGATGTAGGGTTGCAATAATTCTTCAAAAGAGGGATAGTCTACAGGCTCCAGAGGAAAAACTCGTTATGTACATGCTGAACCTTGTATATATTTTCAAAAAATTGAAAAAAATGCAGAATCTCCAAAAGTGGTCAGGTCTGATTGAAAAGTAACATGCATGTCGATGTGTATATACAAGTATAGAAAAATAATAATAATAAGAGCTTCAAAGTCAATTTTTTGTGAGTTTGCAGCTGGATGACTTGGCTACATTGGTTATCCATCCAAGGATAGGTAGCTACACTGGTCACCATCCCTTCTTTTTTCCATCTCCTCTTCTTGAGCTGGTTGTACTTGAACTTAGAAGGGAATATCCCCACTCCTCGAGGAAAGAGTTGCTAGATCGGAGGACTAAAGTTACCTTGTTGAGAGAGGTTGTTTCTTTGCTGCTTTTGACACGAGGAGCTATGTTTCACTTACACTTTAAAAGTAAAGGTTCATAGTCATAAGAATTTGTGTATGTAGACTTGTTCTGACCTGGCTGTTGAGGAGACCTGAATAAGAGTCTAGTGGAACTTTAAGACTATTAGGTTTTAAATACATTCCTCATGAAAGTTCTGCCACACTAATAAAACAAATGTCCGATAGAACTCCATATTACAACTTTTTAAAGATAAGTTTAGTACTCAATATTGTCCTAATTTCTTTATTATTCCTTTCTTTTCTTTTATTCACTTATTCTTTCAAATAAGTATTTGCCAAGGGACTAGCAACGGTAAAGTACAGGGGGATGATGGATTTGCATTTCATCATATTTATTCATTTATTTTAGCTTAAAATACCTTTTAAAACTCTTGTATATATAATTAAATCCATGTTCTTACTAACCTACATCTGTGTGTAAATATTGTATAGATATTACTATTTTAACCTAAAATAAATAAATAAATAAAGGAAAAATAAAGAAAATGAAAGACTGTATATATGCAATAGGTACAGGCTGACCCAGACCCCGAGAGAAGGTCAAGAGTTGACCTGATCAACTAGGAATAAAGTAGGGAGAGAAAGGGACTTTAATCAGAAAATCCAAAAAAATGTTTTGTAAATTCTTTTTATTCCTCATTTATTGTATGCATATTTAAATAAAACTTATACTATTTTATTTGTTCATAAATGTACCTCAAATTAAATAATTTTCTAAACAAAAATTGTAAATAAATTTTTTTCCTAAATAATAAAAAATCTTGTAAAATAAAACCATGTACAGAATAAAAGTAACCACAGTTGGAAAAGGCCGTAAAGCGATAATTGAAAGACCAATTCCGGCTCCAAATGAACTCAGATTGAATCATACTCACTTCCATCGTATTCTAAATCAAATTATCTTTAAAATGGCAACGGTTTTATAATTTTTGGAGTTATGGCTGAAATGACAGTTTTCTGGGTTGTTTTTACAATTTGATCATTTATTTATTGTATTTATTTTTTATTTTTGTACATATTATATTTTTAGTAATGGTAAATATTGTTCACAGCAATTTAAAGTAAATATTATTTTTTTTAAATTTTTTCCTTATTTGTACATGTGTATAATGTACCTTATGTAAATATGATATGTATGTAATTAACCACCTTATATAAAAAACCACCAAAATATAACATCTAACATTAATTAATTAAATTAATCTGATTTCAAAAATCTAATTTAATTTCTTTATTTAAATAAATTTTAAAACATGCCTTTTTTGATATAATTTGAATATATGCCTTAAATATCCACCATTTAGTTGGAAATTACTTCTTCATATCAATTATTATTATTAATTTATTTAATTCTAAATTTCATTTTTAAGTTATTTATTTATTAATTTTATTTATTTAAACAACCACTATATACCTTCCTTTGTGTACATATCTTCCTTTTATGATTTCTTCTACTTTTTAATGGGTCTCCTCTCCTTCATTATTCCTTTATCAATCATTGGTGAGAGGAGCTTGATCTCCAAGAGTCATCTTATCGTAGAAAGGTGCCCAGCTTTCGAGCTGTCCGGTGACATCGAATTGGTCCTCGTCGAGGTCATCATGGTGTTCATCCGCTCCATTGTGATATCCATTTTTATTTTTCATTTTTCATTTAGGTTAATCGTAGATTGTTTTTTCATTTTTTATTTATTTGTCATTTTTTTTAAATTTTAGATCGTAATTTTTAATCGTAGATCATTATTATGCCACATCTGATCCGATCCATTTTTTATTTTCGACTATCACCTTCACATCTCAATCTATCCACGTTCCTATTCTATGTCACACGATCTTTCAACTCCAGTAACGCACAGTGGCTGGAGACACGGTTCCGATCTCCCTTTTCACCAGATCCAAACAATTCACATTTCTATTTTTATTTATTTTATTTTTTTGACGAGCTATCAAGATCGTGTCGATTTATCTTTATTTTATTACAGGTTCACATGAATCAAAAAATACAAAGAATTCAGTTTCTATTTTTAAAAAAATATTGCAGCTACTGTTTAAAAAAATACAGATGTTGTTTAAAAAATATTTCCATAAAATTACAAAAAAAATATTGTGATCGCCCGCTGCAGCCACAACAAGCGCCGCCCACCGCCCATCGATCTCCTCTGCCCAAAGAGGAATGGAAACTTCACCGCTGAGCCACCCTCCTCTACCTGTCGGTCCTTCCTCCCGTTCTCCTGCCACCATGGGAGCCCTGACGAGCATCCACCACCATGCAAAATCCACCCTCGCAGCTATCTCGTTCGCTGCTCCCCATGGCTTGGAGTACTCGACATGAGCCACCGACCGCCGACGTCCGTTCACCCAACCGTCACGAGAGGGTGTGTGCCTCCCCCACTGCGAGGCCCGCTGTTGCCACGATCTCATTTGCCCGCAAGAGCCCCTCATATACCGCTCTTTACAGATCCCAGCTCTTTCACATAACCTCTGTCGCCCCTAAGCAAAGGAACCACCGACAATTGCGTCCCGCTCGACTTCGAATCCACAACACCACCAACCTCCTGCAAAGTTTACCGATGCGAACTACCATAGATCCATCAGTCCGCCTCACATGTGTTATCTCCCATCTTCATCGATTGCCGTCACACTAGAGCACCATCTCCCGGACGCCCACTTCTGCCATCGCTCCGCTGCATGGGAAGGGAAACAAGGGGCGACACCCCCTTCCCCTTCAGTCTTAAGCAGAAAGAAACAAGCAGAGGAGCATCAATGTCTACCATAGGGAATGAAAAATTGGAAAATTGCAACTTCACCCCTGCAGGTTTCAAAAATTGCAAAAGAATCGCTGCTCTCTAGCCCGCCACGTGCATAGCACCTTGGGTAAATTGCAACATTTTCTTTTTTATTTCCTATTATATTTCAATTCAAAAACATTAAATATTTGTGTTTCAGTCCTTAACTTCCAGACATTTATTTTATTTGTTCTTTTCGTTGAAATAAATGTTTATTGCTCAATAAATTCTGGAAAATTCATGTTATACTCTTGTTGCTTGTCTTTTCACTGTATAAATTTTGAATTACATTTTATTTTTTTTTTCTATTATTAAAAAATAAAAACATTGCATTTTTTCTTTTGGTAATTAAAAAATCATAAAAAAAATTGAATATTACGTCAATAATTCAAAAAAATAGAATAGCTTCCTTTTTCAATTTTCTAACCAATTTTCACACATTAACATTTTTATGCAAAATAGAAAAAATCTTTAAAAACATAGAAAATTGTAGAAAAATAAAAAAATAGTGATTCTACTTTCTATTTGTAGATAATTCATCAAAGTTTTTAGAAAAAATAAATTCAGTGATTTTTGAGTTAATTTTAAATTTTAAAATTGCAAAATAGTTATTAGGACCAAAGCCCTGAAAGAATATATGTTCCTATAGATTGTTTAGACGTAGGCAAATAATAACTTCGTTCTTCCCGAATAGAAGTTACTGCTTAGGAAAGTTCTCGCTTAAATTTGCATGTAGTTCAGTTTTATTTTTATGCGTGGATTATATTGCATGTAGAGTGCTAGAGTCAAGTGCACACTTCTATCTCTAGCAATTGCATCTCATATTTTCTCGTGCGTCAACTTTCTCATTTTCTTCGCTCTGTATTGTGGATATAGGAATAAAGGAAATTAAACAATATGTTAGATGTGTTTTTATTCAAAAATATCTAAAAAAGGCAAAAATTGAAAATTAAAAATTGGGACTGCTAATATCACTTGGACCCTTAAAATTAAACGTAATTGATTCACATCATTGTCTTGGGAGAACAACCCCTTCATTGTATTCGCATTTTATTTGCCATGTACCCACTAAGGATTAGTTCCCCAATCCCAAAACTTTCTACGTAATTGTACAACTTTATGTTTGATCACCTAACTCTAAAATTGACAAGATAATTGACCAAACCTCGTGGTCTTCACATTTCGTTGAGTTGGTGAATTGGGGGTTTGCATTGTGTTTGCATTGTGCTTGGTGTTGAGTTGGTTACGATCATCCTCTCTAGATCATTAGCAGTCACATTCTCCATAATCCCTCCCTCCCACCCTATTTTGAATTTGTTCCTCATTACGGTGGGAACCACAAGATCTCTTCCTTCATAGTGCATCAGTCCTTTGGATGTAGCTCATATCTCTTCACTTTGGCATAACAATGATATCTTATATTTGAACCTAGATTTCTATGAGCTTACATGTCCCGATCCATTGGATGATTATTTTATGAATTTGAGAGAGAACCTGTTATTTGAATATGATCATTTGTTTTCTTCCTCGAATTAGTCTGATTTCTCAGATCTCCCTGAGGGTTACCTGCAGGCGGTATGTACTTTGTACTCGGTTTCACTCACTAGTTGTGCATCCGATCAGTCAGTTCACGAGACCGAGTATTCTGATTTTTCTGAGCTTGATCTTTCTTCTCTCCTTGACGACCCTCACAAGGATGAGCCGACCCTTGAGTTATTCGATGATATACCTGATCTCTCTTCATTACATGCATCGGATGTCTGATTTCTTATTGAATCTCCTGATCTTGAGCTTGACCTTCCATACATTTTCAAGACGGTGATTGACGTGGAGGATTCCACGACAAGTCCTTCCTTCTCCACAATCGATTTCTTAGGCTCCAACCATTCCTCCACTCTGACCATGAGCCGAAGTTTTCTTTTGTGCTACTAGTGCCCGATTTTACCTACACATTTATTTACCTTGTAGAAGACACCCGCCCTATTCCTTATCTGGGTGTCACTGTTCACACTTTTTACCACGTTGTTGTTCTCACACTGAGACAACAACGACAGTATGGTATTCGCATTACAGATGGCATTCTGAACCTAGATACTTCGTTGTCCTAGCCTTTGCACCCAGCTAGGGGCGTAAACTCTAGCGCTTGTTGAGAGGCACCTCAACAATGTCTACCTTATATATATAGGGTCTGTCTTGATTTGCTCCTTCCTTATACTGTGTTATCGTTCACCTCTTGTTTGTATATGTCTGCTATACATAGGATGTACTCTATCCTAAGTATAGGGGAGTTGAATGATTTGAGCTGTTTATATCCGTCCTGTTTATCACTCACTTTGTTCTTATACTTAGGGATACTCTACCCTAAGTATAGGAGGAGCGATGTTGTTCATAAAGTCTCTTTTGTGTTTTTTCTTCAGATCTCTCAATTTCCCCCCAACGTGTTGATGTTCTATACTTAAGGCTATTCTACCCTAAGAATAGTGGGTCAAGACGAGCCGTTGAGTCTGTCAATTCTTTCCTTGATTTTTCCCTTTTGTACAATGTTCTATACATAGGATTAATTAATCCTAAGTATAAGGGGATCACCAACTTCTATTCATTCTTGAGTCATTATTGTATTGTTTTCTTTTAAATTTTCTATACTTAGCACGAGTCACGTTTTCCTTTGCATCTCTTTGATCATTATGAGGACATAGTTCGGACTAAGTACAGGGGTGTCGTATATATTGTATATATACTTTAGACATAACTCATACTTTTAAAAATATGATTATTTTTGGGATATGTATATAAATGCGTAAAATCTACGTGTGTATATAGACTTTGGTCAATTTCTGTCTTAATAAAAAAAATAAAAAAACAACAAAAAAATCCTCTTATAAAACAAAAAACATTACAATCTGTGTATATACTTTTATATATTTTACTAGCCCTTTTTCTCCTGGAAAAACCTTTTCGTTTGTATATATTTCTTGCATTTTCATGTACTTTTTCACGATAATATTGACAATTAAATTAAGTCTGGAATAAAATTGAAGAATGGAGCTTAGATGGGCCTTAATCAACTTAATTTAAGAGGAACTTTATATGAAATGGATCTAAGAATTTTCAGGTCCTAGAGACTTAATTCTTTGAGTCCATAAGAATGTGTTCACATGTCATCTTGAGTAGTCTAAGTAGAATATTTAACAACACACGCATAATTCTTCTATACCATGGCTTATCTTGAGCAAGCACTCTACACGTAGCTTTTCATGGATGAGGTAGTGAGGAGGCAGAATCTTTTGGCGTGGGGCAGCACACGAGTATGTTACAATTAGTGGGAATATCCGTCTTCCTCTAGGGAGAGTAGTGCATCTCAACATGATCTAGTACCATTGAGGTCTAAAGACGGGATGCTGTAGGGTTGCAATAATTCTTCAAAAGAGGGATAGTCTACTGGCTCCAGAGGAAAAACTCCTTATGTACATGCTGAACCTTGTATATATTTTCAAAAAAAATGGAAAAAATGCAGAATCTCCAAAAGTGGTCAGGCTTGATTGAAAAGTAAAATGCATGTCGATGTGTATATACAAGTATAGAAAAATAATAATAATAAGAGCTTCAAAGTCAAATTTTTGCGAGTTTGTAGCTGGATGACTTGGATACATTGGTTATCCATCCAAGGATAGGTAGCTACACTGGTCACCATCCCTTCTTTTTTCCATCTCCTCTTCTTGAGCAAGTTGTACTTGAACTTAGAAGGGAATATCCCCACTCCTCGACGAAAGAGTTGCTAGATCAGAGGACTAAAGTTACCTTGTTGAGAGAGGTTGTTTCTTTGCTGCTTTTGACACGAGGAGCTATATTTCACTTACACTATAAAAGTAAAGATTCATAGTCATAAGAATTTATGTATGTAGACTTGTTCTGACCTGGCTATTGAGGAGACCTGAATAAGAGTCTTGTGGAACTTGAAGACTGTTAGGTTTTAAATACATTCCCCATGAAAGTTCTGCCACACTATTAAAACAAAGGTCCGATAGAGCTCCATACTACAACTTTATAAAGATAAGTTTAATAATCAATATTGTCCTAATTTCTTTATTTTTCCTTTCTTTTCTTTTATTTACTTATTCTTTCAAATAAGTGTTTGCTAAGGGACTAGCAACGGTAAAGTATAGGGGGATGATGGATTTGCATTTCATCATATTTATTCATTTATTTTAGCTTAAAATCCCTTTTAAAACTCTTGTATATATAATTAAATCCATGTTCTCACTAACCTACATCTGTGTGTAAATATTGTATAGATATTACTATTTTAACCTAAAATAAATAAATAAATAAATAAGGAAAATATAGAAATTAAAAGACTGTATATATGCAATAGGTACAGGCTGACCCGGACCCCGAGAGAAGGTCAAGAGTTGACCTGATCAACCAGGAATAAAGTAGGGAGAGAAAGGGACTTTAATCAGAAAATCCAAAAAATGTTTTGTAAATACTTTTTATTCGTCATTTATTGTATGTATATTTGAATAAAACTTATACTATTTTATTTGTTCATAAAGTGGCCTCAAATTAAATATCTTTCTAAACAAAAGTTGTAAATAAAATTTTTTCCTAAATAATAAAAATACTTGTAAAAAAACCATGTACAGAATAAAAGTAACCACACTTGGAAAAAGCCGTATAGAGATAATTGAAAGACCAATTCCGGCTCCAAATGAACTCAGATTAAATCATACTCACTTCTATCGTATTCTAAGTCAAATTATCTTTAAAATGGCAATGGTTTTATAATTTTTGGAGTTATGGTTGAAATGACAGTTTTCTGGAGTTGTTTTTACAATTTGATCATTTATTTATTGTATTTATTTTTTATTTTTGTACATATTATATTTTTAGTAACGGTAAATATTGTTCATAGAAATTTAAAGTGAATAAGAAAAGTTATTAATTTTTTTTAAAATTTTTTCCTTATTTGTACATGTGTATAATGTACCTTATGTAAATATGATATGTATGTAATTAACTACCTTATATATAACCACCAAAATATAACATCTAAAATTAAATAATTAAATTAATCTGATTTCAAAAATCTAATTTAATTTCTTTATTTAAATAAATTTTAAAACATGCCTTTTTATATAATTTGAATATATGACTTAAATATCCAACATTTAGTTGGCAATTAATTCTTCATATTAATCATTATTATTCATTTATTTAATTCTAAATTTCATTTTTTAATTTATTTATTTATTAATTTTATTTATTTAAACAACCGCTGAATACCTTCCTTTGTGTACATATCTTCCTTTTATGATTTCTTCTTCTTTTTAATGGGTCTCCTCTCCTTCATTATTCATTTATCAATCATTTGATGAGAGGAGCTTGATCTCCAAGAGTCGTCTTATCGTAGAAAGGTGCCCAACTTTCGAGGTCCGGTGACAGTGAATCGGTCCTCGTCGAGGCCATCATGGTGTTCATCCGCTCCCACAGTGATATCCATTTTAATTTTTCATTTTTCATTTAGGTTATTTGTTTTTCATTTTTTATTTCTTCGTCATTTTTTTTTAAATTTTATATCGTAATTTCTAATCGTAGATCATTATTATGCCACATCTGATCCGTTCCATTTTCGATTTTCGACTATCACCTTCACATCTCAATCTATCCACGTTCCTATTCTATGTCACACGATCTTTCAACTCCAGTCACGCACAGTGGCTGGAGACACGGTTCCCATCTCCCTTTTCACAAGATCCAAACAATTCA
The DNA here is from genome assembly GCA_037367405.1 of Ottelia alismoides. NCBI lineage: Eukaryota > Viridiplantae > Streptophyta > Magnoliopsida > Alismatales > Hydrocharitaceae > Ottelia > Ottelia alismoides. Next base: position 576,420 of record JAZKJV010004058.1, on the reverse strand, counting down.
CAATTCTTTTTTTATTTATTTTATTTTTTTTACGAGCCATCATGCTCGAGTCGATTTATCTTTATTTTAATGCAAGTTGACAGGAATTAAAAAATACAAAGAATTCAGTTTCTGTTTTTAAAAAAATATTGTAGCTACTGTTTCAAAAAAAATACAGATGCTGTTTAAAAAATATTTCCATAAAATTACAAAAAAAAAGATTGTGATCGCCCGTTGCAGCCACAACAGGCGTCGCCCACCGCCCATCGATCTCCTCTACCCAAAGAGGAATGGAAACTTCACCGCTGAGCCGGCCTCCTCTACCTGTCGATCCTTCCTCCCGTGCTCCTGCCACCTTGGGAGCCCTGACGAGCATCCACCACCATGCAAAATCCACCCCCGCAGCTATCTCGTTCGCTGCTCCCCATGGCTTGGAGTACTCGACATGAGCCACCGACTGCCGACGTCCGTTCACCCAACTGTCACGAGAGGGTGTGTGTCTCCCCCACTGCGAGGCCCATTGTTGCCACCATCTCATTTTCCCGCAGGAGCCCCTCATCTACCGCTCTTTACAGATCCCAGCACTTCCACATAACCTCCGCCGCCCCTAAGCAAAGGAACCACCGACAATTGCTCCATGCTTGACTTCGAATCCACAACACCACCAACCTCCTGCAAAGTTTGCCGATGCGAACTACCGTAGATCCATCAGTCTGCCTCACATGTGTTATCTCCCATCTTCATCGATTGCCGCCACACTAGAGCACCATCTCCCTGATGCCCACTTCCGCAATCGCTCTGTTGCATTGTAAGGGAAAAGAGGGGCGACACCCCCTTCCCCTTCACTCTTAAGCAGAAAGAAACAAGAAGAGGAGCATCAACGTCTACCATAGGGAATAAAAAATTGGAAAAATTGCAACTTCACCCCTGCAGGTTTCAAAAATTGCAAAAGAATCGCTGCTCTCTAGCCCGCCACGTGCATAGCACGCACACCTTGGGTAAATTACAACATTTTCTTTTTTTATTTCCTATTATATTTCAATTCAAAAACATTAAATATTTGTGTTTTAGTCCTTAACATCCAGACATTTATTTTGTTTGTTCTTTTCGATGAAATAAATTTTTTATTACTCTTTAAATTCTGGAAAATTCATGTTATACTCTTGTTGCTTGTCTTTTCACTGTATAAATTCTGAATTACATTTTATTTTTATTTTCTATTATTAAAAAATAAAAACATTACATTTTTTCTTTTTGTAATTAAAAAATCATAAAAAATTTGAATATTGTATCAATACTTCAAAAAAATAGACTTGCTTCCTTTTTCAATTTTATAACCAATTTTCACGCATTAATCATTTTTAGGACTCAAAAAATTGCAAAATAAAAAAAATCTTTAAAAAACATAGAAAATTTTAGAAAAATCCAAAAATAGTGATTCTACTTTCTATTTGTAGATAATTTATCAAAATTTTTAGAAAAAATAAATTCACTGATTTTTGAGTTAATTTTATATTTTTAAATTGCAAAATAGTCATGTTTGTTCACTATTTACTTTATTCCTTATTTCTATTCATTTTGAAAATCCTAAAAAATAAAAATCTTAAAAAATCACTAAAAACAGTAAAAATATAGTAAATCAAAAAAATATTTTATTTGGACATTTTTGAGCATTTTTTGTACATTTGAAAAATCCAAATAAATAGCCATTCTCTATTTATAGCTTGTTTGAAAATTATTTTCATGAAAATAAAAAAATTGCACAATTAAAAACCACAAAAAAGGTGAAAATAACAAAATCAAAAAAAGAATAAAAAAACCACAACCTAGACTAGTGTTCATAGGATTCCTTTATTTATTTCATTGATTTCACGTTGATATTATAACTCTCGGGATTGTAGCCTCCATTAGTTTTTCAATCCTGTTAGCTATACATGTAAATTAAATCGCAAAAAACTCTTGCTACATATTTTTGTAATTATTTCAGCTTGAGAATAAAATAAATTTTGTTTGGTTAAAGGATGCTTTCATTTGAAATGACAATTCATTAATTTTCATAAATAAAATAAAACCCCTTAGAAATTCTCTGCCAACAAGAGAGTAACGCCCTCCTTGTCTGATTTTACCTACTGGGAGTTGAGCGAATGAACACTAAGATAGAGCCACACCTGAACATTCTTTAGATTACTCGTGCTAAAAAAAGATTATCTATTCTTCAGTGAGGATTTATGTGCAGTCGGTAAACAGTTCGTACTTCCTTAGTAGAGTGTGTTGTTTAGAGGGCATTGTGTAAGGCACCCTTTCTCTCAAGTAATCAGGTAGCCGGAAACGGTCCGTACATACACATATAGTAGCTGGAAATAGGCGTAAGTAGTCGTAAGATTCTGGGCCAGTCTCCGGGGATAATCGGGCTCCTAACAGCTCGCTAAACTCGCTCTGTAAGATTGGATTATCACCTAATGAATATTGACAAGATAAACGATCGAGCTTTCACAGTCGTCACACTGCGTTGAGTAGGTAAACTTGGGGTTTGTTTTCTCATCCTGCTTTCAGTCTAGATCTAATCTTCATAAATCCCTAGACCAAGATGATGGGTAGGAGGTCTCTTAGGCTGCCACTGGCAGCACCGCTTTCTAGCACTCCCCCCCGTTCATCTGGGCCAGCTTCAGGGAGTTCGGACTCGCTCTCTAAACCCGAATTTACCTCCACCATGTTCCCCCTCGACCACTCTTCTTCCACTCATGAGGTACAGACTGAAAGGCTAGCAGATCTCTACATTCATTTGACAACACCTGAGCTAGGGTGTTTTGCCTTTGTAGAGACCGAAGAGATGGTCAGCGATGACAAAACCGTTGAGAACCCTCAGACTTCATCATTTCTATTAGACCAGGCCGCTATCAACAACACAATACTAGATTTCTTGGAGACCATGTAGAGACAGATAAGAGATTAGGGAATCTTCATTGCAGAGGTAAGGAGAGATCTTACTCCAATGAGAGTTGGGAGAGAAGAGCTAGATATACCAGCCGGTGGTGGAGAGATACCCAGACATGAGGGTCGAGAAGACGACAAACACCAGGATAAGCCACTAAATCCTTAGAGGCCAGCACACACCATGAGGTAGTTGTACAACCTTGGTGCAACCCTTACTCATCGATGGATCCAGCTTCCCTCCATATTGGGCGACATCGAGCTTCGCCCCCAGACGATCCAGCTACTGCTCATATTCCATGGGCACACCATTGAGGAGCCCCACATCCATCTGCAAGAATTTTATATGATCTGTAGAATCGTCCATGACAGACTGGTGGACGAGGACACCATAAAGATGATAGCCTTCCCGTTCTCCCTAGTTAATAGAGCAGCCTACAACCTAGGAGGGTTATCACTTCTTGGGAGAAGCTCCAGGCTGAGTTTCTGAATAAGTATTATCCACTCAGTAGGACCAATGCAGCTAGAGCTATGATTACCAACTTCACCATGATCCCCAATGAACATTTCCATGAAGTGTGGGATCGATTTTGAGAGCTCATTTACTGGTGTCCCCACCATGACATCAGCAAGCCCAACCTCATCTAGAGTTTCTTCTGTGGGCTGACACCTGAGCTGTAGTGTATAGTGAATGCCTCTTGTGGAGGTTCCTATTTCACCAAGGATGAAGACCAGATCTGGGCCATCTATAAGGAGATGGCCGAAAACTACACAGTGATGTCCCATATCTAGTTTTACACTAAGAGGAAGCCTCCCCATCACGTCACTTCATACCAGAGAATAGCACGCATTGAGGTTGGTCCTTCTTCCTCTTCTATGGCAGTAGCACTAGCAGTGTCTTCAGCTGTTGATATGGGTATCATCAGCTAGAAGATGGATAGGATGGGAGAACATCGAGAAGAAGACATGTTAGGGCCTTGACATAATCAATAGGATTGATGAGCTGGCCCAAACATAGAGTGACCTGAAGACCCAGGTCATGTGTCTCCAAGAGGCACATATGGCTTCTCAGCCACATTCCCTGTCACGGTCTGATCCAGGGAGCAGTTAGTCTCTAGACACTGCCTCGTACCGTCATTTCCATCACATTTAGGAAGAGTAGATCTAGTCACTCTTGTAGTACAAGTTGCCTCCACCACCCTCCTCAGATAATAAGTTGTTGGTGTATCATCTGGATCAGTCATTGGCGACCCTTCACCCGCAAATCCACAAGCAGCAGGAGCCATTGATGGAAGTCAATGTGATTTGGTACTCCTGGTACCAACAATAGCCTGGGATCCGTTCGTGACCACCCAGGCTTCCGATGGTCCACATGAAGTGGTTCATCTCAGCAGTAGCCTCTTCCACAGGCAGGGAAGGGCGCCCAACAACATAAACCCTAGTACTCCCAGCAGCCACAACATGGTCCTTGACCCTCATACCAAGGTTAACAATGGAGGCAGCAACAACTTCATTAGCAGTACCTACAGCCCCCTCCACACTCATACCAATAGTAGCAGTAGTAGGGCCAACCTAATTTTCAACGAGGCAACCGTTCGGTCCTCATTCACACTCGTATAAGAACCCAGCTTAGACGATGTCACCGGCATGTTGTCTGAACAACAAGCTAACTTCCGGTGAGAGATGGACAAGTTCTGGAAGGAAATGAGGGAAAAAATAAAAGGCAAGACTACCATACTTGCATAGATTGAACCTAGCCCTAACCATCTTAAGAGAGAGTCTGAGTAGGTACAGTCCAGAGAGACCACCTCTCCTAGTGATATTTAGTATGACATTCATTATTTATTTTATGTTGATTTTATGACACTTAGGAGCAGTAGGAAGCCTACCGATGGAGACTCGTCTAGGCGACATCCCAATGCAGATTCTAGGGTGCCAGATGGAGTGTGAAGTGGTGCTGACACTGCTAATTATGATTATGGCGATGGCACTGAAGCCACCAAGGATGATTATCCCGATGATGATGCTGATGCCGTTGAATCCCCAGCTGTAGATGGTGGTGCTGAGGCCACCAGATAACAGGAAAGAGCACGGTATTAATGCTGCCAATTCATATGTTGTCGGTGGTACTGATGCCACCAAGAGTTAGACATGTGTTTTGTCATCTCTTGTACCTAAGGATGTTTTTAGAAAAATACAAAAACAATGGAATTTTTTTCAAAAACAAAAAAATATGAATAAGGGAAAGGTATATGTATCTCCTTTGATCCATCTATTGATATTGATGATATTTGCATGGATTCAGCATTATGCATGATCAGAAACCCACTCTTGACCCTCATCCTTCTGAGGAGGGTCCTCTATCCCCTTCCCTCAATCACTCCGCTTAGGGAAGGGCCAAAAAATAGAAAATCCCAAAAAGAGATAGCAGATAAAGTTCAATGAGTAGATGATAGACATATTTCAGACCGAGCTAACCCTACAGGAGGCACTAGAGCATATCCCTCTTTTTCAGAAGAACCTTAGAGAGAAGACACCATCTGTAGGAAGAAGAGGCAAAATCACAATGTAGAAATCCATGTGCTCACTCGTGCCACTTGCTTTGCCATCCAAAATCGGTTGCCAGCCAAGAAACCTGATGTGCGAGCTCCTTATGTCAGATGTCATATTCATGAGCAGCGGTCTGGTTGGACTCTATTAAATAGAAAATTCTTGATTAAACTCCTTTCAACTGCGTTACTCGACCGATTCGAGTTTGGCCCTCTTAGACAGAGCAGGACAACTCTACAGTTTATGGACCGATATATCAAGAGGCCAAAGGGGCTATTAATGGATGTTGTCGTCACAATTCAGGGCCTGAAATTCCATATGGACTTCATTGTGTTGGACATGGAGATCCTTGAATGCGTGACTGATACCTCCATTATATTATGATGACCTTTATTGACCACAACCAAGGCAGTGTCTGATCATGATAGGGGGAAGGTATACTTTCGCGTTGAGGGGGGGGAGTATACAAATAGAGATGATTAAGGAGTTGAGAGACAGAGATTTAGCTTGCTCTGAGCAGAGTTCAGAGCAGATGGTAGATTCATAGCTAGACGTCCACCATACGTGTGATTTTCTGATTACAGATGATGAAGCCGTTTGGACAGACCCGATTTCACGATCTCTTATCACACCTTCAAAGACTACAAAGACACAAATGCCAACATATGAGAGTTCGGAGAGCGCATTCATGACAGAGGACAACGTAGACGCTGATGATTGTGATTTGGCTAGTGAAGCAGAATATGTCTCTTGTGATTCCAATTCAGATCCCTCAGGCTCAGACACCGATTTTGATTGGCGGGATTTCCATGATTATTTACCGTGTTTGATGTCCATAGAGCCTAGAGCTAGGGAAGTGATTGATCTAGTACAGTTGATATATACACCAACAGGGTAGTCTTTTTCAGATTCACTGATTTTGCAAAAGTTCTCACATGCATATTTGGTAGCCTTCATTCAGACTTTTCGGAAGCTAGATCTGCCAGCTCCCACATGCTTGGAACTAAAGACCTTGCCACAAATCATGAAGTATAGATTCCTTGCGGGTGAATCGGAAATATTCTTAGTCATTATCTCAACGGATTTGACTAAAGACCAAGAATCTCGTTTGATGAAGGTTCATTAAAGAAACCGTAAGGAATTCGGATGGACAATAGCTGATCTCCAGGGGATAAATCTAGCCATGTGCTCTCACCACATATATCTTGAAGATGACGCCAAGCCATCACGTGAGTTCCAGCGTAGGCTGAACCCAAATCTTTGAGATGTAGTCATGAAAGAGATATCTATGTGGTGGAGTGCTGATTTTATCTACCCCATCTCCGACTCCAAATGGGTTAGTCTGTTACATGTGGTACCCAAGAAGACGGGTATCATTACAGCTGTGAATGAGTCCGGAGAAGATAGCTACGCTAGTACTCACTTCTTGGAGGGTCTGTGTGGACTATAGATGATTGAATCAGGCCACCAAGAAGGATCACTTCGTACTTCCATTTATTGATCGAATCATCTAGAGGTTATATGGGAAGAACCATTATTGCTTTCTTGACGGGTATTTGGGATACAATCTGGTGACCATAGCACCCGAATATGAGGAGAAAATGATGTTCACTTGTCCGTTTAGAATGTACGCTTTTAGACAGATGCCTTTTTGATTATGTAATGCCCTGGCTACATTCCAAAGGTGCATGCTTTCCATCTTCTCGAACATGTTGGGCTATTGCTTAGAGGTCTTCATGGATGACTTTTTGATCTACATTGTTGAGTTTGATGCTTGTCTTGCTTGCCTAGACCGAGTACTTCAACGTTGCATTGAGGTCCACCTAGTATTATCTTGGGAGAAGAGTCATTTCATGATGAATCAAGGGACGGTCCTTGGTTACATCAACTCCCTGGGCATGGAGGTTGATCCGGCCAAGGTGGATATCATCAAGAAGCTCACTCCACCGTCTAATTTGAGACAGTTGCAGTCTTTTATGGGGCATGTCGGTTTCAATCGATGGTTCAGATAGGACACCAGTTGGATTTCCTGACAGCTAACTGAGCCTGACAGCTAACTGATTTGCTCACGAAAGACCTCGAGATCCTTGTAGGTGATAAGTGTCTTTCCTCTTTTCAGACACTCAAGAATTTTGTTATTCAGGCTCCTATCCTTCAGCCACCTGATTGGTCTTTCCCATTGGAGATTGATGAACCTCAGTTTCATCATCTTTATTTTCCATAATTAACCCCCTTGCTTAAAAGTTGTCAATAATTTCCTGTTAATGTCTAATAATTAACAGAGTCCTAAATAAATTAAAAACCACAAAAAAATGACAAAACAAAAATTCGTGGTATTTTTAGACTTAAAAATACCCTCAAAAATATTTCGGGCCCTTGTTTGATTTCATTTCCAATTTTGGTCAACATGAAACTTGTAGATCTCGTCAAGATCTACAACTTTCATGTTTTGAGTTTTCTCAAATTCGGCCAATAGGGCCCTCAAAAATAAGAAAAACCTTTGGAATAATCTGATTGGGCCACGTGGCCCAATCTAGGAGCGCCACGTGGCCCGGCTCTCTTGTCTTTACCGCCCTTTTCCTAGACCGTTGGATCTCCACCAGATCCAACGGCCAGGCCCTCTCCACGACCCGCTTCCATTCCTAACCGCTCGATCAAGACCCGCGCCTAATCTAAACCGCACGTGAGCGCTCTCACTAGAGCGTGCCACGTGTCATCACCATTGCCCTCTGATCGCATTACAGATCCTCCATCTTGACCGTTGCTCTCGCTTCTTTAATCTGCCGTTCGATTACTCCCCACTTTTCATCATCACCCTCCGTTAGCGCCGCGACCTCATAACGCCACGTGGCAGCACCCGATCCCGTCGATCACATCGCCAGATCTGATCCTGCCCGTCATCTCGCGCTTAGCCCTCCACCGTTGGATCTCCAGATCCAACAACCCCCGCATCATCGTCAACCTCCGGCTTCCCACGATCTCTACTTGCACAGACCTCGCCCCCTTCCCATTTTCACAGCCACTCCCGTGGACCTCTTCCTTCGCCAACTGTCCCACGTTCTTCCCCCATCATCCGTCTCCCTCGCGCATACCTCCATTAACTACCTACCTCTCTCCACGCTCCCCATTTCCCCCTCGAAACCACGTCGGCCACTATCACCTCCGCCACCTCCCGGTGACAGGGGGAGGTGGCTGGATTGAGCGATGACGACTGTGCCCCCGGTGAGATCCATCGCCGGCCATGGCGATGTCGCGGCGCCTCCAGACGACCGCCTGAGCTGCGTCGAGTAGCTGCCGACGTCCAGCGACGACCAGAGCTCAGCCTCGAGCTCGCTCCCAAGCTCCGCTCCGCCTCCGATCAGGTAAGCTCCTCCTCCTTCTTCCTCTGTATTTTCGTTATTCTCTTTTAATTTTCTAGGCCTATCCGGCCATTCCCTCGTTCCGATGACCATCCATTTAGTCTCGCCGCACATCCCCCATTCACGCGACAACCACCGCTAGCCGCCTTCTTCTCCCTCCATAACATGTCACCTCCGACCCACCTCCTCCGCCCTCACGGCGGAGGAGCTTCGAGCTCCCATGTTCTTCACACCCCGACGTGCTCCCAGTTCATTCACTCACGCAACCACTTCATGCGCTTCGGCTATAGTACTAACTCTGCAGGTCTTCTTCTCAATGATCGGAGCGTCACCGGAGGGCACTTCTCCTTGGTCGTTCTCGACTCCAACGATCCGATGGACTTCACCAGAGGGACCATCACCTCGCCCGAGCTCCAAGCTTCGTCGACAATTCTCCAGGAGCCTCGGGCGAGCTCCACCGGGCCCAGGAAGGAGCGGCGGAGCTGGAGCTCCGTCGCCGGAGTTAAGCTCTCGCCGCCTGCTACAGATGGAGGAAGAGGAGCAGTAGCCGTTGGATGCTCCGCCCTGGAGTTCATCCAACGGCTACAATTCAGCCACGTCGCCCACAAAGAGCAACGTTCAGATGCCGTCGGATCTCTGAAGATCAGACGGTGCAATCTCCGCCACGTGTCCTCCCCAGAGCTTCACCGAGTCTCAACCCCGAGCCTCCAGGCTTGGGACGTCCGAACCTTCCCCGAGCCTGCAGCGGATCCGATCCTCAGCCGAGCCTACCCGAAGCGTCTTCGAACCTCTGCCTTGATCGAGCCTCCATCCGAGCCTGGGCCGCACGTGCCTGGCATGTGCGTCTCTGGGTAATTTGCAGTGGAGCCCACCTACTTCTCCACATTAGCAAACAGGTCCAGAAGCATGTGCAGTCCACGTGTACATTGGGCATTTTGCACTTATGCCCTCGCGACTTTCAACATTTGCAAAAATGCCCCTATTCTTGTGGACAATTTACAGGGAAGGGCTCGTCTTTATTTTTATTACATTTTCGTCCCTCCCAGGGACTTGTTTGTAGGTATCCTTTCATGTTTTATTTCAGTTATGCCCTTAGCTTCTTTGTTGCATATCTTGAGCCTCGTAGCTCCGATTAGGTTGATTTCAGTTTCATTTTAATGCTTGTTTGACGTACTTTTTAATGGCATATTTGTTTTCTTGATATTGACACTGTGATCTCAATGTATTTTTAATTAACTCTAGTGTTTTTTTTATGCCTCTCTGATTAACCTTGCACTTTATGTCAAATGAGTGGTTGCTTCATTTAAATCTGAAATCAACTTTGGTTTAGTTGGCTCATTCTTTTTAACTTAGGGCATATTTCTATTGCATCGCATTGTATTTTATGGCATTTATTTGCATAATTAAAATTGATAAAAAGATGCATATTTATTTTAATTGCATTGTCATGTGTTGTGTCTCTGCATGTTTTGACCTATATGCCTTGAACTCAACACCTAATTAAACACACCTTAAATCTGAATAATACGAGAGAGGCTCGTGTCCCTGAGTTCGACCTTGGTATCTTACCAAGTAAAAAAATAATTAACGATCACCTCATTTCGATTCATTATGGCATATATCTAAATGAGGTGATCGCTTTGAAGACCCGAAACCGGCCCGACTGCACCGACATTTCATAGTGCTAATTTAGCATTATTAAAGGGCCGATTTTGCGGTTCGTCAAATGGCGCCGTTGCCGGGGACACGGCTCATTTCTTTTATTTTTTTGGATTTTTGCGTGTTTAATTTAGTGTTTCTTTTTATAGGTCAAATGATCATATATTTTGCATATAAATTTTTTTTCCTCCTTATTTGATATCTAACTATTGCTTTTGTGGCAGGGCCCTTGATGGATCAAGGAGGCGAGGAGCAGGGCGTTCCTCGCTGCGAGGAGCCGCAGGAGCATGCTTGGAGCAAAGGAAGAAGAAAAAAAAATGTGTCGCATTTTTTTGGTTGCATTTTATTTTAATAATTCGTCTTTTACAGCGGTCTTCGATCGAAGACTCGCGTTTGTAATCGAACGATTGTGGTTGTGTGGGGATCGTCCCCACTTGAGTGTCGACCTAGGACTAGGCACGCGGCTCTCCGAGCTCAATTTTCATATTTTCTTGTGCTTGATCGTAGGTAGGACACACTTGAAATATAGACGCACTTAATCTCGTATCACTTAGCTAAAATTAATGAAGATAAATCACCGCTAATAGATGCATGATTAGGTGCGGCTTTTTCGACTTGCATACATGTTGGATTTGGTTTTCAAAACGGTCCAGATTTTTCGCGGCTTTTATCGTCAAATCACTGCATGATTTCTCGCTTAGCCTAGATCGCGTTTTTCTTCATCGTATACATGTTTTTCTCGGCTTTCATTTTTCTAGATTGATCACCTAGGATAAATGAAAAATGGAATGAGCGGTAGACGATGATTTTCTGATTGATGTGCTAATCATAATTCAGTGAAAACTTAAAATAAAATTGGGACTGTTAATTGCAAGTCAACCAAAAATGGAGTAAAAATTCGGTTTTGGGAGAGCAACACCCGCGCATATGCCTTGATTCACATTTTCTTCGCGTAAATATTTAATGTTTTATCACCAATAAAATGGACAAGATAATTAACTAACCTTGGTTAGTTTCATGTGTGAGTTGGTGAAACTATGGGTTTGCTTGTTTGAATTGAGCCATGTTTGCTACACACACCCCAAATCCAAAGACACTCCATTTCATCTCCGAAGATTCAGCCGCTCACTTGTATATTCATCCTTCTTCTTCGTTCACCTTGGGTCTCTTCCAACATCAATCTCCATCTTTATACTTAGGCTAATCTCAGCCTAAGTATAGGGGGGACCCAAGTCCCTGTGATTTCTCTACTCATCTTTTCTTGCCTTTATACTTAGGTTATTTCTAACCTAAGTATAGGGGGAGCCCCTCTTAGCTCCCGTATATTCTTCTATACTTAAGTGGACCTATGTACTTGTAACATTTAGTGCTATGAGGAAATAGTAAAGTTTAAGTATAGGGGGGTATACCGTATATACCGTATATTTACTTTAGCTATAATCTGAAAAATTTGAAAAATTAAAAACTTTTTGGCTAAGGTAAAAATTCATTGGACTAAGAGAACTCAAAGGATTTCGCGGTTTTTCGATATTATGTTACACTATTTTATAGAAATATTTTCGAAAATGATTTTTTGAAAATGTTTTGAAAATTTTCATTTTGTGTGACTTGGGTTTTGAAAAATCGCCATCTCTTTTCAAGGGAAGTTGAGTCTAACTTGTGTTTTAACTCTCTTATTAAAATCCATAAAAATCAAAAAACCCCTAAAAACCTTTAGGAGCTATTAGTGACTACTAAGCCCAATTAAGAAAGCCGCGTTCAGTGAGGGTTCGCCCTTAGCAAATTGGATGGTTTAGAGGACATCGCGTAAGGCCCCGTCCTCAAGCAACGGGCTTCGGCCTGTACTTACATCCATACTGGCTGAATTGTAGCTACTTAATTGAGTTTAGGCAGTTGTTATATCTCTTGAAGTTCAAAAAAAAAAAAAAGTGTCGTTGAATGAAAAAGTTGGATTAGTCCTCTACATTTTCACTTTCACCCGGGATCTGATTTGGTCAAAAAGACTTAGCTTTTAGAAGTCTTTGAGATTTTAGGTTAACCAGCCTTAGCCATCAGGGTCTTAGACTTAATCATCCACATTCCCCTAGGTTTTTAGATTTGCATGCTATATTCCATGCTTAGTCTCAGACATAAAGAATATGATCAGCACATCACATGCACGACTGCGGTTCTCGATGAGATGAGTTGATTTTTCACCTGAGGGATTGGGATGAGGAAGTCGAATTTGGATTTGATCTAATGATGCTCGAGGATGGGATAAAATCTTTGGAGGCTTCACGAAACCTGAGTGTCAGCAATATTAGCCAGTATGAGAACTTGATTATTATACTAATCTCTTGACATTAACCTCAGTGCCTGGGTGTGAAAAATAAATAAAAAATGTTGATCAGTGTGCGCCAACTCTTGGTAAAAGCAGTGGAGCTAGCCACCAATTATACAAGTCAATGAAATTCAAAGAAAAGCTCTCATTCCACAAAGTTACATATCAAAGAGCTTCCACCAAAGGCGAGCGCTCCCAAAATTTTTCAAAGTGTCCACTTGGACCACCGCTATTAGGACCAGGAGTCGGGCTTGCACCAAAAAAGGGCTCTGCATCGTAAATGCTACAAGTCTGGGTGTCGAAGGTACGATAAGTACTCAAAAGAGACACACCCCGGTGTACTCCCAGGAAAACAAGTGCAGACGGCTCCAACTTCTCTTGACGGACGCACTGATCAACACCAAAAAAAATGTGTGTTGCGTAGAAGGCACTAGAGTGAATCCTTGTTCCAATGAGAGGGAGAGAAGAATTGACACAATCCCATGCCCTCCAATTTCTGGCCTGCCATCCACATTTTCTAAGTCTGACAAACTAAAGAGACGGTGGATTGAATGCAAGATTTGATTTATTCCCTAGTGCTGAGGATTAGGTCCTTAGGAGATTTTCTCGGACCAAGATTTTGGGTGAAGACTTGACTCTACTCTCGAAATTGCAGTCAACACTAAACTTCATATCCTTTAGTTTATATGTACATCAGAGAGAGTCTAGAGAAATAGAGGAATTGGAAGCCTCTTGATTAAGGCTGGGTTGAACTCTAAAATTTTGGATCTCTGAAGCTGAGTTGACTTGATCAGATGGGATCCTGTATTCACATGCACAAGGGGGTTAATCCAACTTAGTCATTTTGATGCTCGAGGACGAGCATAGTTTAAGTACAGGGGGGTGATGAACCTCAGTTTCATCATCTTTATTTTCCATAATTAACCCCCTTGCTTAAAAGTTTGTCAATAATTTCCTGTTAATGTCTAATAATTAACAGAGTCCTAAATAAATTAAAAACCACAAAAAAATGACAAAACAAAAATTCGTGGTATTTTTAGACTTAAAAATACCCTCAAAAATATTTCGGGCCCTTGTTTGATTTCATTTCCAATTTTGGTCAACATGAAACTTGTAGATCTCGTCAAGATCTACAACTTTCATGTTTTGAGTTTTCTCAAATTCGGCCAATAGGGCCCTCAAAAATAAGAAAAAGCTTTGGAATAATCTGATTGGGCCACGTGGCCCAATCTAGGAGCGCCACGTGGCCCGGCTCTCTTGTCTTTTCCGCCCTTTTCCTAGACCGTTGGATCTCCACCAGATCCAACGGCCAGGCCCTCTCCACGACCCGCTTCCATTCCTAACCGCTCGATCAAGACCCGCGCCTAATCTAAACCGCACGTGAGCGCTCTCACCAGAGCGTGCCACGTGTCATCACCATTGCCCTCTGATCGCATTACAGATCCTCCATCTTGACCGTTGCTCTCGCTTCTTTAATCTGCCGTTCGATTACTCCCCACTTTTCATCATCACCCTCCGTTAGCGCCGCGACCTCATAACGCCACGTGGCAGCACCCGATCCCGTCGATCACATCGCCCAGATCTGATCCTGCCCGTCATCTCGTGCTTAGCCCTCCACCGTTGGATCTCCAGATCCAACGGCCCCCGCATCATCGTCAACCTCCGGCCTCCCACGATCTCCACTTGCACAGACCTCGCCCCCTTCCCATTTTCACAGCCACTCCCGTGGACCTCTTCCTTCGCCAACTGTCCCACGTTCTTCCCCCATCATCCGTCTCCCTCGCGCATACCTCCATTAACTACCTACCTCTCTCCACGCTCCCCATTTCCCCCTCGAAACCACGTCGGCCACTATCACCTCCGCCGAGTCGACCTTTTAAATACACGGCCACCTCCCACTTCCACCGGTATCAACCTTTACGTGGGGCTCGGCCCAGCCCTCCGCCACCTCCCGGTGACAGGGGGAGGTGGCTGGATTGAGCGATGACGACTGTGCCCCCGGTGAGATCCATCGCCGGCCATGGCGATGTCGCGGCGCCTCCAGACGACCGCCTGAGCTGCGTCGAGTAGCTGCCGACGTCCAGCGACGACCAGAGCTCAGCCTCGAGCTCGCTCCCAAGCTCCGCTCCGCCTCCGATCATGTAAGCTCCTCCTTCTTCTTCCTCTGTATTTTCGTTAATTTCTTTTAATTTTCTAGGCCTATCCGGCCATTCCCTCGTTCCGATGACCATCCATTTAGTCTCGCCGCACATCCCCCATTCACGTGACAACCACCGCTAGCCGCCTTCTTCTCCCTCCATACCATGTCACCTCCGACCCACCTCCTCCGCCCTCGCGGCGGAGGAGCTTCGAGCTCCCATGTTCTTCACACCCCGACGAGCTCCCAGTTCATTCACTCACGCAACCACTTCATGCGCTTCGGCTATAGTACTAACCCTGCAGGTCTTCTTCTCAATGATCGGAGCTTCACCGGAGGGCACTTCTCCTTGGTCGTTCTCGACTCCAACGATCCGATGGACTTCACCAGAGGGACCATCACCTCGCCCGAGCTCCAAGCTTCGTCGACAATTCTCCAGGAGCCTCGGGCGAGCTCCACCGGGCCCAGGAAGGAGCGGCGGAGCTGGAGCTCCGTCGCCAGAGTTAAGCTCTCGCCGCCTGCTACAGATGGAGGAAGAGGAGCAGTAGCCGTTGGATGCTCCGCCCTGGAGTTCATCCAACGGCTACAATTCAGCCACGTCGCCCACAAAGAGCAACGTTCAGATGCCGTCTGATCTCTGAAGATCGGACGGTGCAATCTCCGCCACGTGTCCTCCCCAGAGCTTCACCGAGTCTCAACCCCAAGCCTCCAAGCTTGGGACGTCCGAACCTTCCCCGAGCCTGCAGCGGATCCGATCCTCAGCCGAGCCTACCCGAAGCGTCTTCGAACCTCTGCCTTGACCGAGCCTCCATCCGAGCCTGGGCCGCACGTGCCTGGCACGTGCGTCTCTGGGTAATTTGCAGTGGAGCCCACCTACTTCTCCACATTAGCAAACAGGTCCAGAAGCATGTGCAGTCCACGTGTACATTGGGCATTTTGCACTTATGCCCTCGCGACTTTCAACATTTGCAAAAATGCCCCTGTTCTTGTGGACAATTTACAGGGAAGGACTCATCTTTATTTTTATTACATTTTCGTCCCTCCCAGGGACCTGTTTGTAGGTATCCTTTCATGTTTTATTTTAGTTATGCCCTTAGCTTCTTTGTTGCATATCTTGAGCCTTGTAGCTCCGATTAGGTTGATTTCAGTTTCATTTTAATGCTTGTTTGACGTACTTTTTAATGGCATATTTGTTTTCTTGATATTGACACTGTGATCTCAATGTATTTTTAATTAACTCTAGTGTTTTTTTTATGCCTCTCTGATTAACCTTGCACTTTATGTCAAATGAGTGGTTGCTTCATTTAAATCTGAAATCAACTTTGGTTTAGTTGGCTCATTCTTTTTAACTTAGGGCATATTTCTATTGCATCGCATTGTATTTTATGGCATTTATTTGCATAATTAAAATTGATAAAAAGATGCATATTTATTTTAATTGCATTGTCATGTGTTGTGTCTCTGCATGTTTTGACCTATATGCCTTGAACTCAACACCTAATTAAACACACCTTAAATCTGAATAATACGAGAGAGGCTCGTGTCCCTGAGTTTGACCTTGGTATCTTACCAAGTAAAAAAATAATTAACGATCACCTCATTTCGATTCATTATGGCATATATCTAAATGAGGTGATCGCTTTGACGACCTGAAACCGGCCCGACTGCACCGACATTTCATAGTGCTAATTTAGCATTATTAAAGGGCCGATTTTGCGGTTCGTCAGAGATCATGATGGATGCTTCTGATTTACCCATAAGGGCTATGCTTGGATAGAGGAGGGATAGTGTGCCATTTGCCATACACTAAGCTAGCCGGACTTTGGGTGACGCTCAACTGAACTACACCATGACTGAGAAGGAGATGCTTGTCGTATTTTTTTCTCTGGATAAGTTTTGATCTTATATTCTCGGATCTAGAGTGACTATTTTTACAGATCACACAACCATCCGATACATCAAGGCCACGAAGGATGCAAAAGCCAGATTGATTATATGGATCCTTTTACTCCAGGAGTTTGATATTGAGATTAAGGATAAGCCTGAAGTCATGAATGTAGTGGCGGATCACCTCTCCTGATTAGAGCATCTTGAGGATACTGATATGACCACACCTATCAATGAGACTTTCCCAGACGTAACGATTCTTGTTATCATCTCGCTCCAATGTTACAGTGACATTGTGAACTATCTTGTTACCAAGAATGTTCCAGAAGGTTGGCCCAAGCAGTGACTTGAGACCTTCTTTGCGGAGGCTATGTCGTATCATTGGGAGGATCCCATCATTTACCATGAAGGAGGGGATAGTGTCTGGCATCGGTATATTCCATAGGAGGAGCACCATAGTGTCCTCACCTGTTGCCACAAGCTCTAGGCAGGAGGACAACACTTTGGGATATGGACAACGTAGAAGGTTCTCCAATCCGTCCCTTGGTGACCTACCCTCTTCAAGGATTCCGATGAATTTGTTAAGACTGTACTGATTGTCATAGGATGGACACTTCTGGACAGAGAGATATGATGCTGATGCAGTCCATTCATTTCTGTGAGGTTTTCGATGCATGGGGCATCGATTTCATGGGTCCATTCTCTAAAAGTCAAGGATTTGATTACATTTGGTTAGAAGTGGATTATGTGAGTCGTAGGGTTGAGACCATCCCCACCCTAGCCGTAGATGCAACGATTGTTTGTAAATTTTTGAAGAAAAATATTATATCACTGTTCGGGGTACCTAGAGTCTTGATTTTTGATGGGGGGACTCATTTTATAAACGACAAGGTAAGTGACCTTGCTAACGAGTTCAACATAGAGCATAAATTTGCCACACCATATCATTTGCAGATGAATGGTCTTGTTGTGGTTTCAAATAGCGAGATTAAGACTATTTTGCAAAAGGTTGGTTGCCTAGATCGAAAGAATTGGTCACAACTTTTGGAGTCGGACTTGTGGGCTTATAGGACTTCCTTAAAGACACATTTTGGTACGTCTCCTTTCCGACTCGTTTATGACTAGCCATGCCACTTACCTGTGGAGATCAAGCACATGTCACTTTGGGTAGTCACTGAGTTATTATTTATCATGAGCATATGGGAGTTCAAAGAAGAGCAGAATTGGCAGTCCTGGAGGGGTTGAGAGATACAACCTTATCAAGTAGCCTACAATATAAGGATAGAGTGAAGATATGGCATGATTCTCACATCAACCATAAGCAGTTTGAGCCCAACCAAAGAGTATGGATATTTGATGCTAATTTAAGATTATTTCCAGAGAAGTTATAGAGTAAATGGAATGGACCATACTTGGTCATAAAGGTGCATGGATATATCTGAGTTGTCTTGTGAGTCCACCTTTCGAGCCAACGGTCAGCGCATGAATCCATATCCTTATCTTGATCTTGTGACCGTTGATGTTGCCCCTATTCAGTTTGTATGAGATGTATTTCTTGACTCAAATCACTTGCATATCATACCTTATTTTCATTTCTACTCCGCCTCTGTATAGATCCATATTGTATATATCATTCATTCTTTTTGTTTAATGCCCTAGATCCATCTTATGATTTTACTATACTTAGTATGCACTTTATCCTAAGTATAGGGGGTATTAGACCTACGATTATCCATTTTTCTATTACCTCTACTTTTGTTGCCTATACTTAGAGAAATTTTACACTAAGTATAGGGGAGGTAATATATGTACATCCTACTCCTCGATTTTCCCCTTTTGTGTGCAGTCTTATACACTTTGGATTACTTGATCCTAAGTATGGGGTGGATCATCAACTTCTATTGATTTTATTCTTTCATTCTTTCAAGTCATTGTAGTATAGGAATCTTTTCACTTCTCTCTATACTCAGCACGAGTTATGTCTTCCTTCATCGCTCTTTGATCACTCTTAGGACATCGTTCGAGCTAAGTATAGAGAGTGTCGTATATATTGTATATATACTTTAGCCATAACTCCTACTTTATGTGGGATAATAATATGGCTTTATTTATAACAGAGGGATAAAAATGTTTCGAAATTTTTTTTAAAATGTTTTGTAAAAATTGCTTGTAAAAACCATTCCAATTTTTTTATACTTATTTTGAAAAAAGTTTGCACAATTGTTTCATCACATGGGAAATAACTTATGGGGTATGAAAATCACTTGTATATAAGTGTACATTAAAAACCATAGTCTACCCCAAAATTTTTTGTTCATCTTTAATAAAGCCGGATTAAAGCCCATTTGTAGAGAACCTGTTACATACCCTTTTGTAAATAGGTATACATCTTTTTTAAAACTTTTCTTTCTTTTACTTCTTTTTCAAAAAAAATACCTAAAAACTTGAAAAATAAAAAAGTTCCATAAAAATATGCATAGTTAGAAAAATTCTCACAAAAAAGAGCCTTTGTAAATATTTGCATGTGCATTCTTCAAAATCATGGTTGACATTTAAACTAGTCTGGAATAAAATTGAAGAATGAAGCTTGGTTAAGACCATAATCCACCTAACTTCATAAGAATCTTATAAGATTTGGGGTTAAGAATTTTCAGGTCCATAGTTATTTAATTCATTGAAGTCCACTAGGCTATGTTCACATGTCATCTTGATGAGCCTAAGTAGAACACTTAACAACGCACACATGACTCTCAGAGACAATGGATTGACTTGGACACATAACTTACACATAGCTCAACACGAATAAGGCGGTGAGGAGGTATAATCCTTTGGCTTGGAGTAGCATACGGGGGTAGTACATCTAGCAGGAACCATCCATCCTCCTCTAGGGTGGAATGTGCTCCTCAACCTATTCTAGTAGCATTGAGGTCTAACGACAGGATGATGTGGGTTGCAATAAAGCTTCAAAAGAGGCATAGTCTACTAGAACAATATGAAAAACTCATTTTGTACATGTTGCACCTTGTAGATATGTTATATATATGTCATAAAAAAATGTGTGCAAAAATACAAAAAGTCCAAAAAAGGGCATGCCTGATAGAAAATAAAATGCCTGCCGGAGTGTATATTATTTAATAAGCAAAGCTTATGTATTCCACCATCTCATATCAAGGAATCTTGCAGCTGGACTGGTTACGCTCCAAGGGATACATGGCTACACTTTCCATGGTCCATTCTCTCCTTTTCCCCTCTTCTTAAGTTGTTGTACTTAAACTTAGAAGGGAATACCCTGCTCCTCGAGGACATAGTTGCTAGATTGGGGGATTAGAGTTACCTTGTTGTGGGAGACTGTTTTTTTGCCATTTTTGAGGTGGGGGGAAACATATCCCTTACATAGTACAAGGAAAGATTCATAGTCGTAAGAGTTTGCGTATGAAGACTTGTTTTGACCTGGTTGTTAAGGAGATCATACAATAGAATTATGGAACATGAAGGTTGTTAAGTCTTAAACTCGTTTCGCGATAAGGTTCTGTCGAACTAATAATCCAAAGATTTGACTGAGCTCCATACTCCAACTTCATGAAGATAAGATTAATAATCAACTTTGATTCTTCTTTTTTCTTTTCTTTTCACTTCTTTTTCAAATAAGTGTTTGCTAAGGGACTAGCAAAGGTAAAGTATAGGGGTTGATTAATCTACGATTCTCATTTTTCATACTTTTTTAGCTTTATCTTTTAGTAAAAACATCTATAAATGTGTGTAAATACAATAAATTATCATTGTGCATGCACTTGTTAATACTTCATAACACATATTTTCCAAACATAAAAGGATAAAGACAAAGAAAAAGGAAAGAAAGATGTAATTGTGAAATAATTACAGACTGACCCAAACCCCGAGAGAAGGTCAACCATCGACTTCATCGGCAAGGAATAAAGTAGGCGGAGATAGGGTCCTTGTTTACTCTACACTATGCATTCTATGTATATAGCATTCCAATATTTTATTCATGAACAAAAAGACATCAAATCATATTATTTTCTCAATAAAAGTTGCACATAAAAATATTTTATAAATAATAAAAGTACTTGTAAAATAAATTGTTGTAGATATTACAAATAACACCCTTCATTAAAAGCCACAAAATAAGAACTTAGCAGATCAATTCCGGCTCCATATGAACATAAATTCTTCCAAAATCACTTTATTGAACTCTAAATTAAATATCTTTCAATTGAGGATGGTTCCATAAATTTTGGAGCAATGAGGTAAAAATTGGCTTTTTGGGTGCATTGTATAGTCATATACTACCTATACTTGTAAATATATAGATTTGATTATTTTTATTAATAATTGTTGCATATTGCATTTTAAACACTTGTACGTATTCCTAATAATAAAATAAAAATTAGAAAACACAAAATAAAAAAATAAAATCAAAAGTTAATTGCACATAAGCCACATGTGCATATTTTAGATGCAATACATATTTATTTAATACTTTCATTTAATTTGTAAAAATCAAATAAAAATCAATTTATACTCCTCCAATTATGTTGTAATTAAATAAAATTTAAAATAAAGGATTTTTACATAATTATAATTAAATAAAAATAAAAGAATAAAATATATAGGTATACTATACATGTACATAATACCCCGTACTATATATAATGTATATATAATTTCATAAAAATAATTAAAAATCACAGAAACATAGCTTGAAAAATAATAAACATATTTTATTTTTACCAATTTTATTTTAATTTCATTTACTATTTTATTTTCATTTTTCTTTGATTTATTTATTTCAAATTTGATTATTGGTCAACCCAGGTCCGTTGACCCGGGTCAACATTCCATGTTCCAGACCCGATCCAACAACCTCTTCTCCTGACCAGATTTCTTCCCTTTTTCTAGGTCAAGTCTGACCATTTTTCTCCCATTTTCTACACACAATCCTTCTCCTAGGATCTGTGATCCTCGCAGATCCTTAGGAGGAGTCAGATCTTCTCAGGGTTTCGCGCACATCTCCGATTCTTCTAGACTCTGAGGTTCCCTATAAGTAGTCTTCTTCACCACATTTTTTCACGAGCTCATCCCTCATGCCACCTTCATTATCTTGGCAACTCCAGCATTGTGATAGGATCTTGTTGGTGTCATTAGGAGGTCGATTTGGTGGTCTGGCGCACATTGCTCATACGTGGCTGGAGCAGCTCTGCCGCATCGAGCCACCTTCATTCTCCACACGGAGTTGAGGCCAGGACCTCACCTTCCCCTCCATAGCTCTTCACCGTTCATCGTAGGATACCTAGGAACCCTCTATTCCTTTTCCATTCTACCTCTCACTTCGATTTAGTTCATCATCTATCTCCGCCACCATGGCTCCGACCACCGCTGTCGGAGTTCCAACCCTCGCCTCATCCATATCAATCGATATATTGACTCATCGTCATTCCTCTCCCATGACCTGAACCCCTGAAACTCGCTCATTAGAGCAAGATTATGCTGGATGCTCTTCCTCAATTTCTGATTTAAGCTCGTCGGAGTCCTATTCTTCAAACATCATCCTTGGTCGTCGGATGGGACCCTCTTCTACTATATCTGGTCTAGAATGTTCTTCCATGCCCATCTCATAATGGCTCAATCGGTTCCCATGCACATCTAGGTGACACTTCAGCGCCATCCATGCCGACCGTTTGATCAGACCTGGAGTGGTAGATCTGACCCCACGTTCTCGACATTCTCTGATCGTCGGATTAGCCTTGCAAATGTCCATCAAGGTCGTCAGACCTCCGCATGCGCCACGTGTCGCGAAGGGTATATTTCCCTTTTTACCCTTCATCTTATTTTATTTCATTGTAGTCCAATAAATATATTCAGTAACTAAAAACTTTTGTAAAAAGGATCCTGAAGTTTTAATATTTTCACTTTAGTCCATCTAATTTGCAGTTACATGTAGCTTCACATGCTTTTTGGTGTATTTGCACATTTTATTATGCGCTTTGAACTAGTTATGAATAAATGAATTTTTTTGAGTAATTGTATATATTCCCCTATGCATACTCTTTCACATGTTGAACATAAGTTTTGTGAACAAATTGCTTAGAGGCCCTTGAATTTCAAAGATTTATTATTTGTTAGGCCCCAAAACTTAAAATATTTGTATATTGGTCCTTGCGAACTGTTTTTAATTTCTTGAATTTTTAATTCACAATAAATAGCCAATTAACTTCAAAAATTACCTAAAAATTACTTATGGTTTTTTATTGCATGTATTAAAAAATCAAAATTGTCAATTTTGATTTTTGCTTGTTTATATTCATTCATTTTCTACTTTTTAAAATTCAAAAACACCTTAAAAAGTCCCTACTTGTTTTAAAAAATTCATAAAATTTTGAAAAATCAATAAAAATTCCATAAAAATTTCTGTAGTTTCCTTTTATCATCTTTTAGCGTTTATGTAAATCTTGTTGAAAAATACTTAAGAAAACCCTAAAATTTTGCAAAAGACTCAAAAACTTATAAAAAATTATATAAAATCATAGGAAAAATAAAAAATTGTGATTTCGGTTTTTATGTGTAGATTTTTACTTCTAGTTTATCATAAAAATCATTTCCAGAATTTTGTGCCTTTTACCTATTTTTAAATTGAAAAAAAACCCTTACTGTGCACTGTTTGTTTGTCTTTTCATTTTTTGATTATTAGAAAATCACAAAAAATCTGAAGAATACCTAAAAATTTCCAAAAACACTATAAAATAGATAAAAACCCGCATTTTTATTTTTTTCTAAGCATTTTTGACCCATATTAAAATAAAAAAATCGCTTGTGTATACTTTTATCCTTTGTGATTATTTTATTTGGAATGAAAAATTAAAATTTTGAAAAAGTGAAAACGACCAAAAAGGCAATAAAAATCCTGAAATTTTTGAATCAACTACTTAATGTTTAATTGTGCTCCTTGAGTTTGACCCTGGTCGCTATACCAGGTTAATAAAGTAGCAAAACCGCTTGTTTTCTCTGTTTGATTTATTAATGGTTTGAAAAATTTTCTCGGTAGTCGCATTCATTCATTAGGGTCACAATGACATCATAAGTATACACTTAACCATGTCGGTCTCTTCAGTTATCATTTGTAAAGATGACATATGAACCCAGTCTTGTAGTCTCAAATGATTAAGTCAAACAGACCAGAAGCACCTCAATTCTAGTCCCTATAAGGTTCCTGTGATGAAGTGAGTTAAGGTACAACCAAGATCCAATCTTCAGATTTTATTCCATACCTGTTCAAGTATCATTATCAATCTAAAAAATACAACCCGATGCAAGACAATGTTTTTGTGAAGTTATTTTTTTATTTTGAACTTTTAATGGATTTTTGAAAAAGTTTTGCAAATATTTATGTAATTTTGAAAACATTATACAAGTTTTAGTATGCTTTGGAAAATTTTGAATTTTTTTTGATAAAGGATAGTGAAAAGTATATGCACAAATATTTATAGGGCATTATGTGTATATTTACAAGAATTGAGTAAGTTAGTTGTTTTATATATAAAGGATATGCATATTTACAAGAATTTATTCACATGTTTTATATATAAAGGATACACATGTTTTATATATAAAGGATATGCATATGTATAAAGAATATCATTTGATAATTATCTACAAGGATCACAAAATAGTTTGAAAACATTTTTACAAACATTTTAAAAACTTTATTTTGCAAATAAATTTACAAAAACTTTGGCAAACATTTACAAAACATTTTGAAAATCATTTTGCAAAGATTATTCAAAGTTATAAATAGATTTCTTTCAATGTATTTTGCAACCATTTTCCATATCATTTGCAAAGTAATTTCAAAGTATTTTTTTCAAAAAAATGTAACAAAATTTTGCATCTGACTACATGTATCCAACAAAAAGAAGATAAATGAGAGATGAAACTTTCCAAAATAAATGTAGATAACATCTTTATGAGCTTGCAAATACTCAAGAAATCCTCTTTTAGAATATAAATATATTAAATTAAGAGGGAGTATGGGTAATGATATAATGACAAACGCCATCATATGCACCAATCCTGTCTGCTCAGTGACTTGCAAAATCTTTAGAAGTCTTTTGACTTATTGTAGTGACACGATTATCATGGCATCACCCATAAATCCCATTATTGATAGCATTAGCAAGGAGACCGTCATGTACTCTAACCTACAATCAAACATTCACACATACATCCACCTACACACATATAGTCTAATTCACATACACATACTTATAAAAATACAAAAAACACACACTCATTGTGGCTCTTAGGTACATAGGTGATCCACTGATGCCCATGTCTATACAATATAATGAAAATATATAAACCACAACAGAAATTATCCACGCTTTAGTACTAAATGAAATAAACAAGAATAAAGTTACCTCGAATGAAGTAGGTGTGTTCTCACCGTTTAGTGATTTCTCCTACACATGATGGATAATACATGCATATCATAGATAAGTGCACCATGAAAGCACCCTCCTACTTGCAAACAATTTCATTATAGATAGTCCTCCATGCCCAATACATTCATATGACATCATTATGGTTTGGATATTACCTTCATTGCATAGTATATATATGACATGAAACTATACAAAAGATCGTGTATGGTTTTTAAAGAAACAATGTGAAGCCTATAGTATACAATTATCCAAACTCCAAGTCAACAATAAGAAACCAATACAATCACCTTCACATACAATCGAGAAAGAACTTATGATGCATATATACATGCATTCAAGCATACACATTCATAAATATAATTAAAGATAATGAGTCATCGAACAACAAGCACCATTTTTATAGTTAACTTAACATGGAAACTCCTCGTTACACGAAATTACAGATAATGAGAGCATGAATGTAGTCCCTTTCTGCTCGCATTATGGTCATATTGTAGTTGTTTTTGCCATATGCTACTACATGTCATCGCAAGGGTGCGGTCGCATGTGCAGGGCCGTAAATGTGATTACGACCACAATGTTGTTGTAATGTTCTCATATAATGCAAGCATTGTGGTCCCCCATGCTTGTAGTTGTTGCTGCCAACATATTAAAACATGCATAGGATACAACCACATATAGGACTACATGTAGATGCATTTTCTGATTCCAGAACAAAAAAAACAGTACTAGGTTCAGTTTTGTCGATCCTTTTCCTCTTCCCTTACTATTACCTATACTTGTAGTAGCATAGTAAAATCGTACATGTACAGGAATAGAATAATTCCATAGAGTTTGCATTGACAATCAAGTGCGACATTATGTCAAAAACATATATGCAACATTCACACCTATATACTCATACACAAATATACCACATATACACTTGAGCCCTCAAATTTTCCCACCTCGGATGTTATATGATATCATCTTTTTGAATCTTTAACTAGTGTAATTAAATCAGTGATTGGGAGTTTTTGCATCGATATGCTAATCAAACACAATTAACCATCACTATAGTGACCAAGTCTCTCGATTAACAATTAACCCACAACAATATAGATATGCAACAAAAATATGTGTGGAGACAATTTATTTTATTTAACTCTAGGAAATGTGTATAGTGGACAAGCGGTATAGTGTTGAACTCTGGGAAGCAAACTGGTAGGAAGGGTATAAATATTATTAATTAATAATAACCAAAAGTAATTATTTTTTTGTATGTTTTCTGCTTTTTTATTTTATAGGTTTTTCATTATATTTATTTTTTTATTATTTTTTTATTATTCTATATTTTTATATTATTTATATTTTTAATTTTTATATTCCTTTTTCAGTTTTGAAAATTATTACTTTTATGTTTTTAAAATATAATATGTATTTATATATTGTAATAATGATATTACATATATTAGAAATAATATATGGCGTATATAATAAATATATATAAAGGAATAATCCCTTTTTTGAAAGTTTTAATTATAATAGATAATTATAAGTAATAATAATATGTACTATATAATTATTACAAAGTATTTATAGTTTATATAAGGTTTTATAATTTTATATAAATAGATATATATATATATATATTAAAATTCAAAAAATAATTTTTTTCTACTTTTGAAGTTTTTAATAATTTTTGGATTTTTATAGAATTTTCTGCTAATTTTTATTTATTTTAATTGCTTTAAAATGTACAAAACATGTATAAAATAATTAGGCTGAATGGTTTTGGATTTTAAAAATATATAATAAGTCCAAAATTTTCCAAAACTATATTTAATATAAACTATATAATGTAAATAATAATATTCGACATCAAACAATTTTTTTGATTTCATTTGAGATTTTTCTGAATTTTATGAGTTGTTTAGGGTTTTGTGATTTTCAAGGATTTAAATTTATATTTTTCTGTGATTTTTGGTCTGAAGGTATTTGATAATTATCTACAAGGTTCTCAAAATAGTTTGGAAACATTTTTACAAACATTTTAATAACTTTATTTTGAAGTAAATTTACAAACACTTTGACAAACATTTACAAAACATTTTGAAAATCATTTTGCAAAGATTTTTAAAAGGTATAAATAGATTTGTTTCAAAGTATTTTGCAACTATTTTCCATATCATTTGTAAAGTAATTTTCAAAATATTTTTTTCAAATAAATGAAACAAATTTTTGCAACTGACCACATGCATCCAACAAATAGAAGATCTAAATGAGAGATGAAACTTTCCAAAATAAACGTAGATAACATCTTTATGAGCTTGCAAATACTCAAGAAATCATCTTTTACAATATAAAGATAAATACATTAATAAGGAGTATGGGTAATGATATAATGACAAACGCCATCATATGCACCAATCCTGTCTGCTCAGTGACTTGCAAAATCTTTAGAATTCTTCCGACATATTGTAGTGGCATGATTATCATAGCATCACCCATAAATCCCGTCATTGATATCATTGACAAGGAGACGACCATGAACTCTAACCTGCAATCAAACATTCATACATTCATCCTCCTACACGCATACATTGTAATATACATACACATATTCATATACATACAACAAACACATACTCACTGTGGATTTTAGGTGCATAGGTGTTCCAATGATGCATGCACCTATAAAATAAAATGAAAATCAAGAAACAATAAAAGAAATTATCCACACTTTAGTACTACATGAAATAAACAAGAATAAAATTGCCTCGAATGAAGTAGGTATCTTCTCACGTTTTAGTGATTTCTCCTACACATGATGGATAATACATGCATATTATAGATAAATGCACCATGAAAGCACCCTCCTACATGCAAGAAATTTCATTAGAGATAGTACCTCCATGCCCTATACATTCATATGACATCATTATTGTTTAAATATTAACTCCATTGCATAGTATATCTATGACCTGAAGCTATACACAAGATCATATATGGTTTTAAAAGAAACAATGTGAGCCTATAATATACAATTATCCAAACTCCATGTGAACAACAAGAAACCATGACAATCACCTTCACTTACAATTGAGAAAGAATGTATGAAGCATATAGACATGCACTTAGTCATACACATTCATATATATATATATATACATATATATAATGAACCTACATATGTCACGTTCAAGTCCATACACACAATCACAATGCAACTATCTAGTAATTCTCCAACACTCTTTGGTACATTCATTTACAAGTGTCAAATAATTCACTTCTTCCATCGATGAAGGATGTCCTTCCCCTTTTCTTTTTTTTCTGTCTTTGACTCTCTCTCTCTCTCTTCTCTCTCCTCTGTCTCGACCTCCCTCTTGCATATGATGACTTCGTAATGAACTGAATGTTGCATCGTGAACATAGATTGCTCCTCGTCATCATTATCATCCTCATCCCTCATCCTCGTCCTTGTCACTCCAATCATTGTGATAGTTGACAACCTTCTTTTCACTTCGACGAGTCCCCTATATTTTAAAATAAATTAGTAATTATGTCATGCAATAATAAATAAAATATGAGACAAATGTGATCAATGCCGGTGCATATCCTGTTAATTTGTGTCAGGTCTGGAGGAGCTGCCACATATGACTATTTATACTGTGATGGTGGGGAGCCATATATGCTCATGGTACTTAGAGTGGCACAACTAGACTCCGACGAGAATCGGGGGTGGAGTCCTTCCAAGGCTTGTCAAGGGTTGGGATGAACCTGTTGTCCATCGCTCACATCCTGCTAGACCTTGGCGTCAAATAGCGGGTGATCCTCATTGTAAAGGGAGCCATACTTCTCAACGAAGAGCTCATTATAGTGGCCCTTCATGTTAAAGACATCTTTTAGCAATACACACTTAAAGTTTCTACTCAAGAAATAAAATGATTGTGAAAATCCAAGAAGCACTCACTACCAGTCTGGGCTTCTTGTGTGGACAACTGATCAACCTGCATGTGGGTCTATGCTCACAATTCCCTAAATGTCGGTTCACATTGGGAAGCTGCATGCTATCACGAAAAAAAATGAACTCCACTATTAACAAGTGCCCATTTACATTGTCGTCAACCATTAACCTCCTAATGAAGTAAGATGATACTGTATTGTGATGAATACTTACCAATTCGACCCTCACTACAACAAAGTTCTGGGCACCACTACTAGATTAGATCTCTTGTCTCCCTCTATCGGTCCTTCCTGCAAGATAATGTCTCCCAAAATCCTCTTAAGCAAAGAAATCAGAATATTGACTCCATGTGTTTGGAAGCAGATAAAGTAATGATGGTAAACACTAACACAACAATGGGAAAATTAATACTTAATACCTTTCTAAAGTGCACTAAGATGGGAAGAATTCGTTGGCCCTCTCCCAGTTAACTTCCCTGTCTAGCTTGGCTAATACAGCCTTTCTGGCCCTATAAATGTTATTTGTAATCCTGTTGCTAGCCTGGTGACGTTTCTGGCATTTGCACTATTTACAATGTCATCATGAATTGATTTGCGTAAAAAGTTATGTCATTTCGTTGTAGGCGGCAATCGGAATCGGTCAAGAAAATAACCACAATTATTTAATCAATTTTTAATCGCTTGGTTTTATGTTTATTTTACTTGGGTAAGTCCCAAGGTAGAACACAAGGAGGAAAAGGAACAACCTAGAATTATGTCTATCAAAGTTCATGTGCGGTTTTCGAGGCGGTCCTTTTTTGTAATTTTTAATGCAATTAAGGATGCAAAATGCAACTTTGGCCTATTTTAGGGACTAAAATGTAAATATCGAGTAGACGACATCTTAAAAATACGAAACTTGTCCAAGATGATAATTATGATGAAGTGAATGCACTGTAATTTTTTTGGAATTTTTTGATGCAAGATGATTTTTTTATGAATTATTAAATGCAAATGATGTAAATTTGAATATTTAATTATAATAAATACTAAATCTAATTATTTTTAAGGGATAAAATTATTTATGATCTATCACTAGGTGATTGTTCTCAAAAAATTCCTAAACCACAAAAATATGAGATTTCATAACTATTAAAATCAAATATTGAAATATGTAAAATGATTTTTACAAGGCAAATTATGTATGCAAATACAATTCTTTTTGGGTAAAATGTTAAACACAATTATTTCTACATTACCTTTTTTTCGAGAATTTTTAGAGCAAGGGTTAATTAATTATAAAAATCAGAGAACAAAATGGGTAAAATATGTAATTGTCCACAAAACAATTACTTATTAAATAACTATTAATCAAAAAAATATCAACAATATTTCAAGATGTAGAGAATTAATTGAGGAACAAAATGCTATTTTTTGAAAAATAAATTATGCAAAGTAGCTGTCCAAAACGACGGGGGAATACATGGGTATTTATGCAATACATAAAAATAATATAATTTAAATAAAGAATTAAAATGTAATTACCAATAATCCTTGGGGGACTTCTGCAAATTTACCAACAGGTCACGTGCCAAGCATGTCACTTGGTCGGCGGGAGCTTTTGCGTAAATAGGGAAACGGTCGGGGGTTTCTTCGCAAAATTCCTCCAGTCACGTGAGTGTCACATGAGGAGGGTCTTCATTGGAATTAGTTGGACTTCCAGGTATTTCTTTGAAAGATGTCCCCTCACCCACGTGTACAACACGTGAGGAGGGTCTCGGGCTTCGTACCCGACCTCTAGCGTCGTGGAGAGGTAGAGGAGGGCCTTCAAGTGCAGTGGGGCTGACGGAGGGGCAAATCATTGTCGGTGGAGTAGCTTGCGTCAAGTGGCTCCGGCTGGCATGGTTGTCGGAGAAGAGGCTTTAGACGTCGACGTCGACGAGCGAGGTGGTATTTGCAGAGTAGACGTTGCTCGAGATTTGGAGGCAGAGCGCGGGCGTCGTTGTCGAAGCACCAAAACTAGGTGCGATGGCCGACGGAGCTTTCAGAGCAGGATCGGCGATGAAGACTGGCAAATGAGGTCGGTGATGAAACCCGGAGAGCGGAGGCGGTTGCTGGCATTGAAGGGGATGTCAGGGAAGTACATCGGAGTTGATATTCGTTGGCTCGATAGCCAAAGTGGGTCGGAGCTGGGCACTAAGGCGGTTGAGGGCCGTGCTGCTACGGTGGCCGACCACCGGACCTCATCGCAGGAGGGCGCTTGAAGCTGTCACCTCCGAGCGTCATCGCTATCGGTAGATGAAGGAGTTTAGGGTGGTGGCGGTGCTTTTATATAGAGTTGGGGACCCAAGGCCAGAGATGGAAAGTGGGTAGCGTTGGCGATTCACGCGAGATCAGGGATTGTAGAAGATTTGGGATGAGGAGGTGAAGAGATTTAAAGGGGATTCGGAGGGGGTCAATCGGAGATGGCAAAATTCACGGCGGAGTTCGCGGGGTAGCGGAGACGAATTGGGAAAGGTGGAGCTTGATGACGATGGATAGTGGTTGTCTGATCGGTCGAGATCGGATGGCCATGATAATGACACGTGGCAACAAAAAGATGGTGCAGGCGGTGCACGTGCGTGGCACGTGCTGGGAGGCACCTGCTACGCACGTGCATAACATTAATTTTTTTATTAAACCAATAAATAAAAAATAGAAAAATAGCTGACAGGTGGCAGCTCCAAGAGCTGCCACGTGTCAGCACCAAAAAATTCAAAAATCAAATACTTTGAAAAATCCAAAATAAATAGCAAACGGCCTCAGATCGAAAACATTTCTTCATGAAAATTGCTCATCTTGATGAGATCTACAAATTTCATAAACACACCGAAACCAAAATCGAACAATTGCACAAAGTGATATTTTTGGGGTATCCCATGTACATAGAACACCTTGATTTTTGGGTTTTAATTTTTTTTATTTTTAAACCAAATAAAAATCCAGAAAAATATGGTAAAATCAAAGATAAATATTTACACATTAATCTAATTTTTTTGGATATTAATTAAGAAAAAGGGGAAATAAAATAAAACATGGAAAAGACCAATTTTGTACAAACAATTAGTGAAGACTTGGACTCAATTTGTTTCTTTGATTTCAAGCTCAGTTTAGATTTGAATTTTTGCCATTTTAATAAAACTTTCATCAAAGAAGACCAATAAAAAAGAAATAAAATAAAATAGGTTAATTATGTACATAAAATAATAGGTTAAAATCAGCTAAAATACAAAATGTACAATAGAGGCCCAAACCCAACTTTCACATACGAGCTCCGATTCACTTGAACTTGCTCTTGTTTTGAAGATAATTGAATGTACATTAGTTCAAAAGTGAATAAGATCAAAACGGACACTGGATGGCAAGATATGAGGGTTTTAGTCTGAAAATCCTGAAACTAGGGTTTGGGTTTCTGACCAACTTATTTGGGTTAGTGATTTTTTTTGTATTTTTCATTTATTCTTGTTAGTGATATGTACATAGTGGAGGTGGTTTTGGGTCATTCAGAGTTAGCATGAATTAGTTAAAAATCAGGGAAGTTAGGCTATTTACAGGTCAATTTTATCTGGGATTTTTGGCTTCTTATTTTGTGCATAAATGAGTGATAAAATGCAATTCTTATGAAAACAAGCATGAATGCTAATTATGCAGAATAAAGGAAGAAATGCCAGTGATTTGAGGTATTTGAGCTTAATTAATGAGATTTAGAGTGATGAGTCTGAGAGTCATCATCCCCTATACTTAAACCATGCTCGTCCCTGAGCATCAAAAAGAAATGCCATGAGGTGAAATGAGATTGGGTTCCAAACCAAGACCATGAGCTGAAGGTGAAAATGAAACTAAACTCGACCTTTGGATTATTAGTTTGGCGGAACTTCTGTGAGACTTAGAATTTTAAAATCAACAGCCTTCAAGTTCTACAGATCATTGTCACAGTTTCAGCTCATAAGTCATCATAGATCAATCCTCTTCCCAAAGCATAGTCTATGAACATTGAACAATCGGCTCATGTGTGTGAATGGTTTTAGCTCTTCGCATCCAGAATTGTGAATTACCATGCAAACCTCCTCTCCAGTAACTCATCCTTGGGGAGTCAGGTATTTCCTTCTAAGGTCTGTCGCACTGTGTTCACAATCGAATTGGGGGAGAAGTTAGAAGAAGGAGAAAAGAACTGAAGGGTGGCCAGTGTAGTCACCTCTCCTTGTGAAGCTGGCCAGTGTAGCGGAGTCTCCACCAAGATCTGCAGTTTTTCTTGAAGATTGGACCTTTTTGGTCAGATATTTATTTGGTAGTGGCTTCTTTGTATTTGGATTTTTGGTGCCTCTACTTGGATCTTGTTGTGCCCCTACGGATATAGAATCTTTTTTTCTGAACATGTTTTGGAGTCTTAGAAAAAATTGTGCCCAACCGTCCATCCCTTTTCCGAAGCTTTATTTCAACCCATACTCCGGTCTTTAGTTTTCCACGCTACCAGAAAAGAAACTCACACCGTCTTCCAACATCCCGTCTACGTTGAGCTAAGTGCATAGTGCAAGAGTACAAATTAATTCCATATTCCAGAGTTTAAACTAGAATGAAGAGACCAGGTTAGATATTAAGAGTCAAATATTGCACATTGTCATGTGGAACTCAAAGAATTAAGTCAAAGACCTGAAGTTTCTAAAATCCTATTTCTCGATGAAGTTCCTCTGAAAATTAGGTAGATTAAGATCAAGCCCAGATCACTCTCGATTCCTGCTCATAACTCGGTTCAAAACTCAAAGACTTTTGACATATGCAAATGAATGAAATGTTGGATGAAGTGCAGGTGTGTGAAATTCAGACACATTTTTCGTGATTTTTCTATTTTTTATGCAAGGGATTTTTTTGTTTTTTATGCAAAAATGAATAAGAAGCATTTTTTCAAAAATTTTAGGCTGGACACAGTCAGTATTAGTAGCAAAACTCTTTTTCTTTTTCTTTTTATTTTTTCCTTATTAGTTACCCACCCCGTAAATACATATAGACTTACGCGAAAGTACGTGATATGGGTAAAATATATACACAGTATATATACAGACCCCCCTATACTTAGCGAGTGTTGTGTCCTCAGAGCATATGAAGCGTAAAGAAGACATAGCTCGGGCTAAGAGTAAGAGAGTGAAAATGAAAAAGAAAAAGAAAAAGAAAGAGATACATCGGTCCGCCGCCCTATACATAGGCTGTGAACAGTCTAAGTATAGAAGAAGAGTGGAAAAAAATGAAGCGGTTGGGATATGTGAATGAGGATAGTATATATAGATGGGCGTCGGTTCCCCCTATACTTAGGCTCTGGTCAACCTAAGTATAGAAGAAGGGTGGTAATGGAATGAACGTGAGATGAGGAGAGTGGTAAGTACAGACGGCATCGGTCCCCTCTATACTTAGGCCTTGGCCTAAGTAGAGGAAGAAGATGTACAAAGAGACCGATGTCGTCGGGAGGGAGGGTGGGTAGCCGATGATGAAGGTGGTTTTCGGACTATCTTTTTGTTAGCCTATGATGGGAGATCGTAGTGACGAGACGGAGATGAATCATATGATTCCCAACTATTATAAGAGTTATCCTCGGAGAAATCATGTTGAATATTAGATGAAGCGTATGAGTCAGATGAAAGGTAAGCATCATCAGAGTTGTCCTCAGAGGAATAGTATTTGAACACACTCTATATATTCTTGTCTTTTTGCTTCTTCAGTTGTTTTCTCATAATTCGTTCCTTTTTTAGATCAAGTGTTTTATTCTCGGATGAATACTCTGAAGCACCAGTCTCAGTCAGCTCATAAGAAATAATTCTAGTGTAATTGATGAGAGCATGAGCATCAGCTTTTGATGAATAATAGTAAGGAACGGGAGTTGTCCAATGTGAATCGAAGTTTGGATACTTGTGAAGTTATGGTTTTAGAACAGCCGAACATACTTCACTCATGTAGATTACCTTTTCCGGACCTGATGAGGGATCATCAGTTGATTCTTCTTCCGGAAGGTCAAAGGTGACTTTCTTCTTTTTGTTTCGTGAAGGTGTCGGTCCACTTGAGTCTCCAGATGAATAACCATTGGAATTCTTCTCCTTGTTGGTGTTCGTCCTGCGTGTTTGTTCTTAGTCTTCTCAATGCTGATGCACTCTTGATTTGGGATGTTTTGGTCAAGGTATTCAGAGTAGGTTGTCCTGGGTGCAACCATGCATACGCCTCAGGATCATATGAGAAACATTCTTCTATTATGAGATCCACAGGAATCGAAATATTGGGGAGAGTCTCTACATGTTTGTTCTCAGTTGATTTGATGTTGGAGCATTCCTGTGTCAAATTGATGTGATCAAGGTAGTCATAACAGGTTGACCCAGGGTGCGACCATGCATAAGTCTCCAGGTCATATGATTCGTATACTTTATTCTCCATGGTGAGAGCAGCTGGGAATGGAGCAGGGGGGAGATTCTCTAAACCAGTAGTCTCATCAACAATTGTTGTCTCAGGTGTAGCAACGGGGTGGGGCTCTTCTACCGCTTCATGGTTACAGTTGTCGAGGACTTCATGGGTTGCCTCAGAAATTCTTGGTTCCTCAAAGACTTATTGAGATCAAAGTGCTTCCAATGCTGAAAAACTGATTTCCCGAGTCTCACACTCAATAATTGCCTTAGCCAATGCTAGGAATGGCTTTTCGAGAATAATTGGAGACTGGGTGAATTCTCCTTGATGGTCAATATCAATGATCGTAAATTCCACCTTTAGCAGAGCACCTTGGAATGTACTGATGACAGAAATGATTCGGCTTATCCGCTTTATAGATTGGTCAGCCAATTGAACAATCTCTCGTATCTTCTTGATCGGTCAAAGTTTGAGCTCATGAAATATAGAGGTCGGGAGGATATTGATTGTGAATCGTCATCAATTCCAGTATGGGTGAAAATTGTGTCTTTGATGATACAGTCAAATCTGGGCAACCGCTTCACTATGCGGCTCTTAGTTTTTCTCCTCAACACCAAGGAGGAGGCCATTGACAAGATATGTCTTTCAATTGTTGTTCTTATCCTGCCCGACTTTTTCATCATTAATTTGTCCATTACAAATCCTTTAGGTCAGGGAAGTGTTCATTGGCCTGTATAAAGGGAAGTTCAAAAATCAGTTTCTTTTCCAGTGCTTCCCGTACAGTAGGATCCAAATTCTTCAGATCTTCTTCAGTTTCAATTTTTATTTATTTTTCAAGATTTTCATTTTTTTTGTTGTTTTGTAATATTTCATTTTTTTGTATTTCCTATGTGGTGTGGTGATGTGGTGTCTTCCATAGATGAGAAGGCTTTGATGTTCTGAATAGGAGTCAGAGGCATAGTCACCTCTAGGGGAGTAATATGCAGTAGTCTCGGTGTCAGAATCGTCCCTAGGTTTTTGAATAACGGAAAAATTTTCTTTATGAGATCCAATCTTTTCCTCATTCATTTTTATATCAGAGCTTCCAGAGAGTAAGATTAATTGTTTGGCAAACCTTCTAAATCTATCCCCTATTAAATCAAATCTCTTGTTTATCCTCGAAATATCATCATCCAAGATCTTTTCATCACCAATCATGGGAGCAGTCGGGGTGTGTTTTTGTATTTGAGATTCACTAATTTCATCTTCCATTTTCCTGTATGCGCCAGGAGAAGATTCTCTTGAAATATCCAATATATGATCGTTATTTTATGAAAATTTCTCCTCAAAAATTATGGAAGGAGGGTGCTCATATGGTCCATGCATGTGGAGTTGGTCTGAGTAGAGTTCAATCCTTGATCATGATTGGTCGGACCTTGTATTGTGGAGTCAACATACATTGGTTATGTGTTTCTATGTTGTCAGTCCAGTCCTCTATATGAGTGTCATGCCTGAAGATAGAGTTGTCATAGTCAATCCAAGAGGATGGTTGATCATTTGTGTTCAAGGGTCGGGTAGATGGGAGATGTGAAGATTTGTTGAATTCGATTATGTGGCTATAATCTCCCATGAATGATGGATTGATATTTACCGAATATGACAGATGAATCGTATGATTGAGTACAATGGATTAACATATGAAGAAGTGGAGACCTCAGTCGGTTGTTGGTTTGTATGATCCGAATACAAAGGGTTGTCGTTCATGAAGTAGATCGGATTTGTAGAGAGTGTTTGATCTATTGGTGATTGAGAATCTCTTGTGGAAGATGGATGGAGTGTACTTGGAGGAAAATTTGAAGTTTTGGGTCTAACTGATACGAATTCATTTTCATAGTATAGCTCTGATAGATTCTCGTATAAATGTTCCGCCATTTTTGAAAGAGCTGAAATGAGTGACGGTTTGGGTCTGTTCGAGACGAATTGATTTTCATGATCTAGATGTGGAGAGTTATTGGACAAAAGATCCATGATTTTCGAATGAGGTTCATCGGTTGACAAATCAAGAAAGGAGAGAGATGGCACAAGTATGCAGCTTTTGATTTTCGAAATCGGTTCACGCACTTAAAATCAAACACAAATCAAACCCCAGGTTCACCAACTCACACAATGAAGCCGTAAGAGTTCGGCAATTATCTTTTCAATTTTATGTTGGTGATAAATCAATCTTGGAAAATAATTAGCGAGTTGTTAGGCGCTGAAGTTTTCTTAATGACTGGCCCGAATTCTTACGACTAGTTACACTTACTGCCTGCCAGAATGGGAGTAAGTACGGATCGTAGAACGGCTACCCGTTACTTTAGGACAGAGCCTTACGCAGTGTCCTCTAAACCACCCACTCTACTATGAAAATTCGGACCGTTTACCGGCTACCCGTTAGATCCTCACTGAGAAGTAGCTAATCGTTTTTGGTAGAATCAGTAGTCAATATGAAAATCCGGGTTTGGCTCTAACCTTAAGTGTTGTCTCTCGCTCACATAGAAAAATAAAAAAAATCCAAGGTCGGGGTTGCTCTCCCGCAAAAATTCTTGATTTTATGGGTTGTTTAAAGTCGGTTATATTTAGCAGTCCCAATTTTAATTAGGTGATCACTGAAGAATTAAATGAGCACAAGTACACATCTACTGTCCAGTCCCAATTTCCTTTAAAATTATGTGACAAAACAAGAGGGAGAAGTTCGAGAAAAGCCGATGCATGTGAAAATAATGATGTATGCTCAGTTAGAAGACTTACAGTAAATCCTCGCAATCTCCATGTGGGATGCAATACAAGAATTGAAAATTTTGTCTAGATGAACGCAAGCCGATGAAAAACCCACCTCACAGAAAGTTCTATTAGCGAGGAAGAATTGTGTTGAATTTGACTAAATTGAACGATCTATATGCGTCTCAATTAAAGTGAAGTGTGGCCCTAGGTCCTACGAGCACAATAAAAAATATAAATGCTCTAAGAGCCGTATGTGCAGGTTTATCCTAAGCGCCGCTCAAGTCGGGCCCCACCCTCACTAGAGAGTGAAATAGGCCACGACACACCATAGAAAAAGTTCAAAGTCTTTTACACAAGCAAGAGTCCAAACGGACACCCTATAAATGAGCAATTAACTACAGATCATAAGATTGCAGAAAATAAAAATTCTAGACTCTACGCTCTCTAATGACTCGACTCGATCTTAAATTAATTGTGGCTTTTTCGGAAGTCGGTGAAGATGCGTCGGTTCTTGAAAAACCGCTCCACGTACGCTGGGTACCTTGCAAGAAAAATAATAGAGATGGTGTAAGAGTGTGACTCAAAAATAAATAAAATAAGAAAAATAAATGCTGAAAATAAAATAAATGCAGAAAAAATGGAATTTATATTGAAAATTCGGGGGTCAGACTACCCGAATACGGAAAACCGAACAAAAATTTTAAGACAAAAAACTAAGTTATTTGCTTTACCAGCAACGGCGCCATCTGACATTTCCGATATTACACTATTTAAAATGTCTTCATGAATTGATTTGCATAAAAAGTTATGTCGTTTCGTTGTAATCGATCAAGAAAATAACCACAATTATTTAATCAAATTTTAATCACGTAGTTTTATGTTTATTTTACTTGGGCAAGTCCCAAGGTTTAACACAAGGAGGCAAAGGAACAACCTAGAATTATGTCTATCAAAGTTCGTGTGCGGTTTTCGAGGTGGTCTTTTTTTCGTAATTTTTAATGCAATTAAGGATGCAAAATGCAGCTTTGGCCTATTTTAGGGACTAAAATGTAAATATCAAGCAAACGACATCCTAAAAATACAAAACTTGGCCAAGATGATAACTATGATGAAATGAATGCACTGTAATTGTTTTGGAATTTTTGGATGCAAGATGAATTTTTTATGAAATATTAAATGCAAATGATATAAATTATAATATTTAATTATAATAAATAGTAAAACTAATTATTTTTAAGTGATAAAATTATCTTATATCTATTACTAGGTGATTGTTCTCAGAAAAATCCTAAACTTTGAAAATATGAGATTTAATACCTACTAAAAACCAAATATTGAAATATGCTAAATGATTTTTACAAGGCAAATCATGCACACAAATGCAATTCTTTTTGTGCAAAATGTTAAACACAATTAATTCTACAATCATTGATTTTTCGGGATTTTTTAGAGCAACGGTTAATTAACTATAAAAATCAGAACACAAAATGGGTAAAATATGCAATTTTCAACAAAACAATTAATTATTAATTAACCACTAATGACAAAAATGTCCACAATATGTCAATATGTAGAGAATTAATTGAGGAAAAAAATGCTAATTTTTTATAAATAAAATAATGCAAAGTAGCTGTCCAAAACGACGGGGGAATACAGGGGTATTTATGTAATAAATGAAAATAAGATAATTTAAATAAAGAACTGAAATGTAATTAGCAATAGTCCTGGGGGTCTTCTGCAAATTTACCAACAGGTCACGTGCCAAGCACGTGACCTGGTCGGCAGGAGCTTCTGCGTAAATAGGGAAACGGTCGGGGGCTTCTTCGCAAAAATTCCTCCAGTCATGTGAGTGTCACGTGAGGAGGGTCTTCATTGGAATTAGTTGTACTTCCAGGGATTTCTTTGCAAGATGTCCCCTCACCAATGTGCGCAACACGTGACGAGGGTCTCGAGCTTCGTGCCCGACCGATGGCGTCGTGGAGAGGCGGAGGAGGGTCGTCGAGTACGGCGGGGCTGACGGAGGGGCGAATCCTTGTCGGCGGAGTAGCTTGCGTCAAGTGTATGCTAAGGCTGGCGTGGTTATCGGAGAAGAGGCTTTAGATGCCGATGTCGACAAGCGAGGTGGTATTTTCAGAGTAGACGTCGGTCGAGATTTGGAGGAAGAGCGCGGACGTCGTTGTCGAAGCACCAAAATGAGGTGCGATGGTCGGAGGAGCTTTCAGAGCAGGAGTGGCAATGTAGACCGACGAGTGAGGTTGGTGATGAACCCCAAAGAGCAGAGGCGGTTGCTGGAGTTGAAGGGGATGTCAGAGAAGTACGTCGGATTTGATCGCTCCTGGCTCGACAACCAAAAAGGGTCGAAGCTGGGCACTACGGCGGTTGAGGGTCATGCTGCTACGGTGGCCGACCACCAGACCTCGTCGCAGGAGGGCGCTCGGAGCTGTCACCTCCGAGCGTCGTCTCTATTGGTGGATGACGGAGTTTAGGGCGGTGGCGGTGCTTTTATACAGTTGGGTACCCAAGGCCGGAGATGGAAAGTGGGCAGCGTTGGCGATTCGCGCGAGATCGGGGATTGGAGAAGATCTACGATGAGGAGGCAAAGAGATTTGACGGGGATTCGGAGGGGATCAATGGGAGATCGCGGAAATCACGGCGGAGTTCACGGGGCGATGGAGACGAATTGGGAAAGGAGGAGCTTGAAGATGATGGACAGTTGCCGTCTGATCGGCCGAGATCGGACGGCCATGATAATGACACGTGGTAGCAAAAAGACGGTGCAGGCGGTGTACGTGCGTGGCACGTGCTACGCACGTGCGGGACTTTAAAATTTTTATAAAATGAATAAATAAAAACTCGAAAAATAGCTAAGAAATGGCGGCTCCAGGAGCTGCCACGTGTCAGCACCACAAAATTCAGAAAATAAATACTTTGAAAAATCAAAAATAAATAGCAAAAGTCCTCGGATCGAAAACGTTTCTTCACGAAAATTACTCGTCTCGATGAGATCTAAAAGTTTCATGAGGACAACATAGCCAAAATTTATCAATTGCACAAAGTTAAATTTTAGGGGTATCCCATGTGCATAAA
Source organism: Ottelia alismoides (assembly GCA_037367405.1). Classification (NCBI taxonomy): domain Eukaryota; kingdom Viridiplantae; phylum Streptophyta; class Magnoliopsida; order Alismatales; family Hydrocharitaceae; genus Ottelia; species Ottelia alismoides. The sequence continues at coordinate 534,966 of JAZKJV010004058.1, read as the reverse complement.
TATTTACACATTAATCTATTTTTTGGATTTTATTAATTAAGAAAAAGATTAAATAAAATAAAATACGAAAAAACCAATTTTGTACAAACAGTTAGTGGAGACTTGGACTCAATTTGTTTCTTTGATTTCAATCTCAGTTTGGAATTGAATTTTTACGCATTTTAATAAAACTTTAATCAAAGAAGACCAATAAAAAAGAAATAAAATAAAATAGTTAATTATGTACATAAAATAATTGGTCAAAATCAGCTAAAATACAAAATGTACAAAAGAGGCTCAAAAAACCAACTTTCACATGCTAGCTCTGATTCACTTTAACTTGGTCTTGTTTTGAAGGTAATTGAATGTACATTAGTTCAAAAGTGAGTAGGATCAAAACGGACACTGGATGGGGAAGACATGAGGGTTTTAGTCCGAAAATCCTGAAACTAGGGTTTGGGTTTTTGTCCACTTATTAGGGTTAGTGATTTTTTTTAATTTTTTAGTTTTTCTCGTTAGTGATATGTACACAGTAGAGGTGATTTTGGGTCATTCGTAATTAGAATGAATTAGTTAAAAATCGGGGAAGTTAGGCTATTTACAGGTCAATTTTATCTGAGATTTTTGGCTTCTTATTTTGTGCATAAATGAGTGATAAAATACAATTCTTATGAAAACATGCATGAATGCTAATTATGCAAAATAAATGAAGAAATGCCAATGATGTTGAGGTATTTGAGCTTAATTAATGAGATTTAGAGTGATGAATCTGAGATTCATCACCTGGTAAGTCGGAGGGGTACGAAACTTCTCTCGAGTATGCTCGAGATAGATGTCATAGGTGTTTTGCATTTGAAATGTATTTTAATCAAACGTATATGAGTCAAAAAGACTCTCAAATAGATATGCATGAATTACCTACGTAAACACTATCCAAGATCCTCTATTGATCAGAATGACTCGTAGAAGTCCATATGTAGTCCTCACAATTCTGGAATCTCTTCCATAACTTGCACAACTCCTTTGCTGCATTTTGTTGATTCTTTTGTGCGGATCTATAATGGTCAACTTCATCGTATAAATAATTTTTGACATAGTAGGTTATAAACAATATGTAAATTTAGAAATTTAATCAAGGAAGATATACCCATCTCATAGGAGATCTAAGAAGCCATGGGTGCTTGGGCCATGCCTACGGAGGTGGTAGGACGAGCTATGGTAGGAGTGTCATATACAATACTCCACATCCGGCATCAGCTCATTCTCGTGGCACGAAGACAACTGAGTAGGATGATGTCTGTCAGATTTGGATGGATGGGTCGGAGTAAGCTCCACATATCGGAGAAGGTATGCGGGCACGTCCATCCCAAGAGAGATGCAGTTCTGAACGGATGTACTCATCTTTGAGTCCAATGATTCATTTGTTGTAACTTGAAATCAATAGTACAACATATATATGTCTAATTATAAAACAACAATAATGTAAATTTTATATTAAATATGTCACATTTATAAAACCACATATATTACTGTCATGTTGGGATGGAGGTGGTCATCGACCATCAGAACCACCACATCTACTAGAGCCACCTCTCCCAACGGAAGAGATGCTCCTATCATCGCTGGCATCATTGCATCAATACAATTTATATAAATAGTTGAATAACAAAATTAATGAGAAAGAAATAAACATTTAATAAGATACGATGCCATGTTCCCATTATGTTGGTAGTAATGACATTTGTTGTGGATGTTCTAATTCAAAAACCAATTAATCTGTCGAAACTTGACCCTTATCTAAGACATCGTTGGTATCAATGTACACAAGAGTCATCCTTCATAATACAGTAAGGTGGCCATCTTTCTTTCTCTTTTTACCCAATTGAGGCACATATCATATTTGCTCAATTAGGGAGTCTAGGACAAAGTGCTCAAACTTTCTTATATATCTATCGGAAATGACCTCAACCATATCATGCCTCGAGTCAACCTCGACCCCTCGTTGTGGAGCAAACTAGCCACACGAGAATAGATATAGGTGATTTGGTGATGGCATGTTATACTCCAATTCAATCACCACTTAGAGAATCCCATAATAGCTTACGATGTCATCACCATAACTAGATTCCGAGACAATAAGACCAGAATTACATGTGGACAACCCTTTATCCCCTTCCGACAGGTGGAATCCTGATCCATTAGCATAGAAATAATTATATTACTCGATCGTGTAATTTAGACCCAAAGAGAAATCATGGAGCATCTTCGAGTTCCCTTCAGTCAGGTCCAATGATCCAACACGCTCTCTAAACCATACTAGAAACATTTTTCGAAACTCTTTGATCACCTCACTTTTGTTGAACATCGGATTATCCATCGATATTTGCTTCCTATACTCTACATGTTATTAAAAAATAACTTAATGATTTACAATTCCTAGTAAGTGTACACTTTTCAGAAATACAAACCCAATGTTTGGTGAAACTTCATATGTATTGTCCAGAAAATATAGCTCCGTTGCTTCTTCTTCACAATGACTTAACATAAGAGTCCTCCCCATTCTAAATGGCTTCCCACTTGATCGACACAAATAGAGACATGCATCTAGATCTGTGGTTGGAATTTCACTACATAGAAGGTGGTTATGAATGGTGTCTATGTCCTTGGCCAAGTATCTCGTGCATAAGTTTGGAATTTCTTCCATGATGTATTGTGCACTTATGGACTCTTCGACCTTGTTCTTGTTACAAACATTATGTTTTAGAAAGAACTTATACCTGTATAGAAAAACTCATTAGAGAGAGAATATTTAATATTTAAGAAATATTTTTTGTATGATATCTCTCGATGTATTACATCTAGCGATACTTAACTGATCCTTCAACCTTAGCCTCGAACGACAAGTGTACCCTAATGTGCTCCATTGATTAAAGAATGATGGCGGAAAAATCTTCTCTGGATTGCATAAAAGGATCGACACATTCTTTTCTAATGCCATCATATCGGAGACAATGATCTTACATGAATATATGCATTTGAAGAAATTGTTGAGCTCTAAACAACTGCAATTGGTTTGGAGAGCAAAATTGTGAATGCAATCGATAATAAGTGCTCCATGAAAACATGTCAATTGTGACATTTCATATCCTTAAAGCAATTCTTCTTTTGATCAACTAGCTTCAAAATGTTCAAAATTTAGCCATCTAGAAATTTTATTCCTAAGTCCCACACACATACATTCTTTACGTAGTCTTTGCATAGTGTGTATTTTGTACTTGGCATAGAAAATGAGCCGTCTACTTGCTATATCGAAGACAAATATGGATGAGTACATATGTTCATTAAATCACTTTGTGTGTTCTCCCTATCTTTGATCTTCACAAGAGTCGACATCGTATGAGAATACATTATCGAACACATTTTTTCTGTGTGTATCACATCCAGATTATGCCACACAAGAAATTTTGTCCAATACGATACCTCACAGAAAGAAGATGCCCATCTTTATGTAGTTATGATCTACCCCAAAGTTGTGAATATATCATCAGCAAGTATCGTCAACTTTAATAATCGAGCGTGCAATTCTTCTCCTAATAGTCTAGCTGGCATCGATGAGTCCTCTGCTACATTCCTTTCGAATGCCTTTTTCTATCTTCGGTAGGGATGATCTAGAGGGAGGATCTGTCTATAGCGGGTAAATAAGCATGTATTTCTACTGTGTTAAAGCCGAAACAACTTTGTCATCTCTATACAATAGGGAAAACTCCATAATCTGTGTCTACTCCACCTAGGTAGCATACAATATGTTGGGAAGTCATTATTAATCCATAGTAGTCCAACTCTCATTTTTTACCACATCGTAGGTTTCCACCCCATTTTCCCAGAGATCCTTCAACTCATCTAGTAACAGACGTAGATAAAAATTGAAAAATCTACTTGGATGGGTTGGACGAGGAACAAGAAAAAAAGAATTATGCGTGGTCTTTTGTTACACAAACTAGGTGGTAGATTATATTGTGTTGTAATGATGGGCCAACCTGAGTAATCATTACTTCGTCCAAGCGGATTAAAACCGCCAGTCAACAAATAGATTAGTAGATTTCTCTTCTCTGCAGCGAATCTTTGTGACGAACAATCGATGCACACCAACATTGACAATCAGAAGGATGCTCGATGGTACCATCATATATATAATCGGTGATGACCGCGCTTTCGACTCAGGTTACGAAATCAATTAATAATAAAGTCCTTGCGACCTAAATCAAAAAGCTAAGTCAAAAAGAAAAATAGAAACCACACACTCAAATAAATAAACCAATCAAAGCACATAGAAAATGTTAGCGGTCTCCGCTATTTATTTTAACTTGGTATAGCAACCAGGGTCGAACACAAGGAGCAGGAGAAATCTTACGAAGTAGACAAAGTTTTGGAAATAAAATACATATTTTTAATAATTTTTAATTTTGCAATTTTTATTTAAGGCTAAAAATGCCCAAAAATTAAGGCTAAATTTTTTTTTGAGTTTTTCAAATAATAAAGTATTTTTGGTAATTTTCTTAGATTTTTCTGATGCTTTTGTGATTTTATAAAAAATCAAACTTAAGCTAAAACTATAAAAAGTGAACAGGCAGGACATGATTGCAAATTAAAAATAGCTAAATATCCTAATGTCTTGGTTACGGTTTCTATGAAAAACTAGAAAAAAAGAGTTACAAACAGAAACTGAAATTGTATTTTCTTTTAGAATTTTTATGATTTTTAGAAGTTTTTAGGTCTTTTGTGATTTTTAAGGTTTTTATAAGGGTTTTTAAAACAAAACTGGTATTGCAGGTAAAGCAAACAAAAATACACAATCAGATTTTTTTGTAAAATTTTTAAAGGGATTTTTCAACTTTTTATGTATTTTCTAAAACAGACAGAGTTTTAGCAGGAGCGAACAAAAATTTTATAAATGTTTAGACTTAATTAGATATTTATTTAATTAAAAACAAGACACACATATTGCAGGGACCTTATTGTAATTATAATAGAGTCCAAGGGCTAAATAATAACACAAATGAAAAGCCTAGGGCCAAATACGTAAAAAGCCCAGTGAATAAATACACATGATCAATAAACCATACACAGGGGTATAAATGCAAATATTAGAAAGTTTCTATTAAAAATGTAACAAATTTAAAATCCAGGACAGAACATGCAAATACACTGGACAAGCACGTGAAACAACACGCGAGTTCACACATAGAGGACTAAATTTCAAATACTAGAAGTAACAAGGGTCCACTTGAAAATATCCAAAATTTTTTAAACTACGACAACTATTTACATGACTAAATAATAAAAGAAAAACATAGAGGGTCCTAAGAACAATTTACCCCTTCTTAAGCGTGATCTAACGACCGGTGGCGCTCCACTTATGGATGGACGGCTGATGAATCTCCATTTCATCACCTTTATTCTATCATTTTGGCCTCAAAAACCCCAGCAAATGCATGAAATAACATTAATTTGTACATAATAGCATTCATGATTCATTGTATTAATGATACATTAAATAAGGCTTTTAATGCCAAAATTATAGAATAAAGAGAAGAAAAGAAAAAGGAATAAAATATTGTAGATATTTTATGACCCGAACACCGAGACCAAGGCCAACATGGAATTGGTCGACAAGGAATAAAGTAGGGGTAGATAAGGGCCATTGTACTATAAATAATTCATTTATTCATGCATTTATTTATGCATTTTTGACACCTATTTTGTACATAATTATTCATTCATCAAATAAAGAAACTTTGTTCATGAAAGTTGTAGATAGTAATGTAAATAAAAATACAAAATTGAGTTTGTGTAAAAATAATACTCAGTGAACATTTTATACACAGAATAAAAAGCCAAAATCTCAACTTCACAGACCCATATCTTGCAAATAAAAACTCCAAAACACTCAAACTCACCTTTAATTGTATATAGCTTTCCAAGATCTATTTAATAAAAGAGGTTTCATAATTTTTTGGAGTCCATCTGCAAAAGTTAGGTTTTTGACCCTCATTTTGCACCATGCCTGATTAAAATAATCAACTTATTCATTATCCATTATTTTTATCAAATTATATTTATAGAATTTTGTAAATAATGTGCATAATACATGTACATATTGATATTAAAAGAAAACCAAAAAGAATTTGTAAAATAAAATAAGCTTATGTAATACATAGGCAAAATACCTATGATAAGTACATACATAAATAAAAGGGGACTTAATTATTTTATTCTTTATTCATCTATATTTTTATAATAATGTAAATAGTATACATAACTTATTAAAAATACAAACTCAAAATAAAAATCAAAAAATACATTAAATAAATAAAGTATATACAATATATAGGTAAAAGACCTATAAGTATACCTACATATACATATACCTATTTATTTAAAAATGAAAATAAACTCATAAAAATTAAATAAAAATACCCTCACACTCATAAAAATAAATTATAAATTTATAACATAAGACAATAAAATAATAAAATAAAATGAACAAATTAAAAATAAAATACACAAAATACATGTAAATACATACATATACACATTATTAAAGTAAAACTATAATAAAACACTTCAAAAAATTAAATAAAAATCGTAAATAAATACTACATAAAATAATACACATTTTTTATTTTATAAGGAAAAAATAATAAAATCATTTACTAAGTCAAATAAATCATTTTAGAATAGGGTTTCCTATTTTGTCTTCTAGCGGCCGAGGTGGACGGATGGAAGGCCGTATCCCGATATATCGGCGATATATCGCCGATATATCGATATCGACACGATATCGATATCGAAATCGATATATTGATATATCCGATTGCAGGCATTTTCTTCAGAAAGATTCCTAGATATAGCTATATATCGGCGATATATCGCCGATATATCGCCGATATGGTGGACCAATGGGGCGCCAGCCCTTGTTGACCGCCTGGTCAACTGTCCCATCCGGGACTTGACGTCTCTGAACCATCTTTTCCCCGGATTTCTTCCCTTTTTTACGGCCATCTCGTCCATCGATCGAGCTCGCTTTCTTCACAAGAAATGATCTCTGATGATCACTGATGCCTGTCGATATCTTAGATCAACTCGATACTCATTATATTAATCAATAAACGTCGACCAATAAGGCTCCAGGCCAATCTCTATAAATAAGAAGCTTCGCCCCCCTCCTCAAATTTGGCCAATTTAATCCATCCAAACGCCTTGATCTCGATCCTGGGAGGTTCCTCGTGACAGGGGGAGTATTCCAGTACCTCGAATCGGCCGGAGGAGGGAAGATTTTGACGAGGCGGAGCTCAGGCGTCCGTCCTGCTCCCTGGTGGCCCCCAGGTATAAGAGTTGCCCTTTTATTGCATTTTAGGTAGATTTTAGTGTTATCTTTTCATTCTCGTTCTTATTTTAGCCTTTGGTTAATTAGTGTAGCTTAAAATCCAAAAATCGAAGATCGCCGGAGCTTAGCTCCGACGACTTCTCCACCATTATCTCTATCGTTTCCGACCACCATTCACCCCTCATCTCGTTCCCTATCGCGTTCTCCATCCATCCATCATCTTTGTTCAACCAAGGACCTCTGGTCTTTGCGAATCGGAGCTCCACCTCCGCCTTACGCCGGAGCTCCTCCGCCTCACTCCATTTTGCGATAGAGCTTCCAAACCCGGGGTCGAGGAGATAGCCCTCGCTCCCCCGGTTCTTCCTATGCAGGTCAAATGAAGAAAGGAGCCCATCTGGGCTCGATTCAAACCAGGAAGAGGTTCCTGGAGGTCTCGTTCTTCATCGACTTCATCCGAGCACTTCGGACCTCCAGGAGCCATGGCGAGACCATCAGTGGACGCGGGGGACCTCCAGCTACGTCCAGATCATCTCAGACACGAGGGAGACGCCCGGAGGAGCCCAAGCTTCACGATTGAAGCTCGCCGCGCGCGAGCTTCTTCCCCGTTCTTCCAGGGGGCTCCCTAGCCGTCCGATCAGGAGGCGCGTCCCAGATTGCACGAGATCCGTCCGATGAAGAACTGCCCTGACCGTCAGATCCGTGAGGCGCGTCTAATCTCAGCCCTTCATCGGCGAACCGGTATCAACCGTCAGATGCGCAATGTGTGGCTAAGTGAAGTGATCGACGCCATCCATCAGCGCGCACCTTGGGAGTAAATTTCAGATACATCCCCCGCCTTTTTGTATTTACATTTTAATGCTATAAATAAAATTCCCCGTTGTAAATAAATTGTATTATTAGCAATAGCCCCCCTGGAGTTTATATATTTGCATATTGGTCCCTCCGCGCCTCACGTGCAGTCCCACGTGAGGTGCGTGAGTTTTGCACTTTAACCCAGGCGGGTTTTGTTAATTGTAAAATGGCCCCAAAAATAAAAGTAAATGTTTATTTCTGTAGTAATTTTTGCACTGATGCCCCTGAGAAATATTCTATTTGCAAAAATGCCCCTGCTAGGCCATATATTTTTGTATGCTTTGTCCATTTATTTCATGCCTCATATTAATTTGAAAAATCTAGCAAAGATGGATATAAGCTCCTGTTTGTTTGCTCTTGCACGCTATATTTTTAATTTTTAATTTTGTTGCATTTTTGCATTTATTAAAAATCAAAAACATGCATTTTATTTACTGTCTAGCTTATAAAATACCAAAAAAATATTAAACCCCCTCGAAAAATTCCAAAAAAAAATACCTACGGCCTAACTTGTCATGTTTTATTGTCAGTCCAAAAACCATTAAAAATCTCAAAAGAAAAACCTTGAAAATTCAAAAATACTCAAAAACTTCTAAAAAATATAAAGAATTCTAGAAAATCCTAAAAATTTCAAACTCAACCCTTGTAGGTTCTATATTTTATCCTCTTTCATTTAAAAATAGTTGGGAAAAATTATGTGGCTAATTTATATTTTTAGTTTCCATTTCGCTCCCAGCTAGTAGCTAACTCCCTGTTCTCCCTTATTTTGATATTTAAAAATACCAAAAACATTTTTAAAAATACCCAAAAATCACAAAAACAGTAAAAAATCATAAAAATACCAAAAAGATTTTATTTCATCATTTTTGAGTGTTTTTATATATTTTTATAAATATTGTATCACTCCTCTCTCTCCTTTATATATATTCCCCTATTGAAAAATCAAATAAAAAAATATATTATATATATATACATATTTATTAATATATAACATGCTGAGAATTAAACTAAAAAATATATATATATATATATCTATAGATAAATATCTACATGTATGCTCTATACATACCCTCTATGGGTATATATCTATATATATTTATATTCTATGAATTATATATATATATATTACATAACTATATTATTAAAAAATAATATATATATATATATATATATATATATATAAACCCACAAAAATAGGCTTCACACAAGGAAGACTCTGTGGTACATGCACATCATAGACTACTGCATTTTTGTATTGCTCTCTGTGGACCGACCTCTACATACTGATTCACTATGCATTTTGTTGTAGAGAAATAAATATTAATTCATACTTTTTGGACTTAATTCATTCATTCTTTTATTGTGGGTTAATTGATGTATAACCGATGTTCTGTGAGCGGTCGCCTCAATGACAACATATTCTGACCCTCGTGGAATATCGTGTTATCAGATGGCACCGTTGCCGGGGAGCAATGAGCATAGCCTACTTTATTTTGTCATTCTTGTGTAAAAATTTTTGATTCATCATTGATTTTGTGAGCAACAATGTCTAATGTAATTAATCACCATGCTTTATTGATTTATTTACTGTGATTAATTCTTTCCTGCTTATTTTATTGAGTGAGCTATACTAATTCAATCTCTTTGTGACTTTGATGCGAGGGCCCGCCATGCGAGGATGGCTTCTTAGGGAGCCAAGGCAGCCGAGCTTGGACGAGGGTGGTCTTCACCTCATGACCATCTGGAGAGAGAGCACCAAGGATACAAGGGTATAGGATTAGATAGGTCTAGGACACTTAGGATCATTTTTGTAATTTATGGTGAGAGAGAGACAATTTTGGCATGTAATAATTAACAGGACTCTACTCTTCACAATGAGGTCCAGTGCCCGGGTGATTGTTCACCTGGGGCCTCATCGCGGTTTTCCGAGTTTTCATCGCTTTCTTTTCTTTGTTTTCCGAAGTTTAGAGCTTTCCGCCTTTATTTTACTTTGTTTTGTGTGCTTGGAGCCCCTAGATATAGGTTGCTTGACTCGGTAGCTAGGTCCACACATTAATAAGAATGCATGTTCCTATAGTCTACTTCGTATGGATCTAATCAAATGTAAAGAAGCTGTTCATTTGTCTCTTAGCCTTGTGCCACAGCGAGCCCCATAAAGCGCTATATCCTAAACTAAAGTGTGTTGAGCAGAGGAAGCTGAGCCAAGACCGGACCTTTCAGGCTAAAGATAAATGAGCGACTTATGGTTCTTCACGCTAATAGCAGCAAATGTTTAGGGCGATTTTGTGCCTTGCATACCGACATGTAGATAGGTTTAAAAATTCTGTTTTGCATACCGCATGGAGAGAGCTGGGATGCGCTGTAAGTCTTCTAACTCAGCATGCATCATTCGGTTCAATGGAGAGATTTCCACCATGGAACCACTTGCACGGCTTTTCCGCTATCTCCCTCTGATTTTGAGCACCTAGGACTTAAATGAAAATCTACAACAACATTAGGCGCTGGTATGAAAACAGACTAAAAAAAAAAGTAAAAACCCAAAATTTAAAATAAGGGGACTGCTAAATAAACTTTGACCTTAATTAAAATCTGTAATGGACTATCAATGTACCCGGTTCATAAAGCCCTCATTGTTTTCAGGTTCCTTGCAGGGGGACTAAAACCCTACTCCCTTGAGCGAGTGCGACCCCCTAAGGATTAAAACCAAAATCCCAGTCTGCAACTGCCTTGTGTATCGCCTGGATTTCCGAAGTAATAGCGCTTCTATCGTACGTAGGCGAGTAGGGCTTGGTCACCAATGATGATTCTCTGTTGTGTAGAGCATCGACCCTGTCCTAAGTATTGAGCATAGGCCACGCCTTCATGGGGGTGTTTGTCTCATTGTCCTGCGTCCGAGTAGGTTCTTGCACGCTCAAGGGTGATTCCGTTGTGAGCGAGAACCGAAGTATTGGTTTCGCCTATCGGCTTCCTCTCTCTATTTCTTTGGCTGAGTAGGGATCCAGGAAGGGCAAGCGAAGATGAATGAAGAGCGCCCTCCACCATCATCAGAGGTTACTGAGATAGGAGTCATCATAGCAAAGAAGGAAGGGGTCCAAAAAGTATAGACTACAGGTTACACAGGAGGAGGACAAGTACGGGATACTCTTCTGGCAGTACTCTCTCTCCTATAGGGTAGCGTACTAAAGAATTGTTATATGCCTGAAATCACAACTCTAATAATGAAAAGATAATAAATAGCCGAACCTTCACGGCTTCACATGGCGTGAGTTGGTGAACCCGATTTTGTATTGTGTTTGTATGGATCTAGATTAAGGTTCAAAGATCAAGTCCCACGCCTTTGCGCACATTTTGTTGTTTCTCCCTTTGACCACCCTGCTCAGCCGAGCCTGTCTACTATTTTACACTCCTTTTATTCCTCGTTGACCATCGTATCTTTCATCCAACATCCGATCTTCTCTTGTACTTCGGGAAGTTGATCCATGGATGGTTTCCGTCGGGACCATGCCGACACCCACATCGATTCCATAGACTCAACTCCGCCAATAAATTCGAGGCGATTCCCGAGAACCCGATCCAGACTTTGCGGGTCGATCTCCAGACTCCTCATTTTCTACCTTCCTCTTGGCCTCCCAATAAACTAGGATCACTTTTGTCCCACCTTCATTGTTGTGAATGGAAGTCGATTACAGTCTACATCCTTTTCCATTAACAACATGCTGGGGTTGACCTGAATTCTAGCTTCATCACGGCAGCTGAACACAATTGCAAGTGATCTGATTTGGACTATCTCATTCTGCAGATAGAAGACAGAGCGAGCCCTGGAGACTACTCCGGAGTTTATTTCTTCCGACTCAGACCCTGATATGGCTTCCGGAGGAAAGGGCAAGGGTCAGCAGCCACCACTACCAGAGGGATAGGTGCCAGACCAGAATCAAGTCAATGCACAATTGTTGGCGTCCATCCAGGCCATTCAACATCAGCTGACCGAGCAGGCCCTCACGCAGACAGCATTCCAAGATATGTTGAACGATATGATGACTCGAGACGAGGGAAGAGGAGGCAGAGGCAGAGGAGGAGGAGGTGGAGGTGGAGGTGGTGGTCCTGATGATGATGACCCTGAATTACCACCACCCAAGCCCACACATCAAGAAACGTACAATCCGGGAGACAGCTAGATGACCAAGTGGATCCTCATTCCACCGGTACACGCTCACTTTGAGATGAAGCCCCAGTTTATTGCTCTTCTCCTTGCATTCCTTGGAAATACCAGTGAAGAGCCGTACATTCACCTGCAGCAATTCTCCCGCATTTGCCGCACTACTCACTATCCCAATGTCCCTCTGGACATTGTCAAAATGATGGCGTTCTCCTTCATCTTACAAGACAAAGCCCTCTATTGGGTCAACCATCTGGGGAAGGTTGTGACGACTTGGGAGGAGCTGAAGTCAGCCTTCCTACATAAGTATTATCCTCTAGGTCGGCTCAACTAGATGCAAGCCCGAATCAGTAATTTCTCCCATGGACCCCATGAGTCAATACATGAAGCATGGGAGAGATTCACTGACCTGCAGGAGAAGTGTCCCCATCATGATATTCCGAAGACCATCTTGGTCCAGCACTTCTTTGGTGGACTGAATATCGAAAGCCAAAGGGTCGTTGACGCAGCATGTGGGGGGTCGCATTTTAACAAGGATGAAGACGTAGTCTGGCAGAATTTTGAGGAAATGGCCGAAGGAGAGGCTGCCCTCTCTTCATCCAAGGCATACCAGAAGCAGCCCCAGATCCTCCAGAAGCAAGTACACATGGCAGCGTCCAAGGAGGCAGAGAGAGATGAGAGCTCCAACCTCAGTATCATCGGGGGACATCTCTCGAAAGTTGACATCATTGAGAAGCGATCACAGGACCCCGAAAAACTCGCTGTGATCGAGAAGAGGACACAGAACTTAGACAAGCTTGATCAGATCAACAAGTATCTTGAACTGTTGGTGGGCACCATCAACTCTGTTCAGTCGGCAACACCATCCGAAGCTCCAGCTGAGAAGAAGGACGAGCAGTAACCGCAGCATCAGCCTCAGCCAAGCCAGCAGCCACCTGCAGTCCAGCACGTGTACTACGTGCAAGCACCTGACCAGGGCCAGCCGCAGCAGCAGATGGTTGTGTACTAGCCAGAGTTTCTTTCAGGACCTGTTCCAGTCTTCCCACCACCACCCCTGATTCAGGAAGTGAACGCGGTATGGACCAACGATGCACAGCTGACCCATCCTATGGGACAACCCCAGGGTCAGCCACTTGCCAACCGGCAGTACCACCAACCTCAGGGTGGTCGCTTTGGACAGTCCTCTCAGCCCCATCAGCAGTACCATCAGCCTCCCCAGCATGCGAATCAAGGGAGGCAGAACCCACCTTACCAGCAGTCGCAGTACCGCCATCCACAACCGTTTCATCAGTATGCGGCTACCCCACCTCATCAATATCAGCAGTATCCTTCCCCCTCTTATCAGCAACTTCAACTTCCTGCACCACCTCAGCACCACCAGCAACGGCCTCCGCACCCATCCATACAACAGCAGCGTGGTCTGCACGCTGAACCCACTGAAGCACCCCATGTAAACCCTACCATGGATTGCCTAGCCCAACTTGTCAAAGGGCTAGTGGAAATAACCAAGCGGCTTGACGACCTGACCGCCACCCGAACCACCATTCCGGCTCAGGTCGAAGCCAACCCCAATAATTTTAGGAAGAAAGAGCAGGTAGATTGTGATGTCCTGTCAGTATCTGATAATGATATTACTATTTATTCGAATGCTGTTACTCTCAGGAGCGGTAGGGCCTTGCCTCCGCCTGCCAGCAAGAATGGGGTGAATAAAGAAACAAGTGGATCGTCATCTTCCGCATCAGCCGTACCAGCTACAGGGGCGGGTGAGGAAGAAGAAGAAGGAGAAGCCATTCCAGCCGTCGTGCATTTGCAGCAGCCTCAGCTAAAAATACAAAAAAAATCAGCAAAACAAAAAACACCAAAAAGAAGTTTGCAGCTGAAGCAAAGCCGTGCCAGCATTGGAGGAGCCGCCAGCAGCAGTCGATCCCTCGCCAACCGACGGAGCAGACGCTACACTTTTTGCTCCCCCCTCAGCATCAACACACCAGGATACAATTTGTACTCCTTTTTGTAGTTCGGATGTACAACATTCTATGGGCGATGATTTTGATGCAAATAAGAACTCTATTTTACCTACTAGAGATGTACATATTCCTTTTCCTCATGCAATAGAAAAGTCCAAAAAAATTGCAAAACGAAAAAGTGCATTGTCTGATCCTGGAGTTGTGGAACTAATTGATAATTTAACTGTTGAGATTCCCTTACGAAAGGCCGTGGAGTATATGCCAGCCGTGAAGAAAGGACTAAAGGAGGTATGTACCAGCAAGCGTCGCCCATCAAGAAAGAACAGACGCCAACAAGTTGAGAAGCATGTCCTCACCTTGGCCACGGTAGCAGCTATCAGTAACCTCCCACAGGAGAAGCAAGATACAGGAGCACCTCTGATCAGTTGTGAGATTTTTGACCAGGTCTTCGAGCGCACTCTCCTTAACAGTGGATCTTCCATCAACCTTCTGCCCTCATCCATAATGGAAGAATTCGGGCTGGGTCCGCTCAAGCAGACACGCATGATCCTTCACATCGTTGACCGATCCAACAAGCGGCCCCGAGGTCATTTGGAAGACGTCGTAGTTAAAGTGCAGGAGATGCAATTCCCAGCAGATTTTGTAGTCCTTGATAGGGACTCACCTGCACCTCTACTCCAGACCCCTATCATCCTTGGCCAACCATATCTGCGTACTTCAGGTGCTGTGGTTGATTACAGGTCTTGCAAGATTACCTTTAGCTCGAATGCCAAGCAAATCACCATCAACATGAATAGAGAGCCGAATGCCACGACTGATGAGAGCCAGCCAGCATGCAAAGCAGACTGTGACTTTATTGCTGATATTAGAGATTCATCTTTGTCATTGAATGATTCATGGACCCGAGAAATCCTCATACTCGAGGAGGACTTGGAAAGCACAGTCAACCTTTGCTCTGATGATTCTTGGGAGACAGATTCTCAGATGCAGGCGCATCTTTTTGAGCATTCACTCCAGACCGAACACGATCAGCTTAGCGTAGAACCATTCGGCACATCACTAGGATCTCAATATAATGATGAGGATGGTCACCCCTTCAAGGAAGTACGTCCCACCACCAGCATAGTGTCTGAAGTGACCAACAAGTTGGACAGATCGACACCAGAACTCAAGCCACTTCCTGTAGGCCTGAAGTATGCTTTTCTTGCGGGTGAAGAACAAATGTATCCGGTCATCATCAACAGCAGGCTGAATCCGGATTAGGAATCTCGTCTTCTCGAGGTTCTAGAAAAAAGGAACTGCAAGGCACTTGGTTGGTGCGTATCAGATCTCTGAGGGATAAATCCGGCTTTGTGCTCACACCACATCTATCTGGAAGAAGATGTCAAGCCGTCCCGAGAATACCAAAGACGGTTGAATCCTAACCTCCGGAACATTATCATGAAAGAAATAACAAAATGGTGTGAAGCATGCTTCATTTATCCCATCTCTGATTCAAAATGGGTAAGCCCACTGCATGTAGTTCCAAAGAAATCCGGGCTGACCGTGGTTACAAATGACAAAGGAGAGGAAATACCCACTCGGGTACCAACATCCTGGCGGGTATGTGCTGACTACCACCATCTCAATGCAGCAACTAAGAAGGACCACTTCCCCTTGCCCTTCATTGATCAAGTTTTGGAAAGACTAGCAAGCATGGAGTTCTTCTGCTTTTTGGATGGGTACTCCGGGTACAACCAAGTGGCAATCACCCCTGAAGATCAAGAGAAGACTACCTTCACTTGCCCGTTCGGCACCTACGCCTTCAAGAGAATGCCCTTTGGATTATGCAATGCACCTGCAACCTTCCTAAGATGCATGTTAGCAGTTTTCGCCGAGATGGTAGGCAGTTTTCTCGAGGTGTTTATGGACGACTTCTCTGTCTATGGTGATAGTTTTGATTCTTGTCTTGAGCACCTAGACAGAGTGCTTCAGATGTGTCGGGAAGTTAATTTAGTGATTTCATGGGAAAAGAGCCACTTCATGATCACCGAAGGCTTCATGCTGGGCCACGTCGTTTCCAAACGTGGCATGGAAGTCGACCCGGCAAAGGTGGATGTTATTGCAAATCTACAGCCACCTCAGACAGTAAAGAATGTGAGGTCATTCCTGGGGCATGACGGATTCTACAGACGATTCATCAAGGATTTCAGCCGCATTGTCCGACCTCTGACAGAACTTTTGTGCAAGGAAACAGAGTTCAATGTAGATCAGCATGTTCTCCTTGCTTTCAATTAGTTGAAGGAGCTTATTACTCTGGCTCCAATCTTACAGTCATCGTACTGGTCTCTTCCCTTTGAGATAATGACCGATGCGTCAGACTTTGTAGTCGGGGTTGTTCTTGGGCAAAGGAAAGAAAGAGCGCCCTATGCCATTCACTATGCCAGCAGAACATTAGATGAAGCACAGAGAAATTATACAGTGACAGAGAAAGAGTTGCTTGCTGTGGTTTTCGCCCTTGAGAAGTTCAGATCCTATTTGCTTGGATCAAAAGAAACAATTTTTACAGACCACTCTGCAATCCGGTACCTACAGCAGAAGAAGGATGCCAAGCCAAGACTAATTCGTTGGATCCTTCTCCTCCAGGAATTCGATTTGGAAATAAAGGACAAGCTTGGAGTTCAGAATGGGGTAGCAGACCATCTCTCCAGAATTGAGCAGCATGAGCCTCCTCATAACTGTGCACCTATTATAGAAACCTTTCCTGATGAAGCCATCTTACTAGTGGATTCTCTTCCGTGGTATGTTAATATTGTCAATTACCTCACCTCTAGGGTAACACCATCAGATTGGACGAAGAATCAGAAGAACAAATTCATGTCGACCATCCGCTTCTACCAATGGGAGGATCCTCTTTTATTCAGGGAAGGAGCGGATTGCATTTGGCACAGGTGCATCCCTCAGGAGGAGCAATCTAGTGTCCTCGAGCATTGTCACTCGCTCGAATCTGGTAGACATCACTCTGGAGATCGTACGGCAGCCAAAGTACTTCAGTGTGGCTTCTGGTGGCCCACATTATTTAAGGATGCTGCAGAATTTGTCAAAAGATGTATTGACTGTCAGAGATTGAAAGGTACACTTACTGCCAAAGATTCAATGCCCCTGAAAATCATTGAGATAGCAGATGTTTTCGATGCATGGGGCATTGACTTCATGGGACCGTTCCCTAACAGTCAAGGTTTTGAGCATATCCTTCTTGCCGTCGATTACGTGAGTCGTTGGGTTGAAGCTATCCCCGCTCGAACCGCCGACAACCGAACAGTATGCCAGTTCCTGAAGAAGAACATCGTTTCGCGGTTCGGGATACCGAAAATTCTCATATCAGACAAGGGTAGCCATTTCATTAACAAAGAGGTCAAGAAGTTAACGAAGGAGTACGGCATCGATCATCGTGTCACGTCTCCTTACCATCCTCAGACCAATGGCATGGCGGAGTTATCAAACAGAGAAATCAAGACTATCCGGCAGAAACTTGTTAGGCCAAAAAGAAAAGACTGGTCTCAACTCTTGGACTCGGTCCTATGGGCTTACCGAACCGCCTACAAGTCTCCCTTGGGCATGTCGCCCGATCGTTTTGTATATGGAAAGCCGTGCCATCTGCCAGTTGAAGTAATTCACAAATCTTTATGGGCAGTTAACAGTTGCAATTTGGACTCACGCAAAAGTGTTCAGAAGAGAAAAGATGATCTGAACAGGCTCTTGGAATTCCGAGACTATGCATACAATAACACATTGATGTACAAAGAGAAGGTGAAACGCTGTCATGACCGGCACATCAGACGAAAGACCTTTGATATTGGACAGAAAGTGTGGTTATTTGATGCAAAGTTGCGAATCTTCCCGGGCAAATTGAAGAGTAAGTGGACAGGGCCATTTCGAATCTGTGAAGTGCGTGACAATGGAAGTATTGCAATATCAGAATTGTCCCCTGACGCACAACCCTTCGTCATCAACGGCCAACTCCTGAAGCCTTACCTCGAACCAGATGCATTCTTGGCCATTGTAGACTCCATTCAGCTCGTGCACCACGAAGACATTTCCACAACTGCTCCAGCATCAGAAGATTCAGACGATGTACTACAACAACTGTTTATATGGTTTTCTTCTTTTCTTCTTTTCTTCTTTTCCTTTTCTATCTTCTTTTTGTATCTAAAAGGTGCCGCCCTTGTAGACAGTTTTCTATACTTAGGAAATACTTTGTCCTAAGTATAGGGGGGATGTGCACCCCGAGTTTTTCATTTCATTTCGATCCTCTCCATTGTCTCCTCTTCTTGTCTATACTCAGGAGTATCTTACCCTAAGTATAGGGGGAGACAATCTGAGTACGATCTGTGTATTCCCACCCTTGACCCTCCCTGCTTTGTGTACAGTCTGCTATACTTAGGATTGTTTGATCCTAAGTATAGGGGGGACGGTCAACTTCTTATTCATTCATTCACATCTATTCTTTAGATCTGTCTATACTCAGTACGAGTTATGTCTTCTCTTGTTTCTTCGACCTATGAGGACATAGATCAAGCTAAGTATAGGGGGGTCGTATATACCATGTATATACTATAAGCCATAACTCATACTGAGAAATAAAACATCAGTTCAATAAAAAAAGTAATAAGTAACTCTACAATAATAAAACATGATTGTGAGCTCCTCGGACTCTTTGTACTTGTACTGATTAATAAGTCAGGAAAAGCATTTTGTGCAAAGAATTCTCTTTGAAAAATCTTTTGAAAATCGCTTGCAAAATAGTGTGTACAAGTATTCAACCTTTGCAAAATCAGTCTTGCGTGTAAAATTTCTTTTCTTTGAGTGAAATAAAAATGTGTGAAAACTAGTGTGCAAATGATTGGAAAAATTTGGTTGTCAAATGGCTTTGAAAAACTTATCTATTCTATGTGAAAAGCCTTTGTAAAATTATTTTCAAATGCGTGAACATGTTTGTCAAAAATAGTTTGGACTATAGTTTTCTAAAATCTTTTTAAAATGATTCTCGAGTAAGTCTGAGAAGTCTGCACAAAAATCTCTCATACAAAAATAAGCATAATCCCAAATAAAGCTTATAAGAGCCAAAACCATATTGTACAACAAATACAGTTTTTCTTCTTTTTGTATATAATGATTAATAAATCAGGTTAAATATCTATACAGTATGATTTGAAAAATAGTGTGAACTGTTTGAAAAATTTGTTGTGAAATATTTTAAACCTGTGTAAAATTGTTTTGTTTGCAAAACTTTTCTTTGTGTGGAATAAAGGATTTGAAAAACCTATGTGCAAATGTTTTGAAAATTGTTTGTCAAAATTATTGTGGAAAATGTATATATATAGTGTGAAAAATCTTTGCAAAAAAATAGTTTTCAAATGTGAGTAAATGATTGCAAAAATTATCGTGTACTATAGTTTGCAAGATTATTTTCAAAACTAGATCTACGAAACAAAAACATCATTACAAATACTTGTAAATTGTGAATAAGATACATAAAATTCTTTCTGTACAAACTGAATAAAGAATTCATTGAAAGTTATAAAAGTTCTTATGAATCCATACATTTGTCAATAAAGCGGCTCGCTCGTGTAAATAATTGTATGTACTTTTTGTATGTGTCAAGCTTCTTACTTGCAGAAATTCTTTGTGTAAAAAGAGTCTTTGATTTTTGTAAATTCTTTGTGAAAAATTGTATCATTCATTGTGCATAGCATGAGCATACCATTCATATTATTTTTGAGTGAGCTTGATGATTGAATCAGTCCAATAAAGTCTCAAATTGGAGCTTGGTCAGACCTTACCGCACCTAACTGCACTGGAACCTTAAGGGAACTGGGTTTAAAGTACCTCAGGTCTATGCAGACTTAATTCTTTGAGAAATCAGGGCTGGGTTCAAGTCACCTCAACTGACTAACTAGAACTTTTCGAGACACACGCATGACTCTTGCCGACCGTGACCTAACTTGGACACTTGCACCTTTCACTCGGCTCAACTCAGTTGGAGTGGTGAGGGGGTTGGATTTGCCAGTCTGAGACGTACACGGGTGGAAACATTCTTCCTCATCTAGGGAGGGAAGTGCACCCCAACCTGGTTCAATAGCCATGAGGTCTAACGACAGGAGATTGTGGGTTGCGATAAAGCTTCAAAAGAGGGATAGTCTACTGGCTCAAGAGGAAAAACTCCTTATGTAAATGCTGTTGTGAATAGTATGTTGAAAAAAAAAATGATCCGTCCTGTACAAAAATAAAATGCCTGCAAAGTATGTACATATGTTGTAAAGCCAATAAGCAAGCTTGAGTTCCAAAGTCAAATATGTAAGCCTGCAGTTGGATGACTTGACTACACTAGTCTTGCATCCTAGGATAGGTAGCTACATTGGCTACCATCCATTCTTCTCTTTACCCCCTCCTCTTGAACTGGTTGCCACTTGAACTTAGAAGGGAATACCCTGCTCCTCGAGGAGAGAGCTGTTGGATTAGGGAATCATTGGGTTGTCATTCTGGAGAAGTCAGTTCCTTTGTCATTTCAGTTGGTGAGAGCCACCATCACTTACACTATACAAGTCAGCTTCATAGTTATAAGGGTTTGCGTATGATGTAGACCGGTTCTGACCAGGCTATTGAGGTGGGTTGAACCGAGTTCTGTGACTATCGAAGGCTTTTTTTTTTTAGAGCTGGTTCCCGACTAGGTTCCACACACATCTACACCCAAGGACTGACAGGAGCTCCAAATTCATATTTTATAAAGACATGCTGTGCACTGAAAGCACCCCTATTCACTCTATCCTTCTTTAATTCTCCTTTTTCTTTTCTTTAATCTTTTTGTACTTATTGCATAAGTATTTGCTAGGGACTAGCAAAGGCAAGTATAGGGGGGTGATGAATCTCTATTTCATCACCTTTATTCTATCATTTTGGCCTCAAAAACCCCAGCAAATGCATGAAATAACATTAATTTGTACATAATAGCATTCATGATTCAATGTATTAATGATAAAATAAATAAGGCTTTTAATGCCAAAATTATAGAATAAAGAGAAGAAAAGAAAAAGGAATAAAATATTGCAGATATTTTATGACCCGAACCCCGAGACCAAGGCCAACATGGAATTGGTCGACAAGGAATAAAGTATGGGGAGATAAGGGCCAGTGTACAATAAATAATTCATTTATTCTTGCATTTATTTATGCATTTTTGACACCTATTTTGTACATAATTATTCATTCATCAAATAAAGAAACTTTGTTCATGAAAGTTGTAGATAATAATGTAAATAAAAATACAAAATTGAGTTTGTGTAAAAATAATACTCAGTGTACATTTTATACATAGAATAAAAAGCCAAAATCTTAACTTCACAGACCCATATCTTGCAAATAAAAACTCCCAAACACTCAAACTCACCTTTAATTGTATATAGCTTTCCAAGATCTATTTAATAAAAGAGGTTTCATAATTTTTTGGAGTCCATCTGCTAAAGTTAGGTTTTTGACCCCCATTGTGCAGCCTGCCTGATTAACATAATCAACTTATTCATTATCCATTATTTTTATCAAATTATATTTTTAAAATTTTGTAAATAATGTGCATAATACATGTACATATTGATATTAAAAGAAAACCAAAAAGAATTTGTAAAATAAAAAAAGCTTAGGTAATACATAAGCAAAATACCTATGATAAGTATGTACATCAATAAAAGGGGACCTAATTATTTATTCTTTATTCATCTATATTTTTATAATAATGTAAATATTATACATAACTTATTAAAAATACAAACTCAAAATAAAAATCAAGAAAATACATTAAATAAATAAAGTATATACAATATATAGGTAAAAGACCTATAAGTATATCTACATATACATATACCTATTTATTTAAAAATGAAAATAAACTCATAAAAATTAAATAAAAATACCCTCACACTCATAAAAATAAATTATAAATTTTTAAAATAAGACAATAAAATAATAAAATAAACAAATTAAAAATAAAATACACAAAATACATGTAAATACATACATATACACATTATTAAAATAAAACTATAATAAAACACTTCAAAAAATTAAATAAAAATCGTAAATAAATAGTACATAAAATAATACACATTTTTTATTTTATAAGGAAAAAATAATAAAATCATTTACTAAGTCACATAAATCATTTTAGAATAGGTTTTCCTATTTTGTCTTCTAGCGGCCGAGGTGGACCAATGGGGCGCCAATCCTTGTTCACCGCCTGGTCAACTGTCCCATCCGGGACCTGGCGTCTCTGAACCATCTTTTCCCCGTATTTCTTCCCTTTTTACGGCCATCTCGCATCTCTGAACCATCTTTTCCCCGGATTTCTTCCTTTTTTTACGGCCATCTCGTCCATCGATCGGGCTCGCTTTCTTTACAAGAAATGATCTCTGATGATCACTGATACCCGCCGATATCTTAGATCAACTCGATACTCATTGGATTAATCAATAAATGATGGTCAATAAGGCTCCAGGCCAATGTCTAAAAATAAGAAGCTTCACCCCCTCCTCAAATTTGGCAAATTTAATCCATCCAAATGCCTTGATCTCGATCCTGGGAGGTTCCTCGTGACAGGGGGAGTGTTCCAGCACCTCGAATCGGCCGGAGGAGGGAAGATTTTGATGCGGCGGAGCTCCGGCGTCCGTCCTACTCCCTGGTGGCCCCCAGGTATAAGAGCTGCCTTTTTATTGCATTTTAGGTAGATTTTTGTGTTATCTTTTCATTCCTGTACTTAGTTTAGCCTTTGGTTAATTAGCGTAGCTTAAAATCCAAAAATAGAAGTTCGCCGGAGCTTAGCTCCGGCGACTTCTCCACCGTGATCTCTATCATTTCTGACCGCCATTCACCCCTCATCTTGTTCCCTATCGCGTTCTCCATCCATCCATCATCTTTGTTCAACCAAGGACCTCTGGTCTTTGCGAATCGGAGCTCCACCTCCGCCTTACGCCGGAGCTCCTCCGCCTCACTCCATTTTGCGATGGAGCTTCCAAACCCGGGGTCGAGGAGAAAGCCCTCGCTCCCCCGATTCTTCCTATGCAGGTCAAACGAAGAAAGGAGCACATCTGGACTCGATTCAAACCAGGAAGAGGTTCCTGGTGGTCCCGTTCTTCATCGACCTCATCCGAGCTCTTCGGACCTCCAAGAGCCATGGCGAGACCATCAGCGGACGCGGGGGACCTCCAGCTACGTCCAGATCATCTCAGACACGAGGGAGACGCCTGAAGGAGCCCAAGCTTCACGATCGAAGCTCACCACGCGCGAGCTTCTTCCCCGTTCTTCTAGAGGGCTCCCTTGCCGTCCGATCAGGAGGAGCGTCCCAGATTGCATGAGATCCGTCCGATGAAGAACCGCCCTGACCGTCAGATCCGCGAGGCGCATCTAATCTCAGCCCTTCATCGGCGAACCGGTATCAACCGTCAGATGCGCGACGCGTGGCTAAGTGATGTGATAGACGCCGTCCATCAGCGCGCACCTTGGGGGTAAATTTCAGATACATCCCCCGCCTTTTTGTATTTACATTTTAATGCTATAAATAAAATTCCTCGTTGTAAATAAATTGTTATATTTGCAATAGGCCCCCTAGAGTTTATATATTTGCATATTGGTCCCTCCATGCCTCACGTGCAGTCCCACGTGAGGCACGTGATTTTTGCACTTTAACCCTGGCGGGTTTTGTTAATTGTAAAATGGCCCCAAAAATAAAAGTAAATGTCTATTTGTGTAGTAATTTTTGCACTGATGCCCCTGAGAAATATTCTATTTGCAAAAATGCCCCTACTAGGCTAGATAATTTTGTATGCTTTGTCCATTTATTTCATGCCTCATATTAATTTGAAAAATCTTGCAAAAATGGATATAAGCTCTTGTTTATTTGCTCTTGCACGCTATATTTTTAGTTTTTAATTTTGTTGCATTTATTAAAAATTAAAAACATGCATTTTATTTACTGTCTAGCTTATAAAATACCAAAAAATATTAAACCCCCTCGAAAAATTCTAAAAAAAATTACCTATGGCCTAACTTATCATGTTTTAGTGTCAGTCCAAAAACCATTAAAAACCTCAAAAGAAAAACCTTGAAAATTCAAAAATACTCAAAAATTTCTAAAAAATATAAAAAATTCTTGAAAAATTGCAAACTCAACTCCTGTAGGTTCTATATTTTATCCTCTTTCATTTAAAAATAGTTGGGAAAAATTTTGTTGCTGATTTTATATTTTTAATTTCCATTTTGCTCCCACCCATTAGCTAACTCCCTGTTCTCCCTTATTTTGATATTTAAAATTACCAAAAATATTTTGAAAAATACCCAAAAATCCAAAAAATAGTAAAAAATCATGAAAATACCAAAAAGATTTTTATTTCTGCATTTTTGAGTGTTTTTATATATTTTATTAATATTGTATCACTCCTCTCTCTCCTTTATATATATATTCCCAATTGAAAAAGAAAATAAAAAAATATTATATATATACATATTTATTAATATATAACATGCTGAGAAATTAAATTAAAAAAAATAATATATATATATAGATAAATATCTACATGTACGCTCTATACATACCCTCTATGGGTATATATCTATATATATTTATATTCTATAAATTATATATATATTACATAACTATATTATTAAAATAATAATAGTAAAATATATATATATAAAAATAAAAACCTACAAAAATAGGCTTCACACAAGGATGACTCTGTGGTACATGCACATCATAGGCTACTGCATTTTTGTATTGCTCTCTGTGGATCGACCTCTACATACTTATTCACTGTGCATTTTGTGGTAGAGAAATAAATATTAATTCACACTTTTGGACTTAATTCATTCGTTCTTTTATTGTGGGTTAATTGTTGTATAACCGATGTTCTGTGAGCGGTCGCATCAGCGACAACATATTCTGGCCTCGTGGAATATCGTGTTATCAACGGCTGAGATGCATGGATACCTCTTCGACGATGGACGGTAGAGCTGAGATCCTCAAATGTATCCTATGGTCAGGGGCCTTCGATGATGAACGGTTGCGATTAGAATTGGGATGAGACTCGATCGGACGGTGGAGGTGACGCTTGGAAGATCTGCTGAAGAACTCGCCTCCGACGAGTTTCGAGTGTCGATTACGTGTTGGTCCGGCATCCTACGGGGTTTCTCTTGTAGGGAAAAGGTCTGTGACGACGGTCCGCAGCTACTGGATGGCTCAGAAGGGCCCGGGACCAAAGGGTCCTGGGGAGGCATGGCGTTCCTAGAGCTTACTGGGGGCGTCCAAGACCTCCACATGAGATCTGGTCGCATGCCTACCCTGTAGGAGAGGAGGTATGCTCGGAGGAGTGGCTCTGACGAGGATTAGGGCGCCAAAGATATTTCAAACAGGGGCGAAGGTGAATGGAGCTGGTCTCCAGCGATGTGGGATATTCGACATGCTAAGCGACTCAATCCGGTGATTTGGAGTCTATGGAAGGATGCGGAGTGTGATGTAGAAGCAAGAGGAAGTCAGAGCGGGGTGGAGTAAAGGTTGGAAGATGATGAAACAGTGTATGAAAGATCGTCGTTGTAGGTGCTTTGTTTCTTG
Organism: Ottelia alismoides; assembly: GCA_037367405.1. Classification (NCBI taxonomy): domain Eukaryota; kingdom Viridiplantae; phylum Streptophyta; class Magnoliopsida; order Alismatales; family Hydrocharitaceae; genus Ottelia; species Ottelia alismoides. The sequence goes on along the minus strand of JAZKJV010004058.1, from coordinate 508,993 downwards.
GATAAAAGATGGAATCAATGGAAAATGGAGGTATAGTGAGTACCTGAGGATGGAGGAGTATGCTTAGGAGTGCAGACGATGGTCCACGGGGGTCGTGGCCTAAATAACTAGACCAGCTAGAGGCTAGGCTCCTCATGGGCAGAGCTAAGGAAAAACATTGTCGGACTTGGGGGCTTCACGCTCCAAAAGGGGTGCCTCACCCCTCTGGCTCTCACGCTGTCACTCCGGAAAAGGGAGGAGCGGGTATGCAGGAGGTGGTGGCGCAGCCAAAAGGTGAGGAGAAAGGACGAGGAGTGGTTGATAAATAGGTGTGAAGGTCCGAGAAGAAGGTGGGAAGTCCCGTGAACTGAGGCACGCCCTCTAATCAGAGCAAAGGATTCGGGGTAGAGGTGGTCGGATCAGGTTGCTAAAAATGGGAGAAATCAGTGCAAAACCCGATTTTGTGAAAAAGGGGTTGGTGAGGACCAGTTGACCGAGGACAATGAATCCCCGTTGGCCCAATCAGAGCCGCCCTAGGAAAAAGATAAAAGTCACTACAGGACAAAATAGAGAAGAAAAAAGAAAATTAGATTAAAAATAGATGAATTTAAATTAAAAAATGAATAAAATGAAAATGTTTATTATTTTCAAGGAATTTTTCTGTACCTTTTAAATATTTTTATGGAAAATAAATTAGTGTATATACAATGTATAGTATTATATACAAGTATAATATTCCTATGTATTATGTACAAGTTTTTTATTTTTTTATTTCACATAAATACCCCAATTTTATATTTTATTTAACATCAACATATTTTTAGGATACAAAATAATTTATATTATTATTTACATATTATTCACAAGTATATAATAAATAGTGAATGTGAGGTATATACATGTGTTTTGTACAAATTGAAGGAAGATTTTATTTTTATTTTTGTTTTTGTTTAATGATTTTTATTTTACGATCAGTCAAGACTAACCTTCACTTGGGGTTTGGGTCACTATGTATTTATTCTAAATACCTTCTTCCTTTTTCTTTTCCTTTATTCTTTTTTTTGCACAAATACATGCTAATTATGCAATATTAACGCATGCATGTTGAATGTTAAGTTATTGTATTTACAAGTATTTACAGGCTGCTTTGCCAAGATAATTAGCTTAAATAATAGAATAAAGAGTGAGAATCAGGGATTCGTCACCCCCCTATACTTACCTTTGCTAGTCCCTTAGCAAACACTTATAACTAAAAGAAGTGAACATAAGAGAAAAGAAAAAGAAGGAGAATCAAGGTTGATTATTAAACTTATATTCGCTAAATTGAAGTATGGAGTTCAGTCAGACCGTTGGATTATTAGTTTGTCGGAACTTTTTTGGGATATAGGTTTAAGACTCAACAGCCTCTAAGTTCCACCATTATATGGTCAAGACTCCTCAATAATCCGGATCAGAACAAGTGTACATACGCAAACTCTAATGACCATGTATCTTTCCTTGTACTTGTAAGTGATATGTAGCTCCCTACCTCCAAAATGACAAACAAACAGCCTGCCTCAACTAGGTAACTCTAAGTCCTCAGTCTAGCAGCTCTTTCCTCGAGGAGCAACGTATTCCCTTCTAAGTTCAAGTGCAATCTGCTCAAGAAGAGGGGGATAGAAGAGAATGGACCGTGGCCAGTGTAGCCACGTATCCCTGCGAGCCTAACCAGTGTATCTAAGTCTCTTGCTGCAAGCTTCATGAGATGAGAAGGTGTAATACATAAGATTTTCTTTATTTGACTATATACACATTGGCAGGCATTTTATTTTCAATCAGGCATGTCCACTTTTTTGGAGTTTTTGTTGATTTTGCATTTTTATGTGCATATGTACAACATATCTACATGGTGCAGTATATATAATTAAGGACTTTTTTCTTCTTGAGACAGTAGACTATGCCTCTTTTGAAGCATTATTGCAACCCACAACTATGGTCTTTAGACCTCAATGCTACTAGACCAAGTTGAGATGCACATCCCTCCCTAAAGGAAGACGAGAGGTTCTGCGTAGAAGTACTACCCTCGTATGCTACTCCAAGCCAAAGAAAACTGCCTCCTAATCACCTCATCCGTGGAGAGCTATGTGTAAGGTGTTGGTCCAAGTCAATCCATTGTCTGTAAGAGTCATGCGTGCATTGTTAAGTGTTCTACTTAGGCTCGTCAAGATGACATGTGATCCCTAGTGAACTCAAATAATTAAGTCCCTAATGGACATGAAAAGTCTCAACCCCAAATCCTATAAGGTTCCTGATGAGCGACCCGAGTGACTAAGGTTAAAATGTTATCAAGGGCCGTTGCGACCTCAACCACTCCGACTAGACTCAACAAGAAAATAAGACCACCAATGATGAAATCAGACACTCAAACCAAGTAAGCGGTCTCGCTAATTTATTTTACTTGGTATAGCTACCAGGGTCGAACACGAGGAGCACGTAATGCAAAAGCTACGATGTAGTCGGGAATCTAGAAAAAGAAAAGAAATGGTGGTTTTTATAATTTTTCAATTTTGTTATGATTTATAAAATTGAGATAAAAATAATAAAAGAAAGCCAAAAAGCAACTTCAAACAATTATTTTAAGCACCAAAAATACTCAAAAAAATCAAACAAAAATATTTTTATGTTTTTAAAATATTCAAATGTTTTTGTGGATTTTATAGGGTTTTTCTTATTTTTAATAAATTTTCTAAATATGAAATAAAACAAAAATTAGCAAGCAATGTACCATTGGAATCTAAAGGCAGATTAAAATTACTTAAAATCTGTATAAAATCCCAACAGCATTTTTATGAGAAACTATAAAACAAACCCCAACTACAGCAACTAAAAACACATTTTTTTATGAATTTTTGCTGATTTTTCTAAGTTTTTTACTCTTTTTTTAATTTTATGGTTTTTATAAATGGAAATAAGGTGTAAAATTGGAAAGAAATTCAAACAATACAAAAGAAGCAATCAAGAATTTTTCCATAATTTTTCAAGGCTTTTAATATTTTTAGTTGATTTTCTAAAACAAACAATGACACTTTTTAAGGTTTTTGAATTTTTTAAAAATATTAAATGAAAACAAAACAAAACCAAAAATTCATTAAAATTCCTACACAGTTGTAGGAGCCACGTGTCAAAATTTCGTGAATTTTGGAGCTAAAATGTTATTTATTCAATCAAAGCTAAAACACATAGAATACATGGACCAAACTGCAAATAAAACATGTTCTGCGACCAAATAATAACACACATAAAAAAACTTAGGGTCTGATTTGTAAATTTCCCACTAAATTCTACACATGTCACTAAAAAGCATTCATAGGGGCATATTTGCAAATAATGAAAACTAAATATTCAATCAGTAACAACACATAAGTTCAGGGTATTACGTGCATATATCCCAAATAACACGTGACGAAGTACGTGGGTCCACACAAATAGGACTAAAGTGTAAATATGGAAAACTACAGGTATAAAAGTGCAAATAGTCTAACTGTATACTTTATTTTACAGACTAAAATAAAAATGAAAATAAATGCAAGGTGGAATGAGCATTATACCCATGAGGTGCATGACGAAGTGCATGATGGGACGCGTGGCGACAACTGGTGAGACACGATCGTGCAGCTCTGGCGAGTCAGATGTCAGATCTGATGGCCGTCAGATGTCGACTACGTGGATGGTACGGGCCTGTTAGATTTGACATCTAACGGCCTGACAGCTCCAGGCGATGGACGACGAGGATGGCGTATGGCAGGTGCGGGCTATCCAACGACGGAGAGATCCTCTAGATGAATTGGACTCAGGTGAACTTCGTCGGAGCACTGGGGGTTATAGATAGCTCCGATGAAGGGTATGGAAGCTCCAAAAGGCCCAGAGGGCCCTTCCGCATCGGGTGCTCGGCTCCGATGGAGTGGTGGACGGTCAGATTATTGTGGCGGTGAGTGGGACCTGGAGGCACTCCGACGAAGGGGGACGAGGGCATTCTGGATGGTCTTCGCGTACGTCATGACCTGTAAGAGAAAGCTCGGACTTGGAGCAATGCTCTGGTCGATGTTATTGGACCTAAAATAAAGAGAAGCGGTGGTGAATGGAAGGGGGTCTCCGGTGAAGGCGATAGATGAGACCGATTGCCTAATCTTGGCAATCTGAGCCAAGGTCAGGGTGATCAGATGGCGTAGGATGATGGAGGGAGTGTTGGGTTGTCGATCTGAATGGATGGATGACTGTGACGAGGCTCCGACCGACTGGTCAGAGCAGGCGGAGAGGCGACGGATGACAAATGAAAGATTAAATGGACAAAGGAGCTAGGGACTATGGAATGAATACCTGAGAGTCCTAAGAGAATCATGATCTCCAGGGGAGGCGGACGACATGGTCTTTGCCTCGACTTCGCTGCGGCTGGTGGAGGAGGCTCGTCGCGGCGGTGCTCCGGACACAAGACTTGAGCGTCGGCTACACAGCTCCTCTCCAATGACCAAAGGTGGCCTCCGGTTGCTGTCACCAAGGTGGAGGTTTCTAGGGTAGCAGAGAAGGGTGTGGTACGAGCTGGGCAGCTGGGAGAGCAAATGAAGAGCTTTATAGCATGTCACGGGAAGCTTGGAAGAATCAGATCGAGCGCGTGAACCGAGGGGCAGATCCTTAAGGAAATCAACGGGCAAAGGTCTTGGATCCCCCCTCGATAATCGAAGCCTTGGAATGGAGTCGGAGGTGGTCGGATCTGGTCCGTAAAAATCGGCGAAGAGAGCACAAAACCCGGATCCGCGCGAGGGGAGGTCCGGGAGGGGTAGTTGACTGGGGTGAACATTCCTCCTGGACCAATCAGAAAATAGTATATACAAATTATTTATAAATTCAATTAAAAATAGCAAATGATTTTAAATCGAAAAGTGTACAAAATGAAAAATATTTGTTATTTTCTAAACTATTATTCTGTGATTTTTATTATTTTATGAAAAACAGTTATAGTATATACAATATATTGTATTATATTACAAAAAGAAAATACCTATGTATTTTGTACATTTATTTTATTTATTTTTTCCAAAAATACTCCAAATTTGTATTTTATTTATTTACAACATAATATTTTGAGTATAAAATAGTTTTTATTTTTACTATTTATTTTCAAGTATAAATTAAATAAGGAAAGATGCATATTTACATGTATTATATACAAGGTGAGAGAGAGTTTTATTTTATTTTTATTTTATTTTTCTAATTTATGTTTTATTTTTAGAAGTATTATAAGGAAATAGAAACACCTTTTTATTTTTAATAAATTATAAATATAGATATATACATAGGTGATAAATATGTACAAGGTAGAGTGGCCCTATCGCTCTCTACTTATTTTATTTGGCGATCAGGCCAATTCTTGACCCTCTCTTGGGTTCAGGTCACTCAATATTTATTCTAAATATTTCCATCTTTTTTTTATTCTTTATTCTTTTATTTTGCACAAAACATGCTATTTATTAGATATTAATAAATGAATGCTTATTGCTAAGTTATTATATTTAAAACTATTTACATGATGCTTTGCCAAGATATTTAGCTAAAATAAAAGAATAAAGAGTGATGAATGAGTCTTCATCAGTTCCTCTAAGAATTAGGTGGATTAAGGCCTTAACTAAGCTCCATTTTTACAATTTAATTCCAGACTAGTTTAAATGTCAGTTATGATTCAAAAGAATATACAAGAATATGTACAAAACTCTTTTTGTTGCAATTTGCAAAATTTTTGAAAATGTGCATTTTTTTTGAAATTGTTTGAATGTGAGGCAGAAGAAGAAGTTTTGCAAAATATTTAAAAATATTTACAAGAAGATTTTTGCAAAATTTTTAGTTTTCAAACATTTTTCAATAAAATTGTACTATATACATAATTTTTATACAGAAATATTCACAAATTTTTACAAGCAAAACTTTTTTACAAACGTTTGTACAAAAATAGTTTTTATAAATAACTATTTACAGATAGGTATGTGCAAGAAAGAATTTTATATACAAGGAAAAATTTTAAAATTTTTGTGGTTTCTAGCTAGTGGTTTTTAGCCATTTTATTTATTAGCACACTCACACAAAGTACGAGTTATGGCTAAGTATATATATACAATATATACGACACCCCCCTATACTTAGCTCGAACGATGTCCTCAGAGTGATCAAAGATCGATGAAGAAGACATAACTCATGCTTAGTATAAGTGAAAAGAAAGGCTATACTACAACGACGAATGAAAGAATAAAATCAATAGAAGTCGGTGACCCCCTATACTTATGATCAAGTAAACCTAAGTATAGAAAACTGTACACAAAGGGTAGACCGGGGGTTAGAATTTATAGGGTCTACCTCCCCTATACTTAGGGTAAAATATCCCTAATTATAGGCAGTAAAACAGAGGTAAAAAGAATCAAACGGATAATTACAAATCTGACACTCCCCCCTATACCTAGGGTAAAGTTCACCCTAAGTATAGCATAATCTGAAGATGAAGATGGGGTGTTAGACAAAAGAATGAATGATATGGACAACTAGATCTATACACCTGCAGGATTATTAATAATCAGGCATGAGATGCAAATGATGTGAGTCAAAGACCACATCTCGTCCAAAATGAATAGGGGCAACGTCAACGTTCAGCGGATCATAGTCAAGATATGGCTTCAGGCGCTGACCGTTAACTCGAAAGGTGGACTCGGAGTACATCTCGGATATATCAATGCTGCCATTGTCATGCATCTTTCGGACCATGTATGTTCCCTTCCACTTGCTCTGTAACTTCCCTGGAAATAGTCTCAGCTTGGCATCAAATAACGATACTTTCTGATTCAGCTCAAACTACTTATGGATCATATGAGAATCATGCCATATCTTCACTCGCTCCTTGTATTGTAGGATACTCGAAAAGGCTATATCTCTAAGCTCCTCTAGGGCTGCCAATTCTGCCTTCCTATGATCTCCTATGCTCTATGGATCCAATAATATATTAGTGACAACCCATGGTGACTTGTGCTTTATCTCCCACAGGTAAATGGCATGGCTTGCCATAAATGAGATGAAAGGAGACGTACCAAAGGTGTCTTGAAGGATGTTTGATATGCCCACAAGACCGAGTCCAAAAGCTGTGGCCAATCCTTTTGGTCTGGGCGGATGACCTTCGGCAATATCATCTTGATCTCCCTGTTCGATACTTCAGTAAGGCCATTGGTTTGATGGTGATATGGAGTGGCAACTCGATAGGTTATGCTGAACTCGTTAGCAAGTGCCTTTACCATGTCGTTGATAAAATTAGACTCCCCGTTAGATATCAAAACTCTAGGCACCCTGAACTGTGAAATAATATTTTTCCCCAAAAACCGGCAAATAGTCTTAGCATCTGTGGTTCGGGCGAGAATGGCCTCAACCCAACGACTCACATAATCAACAACCAACAGAATGTACTCGAATCCTTGACTCCTAGGGAATGGACCCATGAAATCAATGCCCCATGCATCAAAAACCTCACATAAGTGAATGGGTTGCATCTGCATCATGTCACACTATCCACAAGTGCCAATCCTCTGACATTCAGTACACCTCTTCACGAATTCATCAGAATCCTTGAAGAGGGTAGGCCACCATAGGCTGGATTGGAGCACTTTCTGTGTTGTTCTCCTCCTAGAATGATGTCCTCCTGCCTCAAGCTTGTGGTAGTACCTGCTCAGACTTCCTCTTTAGATTATTCGTATTGGGCTCGATCTGAGCGAGTATGGCATCCTTTCCCTTTATGATATCCCTCATCTCCTGCCTGAACTCGTCCATCTCCCTTCTGAAAGATGCCTACTAGTTAGAGAGAAGGCATGCTAGATCTTCAAGGGCTGGGTTCTCACAGACAGGTCAATGAGAACCGAACGGGTTGCCTCGCTGGAAATGAGGTTGGCTCTGCTGGTAGTGGAGGAGGCTGGGTATGATGAGGTTGTTGCTGCTGCCTCCACTTATGTCACTGATGGTAGGAACGAGGACCCGACTGGTAGTGGTATGATGGATGGGAGTACTAGGGTTGTTGTTGCTGAGGCTGGCTACTATGTCTACCATGAGATGGCGGTTGCCGTTGGGATGAGTTTCCTCATGTAGATCACCTGTATCTGGGATGATCACGACGGATCCCAAGTTGTTGTCGGTCATACAAATCCCGTTAACTTCCATCAACGGATCCTGCTTGTACGGGCAAGGGGGGAAGAACTGCCTGGGGCTGATCATGCTAATACACCACCATCTGAGTGTCCTGGGATGGTGGTGGCAGAGTGTAATGCTGCAACGGGTAAACCGGCCCTGCTTGGATGTGGTGAACCTGGCGGTACTAGGCAGGTGGCTAGGAAGAGCTGTTGTTGTTGTAACCAGCCCGTGACCTGAGACGTGGCTGAGAAGTTGTCTATGCCTCCTGAAGACACATGATCTGGGTCTTCATGTCACGAAGAGTATGTGCCAACTAGTCTATCTTCATCATGCCATGGCACTGCTTCTTCTCTATAATCTCTATGCAGTCTAACTTTTCACTAATGATCCCCATGTCAGCTGCTGTAGACTATGCATGTGTTGCTGCTGCTAACGAAGTAGATGAACCTGCATCAAACCGTGCTATCCTCTGATAGACACGACCTGTAGAAGGGGTTTCCCCTGTGTGTAGACAGAGGTCTGGAACATCACGGTATAGTTTTCGGCCATCTCCTCATAGATGGCCCAGATCTGGTCCTCATCCTTGGCGAAATAGGACCCTCAATGAGGCATTGACAAGCTCCTGCAGCTCTGGTGTCAACCCACAAAAGAAACTATGCACTAAGTTGGGCTTGGAAATCTCATGGTGTGGACATCGGTCGATGAGCTTACGAAATCGATCCCATGCCTCTTGAAACTGCTCGTTGGGGATCATTATGAAGTTGTTGATCGGAGCTCGAGCTACATTTGTCCGGTTGAGTGGATAGTACTTGTTCAGGTACTTGGTCAGGAGCTCCTCTCAAGTAGTAACATATCTCCCCAAATGTTTCAGCTAATAGGCTAATGATATCATTTTGATGGTGTAGTCGTCCACGAATCTGTCGTAGATTGTACTGCAGATCATCTCAAATTTTTCCATATGCAGATGCGGCTCCTCGATGGCTAGCCCATGGAACTTAGGCAGTAACTAGATTGTCTGGGGGCCGAGCTTGAAGTTGCCCAGAATCTCAGGGAGCTGGGATCCAGTGATGGGTGAGGGTTGCAACAAGGTTGTGCAACTGTCTCATCGATCGTGGTTGTCTAGTTGGCTCTGGCTGATCCGGAGGGTGTCCGTCTGGTTGTCCTCCTGCTCCTCCTCCAGCTGTGGGTATGTCTCCATCAGCTAGTCATTGTAGCTCTCCTCTTTCCGGCTCGCATCTACACTAACTCACGGTACACATCTAATATAAATTATCCCTGATCTCTAATATGTCTCTGCATTATCTCCAGGGAGGCTAGGAGTTTGTTGTTGATGGTGCCCAGATCCAGAACGTAAGTATAACCCTTGGACTTCTCATTGGTGCGTCTGTTGCTGCTGGCCATCTTGTGGGTCTTTGCAAAGGAAAAAGACCCGAACTCAGGTACCGTCAAATGAAAATGAATCTCTGTTGGCCTCTACTCAGGCTCCTCAGGACTGGTGGAAGAAGAGCGGTCGAGGGGGAATAGGGTGGTAGTGAACTCAAGTTCGGAGAGAGGGTATGGGCTCTCTGAAACTATATCTAATATAACTAATTCCTAGATGTCCTCTTGATCCTCCTCGGGTGCAGGTCTCCTCCAATGTGTCCTCGGGCAGTTCCTTGCATAAAAAGTGAAATAAAAATATGTCAGAAAGCAATTATATAAAATAGATATAAAAATAAGCAAAAAGCAGAAAAGTGACTACTAACCCGTGCTCCCCGGCAACGGCACCATTCTGATGACCGCGCTTTCGACTCAGGTTAGGAAATCAGTTAATAATAAAGTCATTGCGACCCAAATCAAAAAGCTAAGTCAACAAGAAATTTAGAAACCACACAATCAAATAAATAAATAAATCAAAGCACACAGAGAATGTTAGCGGTCTCTGCTATTTATTTCAACTTAGTATAGCAACCAGGGTCGAACACAAGGAACACGAGAAATCTTACGAAGTAGTCGAAGTTTAGGAAATAAAATACATATTTTATTAATTTTTAATTTTGCAAAATTTTATAATTTTTTTATTAAGGAATACAACAAGCAAAACGAAAAAATGCACTCAATCAAGCTTTGAAATTTTTATATAAGAATAAAAATGCTAAAAAATTAAGGCTAAAAATATTTTTCAATTTTTCATATAGTAAAGTATTTTTAATAGTTTTCTGAGATTTTTCTGATGTTTTTGTGAGTTTATTAAAATCAAACAAAAGCAAAAATTGCAAATAGTGCACAGCCAGGACAAGATTGCCAACTAAAAATACCTAAATAACCTAATCTCATGGCTATGATTTTTATGAATAACTAGAAAAAAGAGATACAAACAAAAATTGAAATTGTATTTTTTATTTTTTAGATTTTTATGATTTTTAGAAGTTTTTAGGTCTTTTATGAATTTTAGGGTTTTTATAAGGGTTTTTTTAAACAAGAATTGTATTGAAGGTAAAGCACACAAACATACACAGCCAGAAATTTTTATAGAATTTTTAAAGGGATGTTTCTAAATTTTATCTATTTTTCAAACATACAGTACACTTTTTAGTGGTTTTTTAGATAATAAGATACAATACAAAATAATCCCAAAAAATACAATAAATATTACATGTTAGTAAGATCTAACAATAATTTTTAAAGATTTTTAGACTTAATTTGATATTTATTTAATTAAAAATAAGACACACAGATTGTAGGGACCTTGTTGTAATTATAATAAAGTCCAAGGGCCAAAGAATAACACAAATGCAAAACCTAGGGTCGAATACGCAAAAAGTCTAGTGAATAAACGCGCATGCTCAATAAACCACGCACAGGGTTATAAATGCAAATATCAGAAAGTTTCTAGTCAAAACATAACATATATAAAATCCAGGACAGAACATGCAAACACATCACACAAGCATGTGAAACAACACGTGAGTTCACACACAGAGGACTATAGTGTAAATACTAGAAGTAACAAGTGTCCACTTGCAAAATATCCAAACTTTTTTAAATTACAACAACTGTTTACAGGACTAAATAATAAAAGCAGAATAGAGAGGGGTCTAAGAACAATTTACCCCTTATTAATTGCAATCCAACGGCCGACGGCACTCCACATATGGATGGACGGTTGAGATGCATGGATACCTCTTCGGCGATGTATTCCAGAGATGATATCCTCAGATGGATCCTACGGTTAGGGGCCTCCATATGATGAATGGCTGCAATAAGAACTGGGATAAACCTCGATCGGATGGTGGACGCGATGCATGGAAGATCCACTGAAGAACTCGCCTCCAACGAGTTTCGAGCATCGATTACATGCTGGCGCGCCATCCTACGGGGCTGCTCTGGTGGGGAAATGGTTAGTGATGACGGTCTGTAGCTACTGGATGGCTCAGAAGGGCCCAGGACCAAAGCGAGGGTCCTGGGGAGGCATGGCAGTCTTGGAGCTTCCTGAGGGCATCCAAGACCTCCAGATGAGGTCTGGTCATGTGCCTACGCTACAGGAGAGGATGTATGCTCGGAGGAGTGGCTCCGGTAAGGGTTAGGGTGCCAAAGATATCTAAAATAGGTGTGGTGGGTGAATGGAGCTGGTCTCTAGCGATGTGGGAGATTCGACTTGCTAAGCGACTCCAATCCGGTGATTTGAGTCGATTGAAGGATGCGGAGCGTGATGTAGAAGGGGGAGGAAGTCGGAGCAGGTGGAAGATGGTGAAACAGGGTATGAAAGATCGTAGTTGGAGATGCTCTGTTTCTTGGATAAAAGATCGAATCAATGGAAAATGGAGGGTATAGTGAGTACCTGAGGATGTAGGAGTATGCCTGAAAGTGCAGACGATGGTCCACGGGGGTCGTGGCCTCAATTACCGACACATCTAGAGGCTGGGCTCCTCACGGTGGAGCGGAGGAAGAACCTCGCTGGACCTGGGGGCTTCACGCTCCAAAAGGGGTGCCTCGCCCACTCCCTCTCATGCTATCACTCTAGAAAAGGAGGAGCGGGTATGCAGGAGGTGGCGGCACGACCAAAAGGTGACAGAAAAGGATGAGGGGGTGCTGGATAAATAGATGTGCAGGTCGAAGAATAATGTGGCGAGGCTCTTGAACCGAGGTGTAGATCCCAGAGATTGGTGTCAGGCATGGATTAAGGATCCGCGCCCTCTAATAGGAGCAAAGGTTCGGCGGTAGAGGTGGTTGGATTGGGTTGCTAAAAATGGGAGAAATCGGTGCAAAACCCGATTTGGCAAAAAGGGGGCTGACGCGAACCAGTTGACCGAAGTCAACGAATCCCCACTGGCCCAATCAGAGCCGGCCTAGGAAAAAGTCGCTAGAAGACAAAATAGAGAAGAAAAATAAAGAAAATTAGATTAAAAATAATAAATAAATTTAAATTAAAAAATTAATAAAATGGAAAATGTTTATTATTATTCAAGGACTTTTTCAACGATTTTTAGTTATTTTTATGAAAAATAAATTAGTGTTTATACAATATATAGTATTATATATATGTATAATATACCTATGCATTATGTACAAGTATTTTTATTTTGTTATTTTCACACAAATACCCTGATTTTATATTTTATTCATCTTTAACATATTTTTAGGGATACAAAATAATTTTTATTATATCTTGTTATAAATTATTTACAAGTATATAACAAATAGTAAATGTGAGGTATATACATGTGTTTTGTACAAATGAGAGAAGATTTTTATTTTTGTTTAATGATTTTTATTTTGCGATCCGGTCAAGACTTTACCTTCTCTTGGGGTTTGGGTCACTATGTATTTATTCTTAAACCTCCTTCCTTTTTCTTTTCCTTTATTCTTTTATTTTTGCAAAAATACATGTTAATTATGCAATATCAACACATGCCTGATGAATGCTAAGTTATTGTATTTACAAGTATTTACAAGCTGCTTTGCCAAGATAATTAGATAAAATAAAAGAATAAAGAGTGAGAATCATGGATTCATCAGTCGACATGACAAGTCATCTCCTTCGTATTTCCCTATTATAATATAGTCTCAGAAGTTGTGGGGCAATGGACAGTATCGTAGCATTTTTTATGTGACATTCAACTTCAAATCAGACATGTAACGATACTCACCACAAACATGACAACTTGTTGCATCTTGATATTCGCCATAGTAGAACATATGTTGATTCGATGATGCATCAATCTGGACCTCAAACATACCCAATTTACTCACCATTGTCTTAATCATACATAAACATTCGGGTAACTCACTTTGCTCAGGTAGCATTCTCATTATCAACTTGATCAAGGCGTCGAAACTAGAATTTATCAAGTTGCACTGATTCTTCAAAGACAACAACATAACAACAATAGATAATTGAGATAAATTAAGGCAACCTGGTAGGATTATTTTGGGTATTAAAAATATATAATAGTTTAAAATTTTCCAAAATTAATTTCAATATATATTATATAATATAAAGAAAAATATGGAATAGATAAATATTTTTTTGGATTTTAATGGAATTGTTATTGATTTTATAATATTTTTAGGATTTTATGATTTTAATTTTAATTTTTATTTTTTTTGTAATTTACGGTCTAAAGGTAGACTGTATAATACTCTGTTTTTTTTTTGAAATTTTTATAAGAGGTTTTATAATTTGTTTGAATTTTTATGTGATGCTCCTTTTTATTTTTAATAAATGTGAAATACAATTAAATGCCTAAATAAAAATATGGGAGTCGATTTGCATCATTTAAGGCATCTATATAAATTATTCCAACATTTAATAAGCATTGCAGCTATTTAATAACAATAGAAACGTTGAGAAATAGTATACAACTTAGTTCTGGTATATTTGCAATAAAATAAAATACAGGTGTTTGCAAGCAAAATATCCTCAAAAGTTTACACTATTTAATAACTTTTAATACCAAATCGAAAAAACCAAAAGCCGTGAGTGCTTAGTTGCCAATAACACAACACCTCACATGGCACAACACGTGAGGCGCTAGGCCTTTCTATAATTATCATTATGTTTGGGGGGTACTACGCAAATATTGCACAAATATTTAAACTAAACTTTATACTTATAGGACTAAGTAGAAAATACAAAGGCGTCATGCCTGCTTTAAAATGCACCCAAAAGGTGCACTCATCCAATGATGCACGATCATCCACTTAAGCTGATCCAACGTCGGAGGTTGAATTACGCTTCACCACAAATGAGCGGCCCATATTAGATCTTGGTCGTACCTCCTGATCTGATGATGATTGAGGGTGGTGAAAGAAAATGTAAGAACACAACCCCCAGGCTGCTTCAATCGATGAATCAATGTGCCTCCAATCACCGTTGTCTCTCCGGATGGGCTCCTTGGTTTCTTGGAAGCCGGTCGCATCCATAGGACCTCTCCAGTAGCTTCTAGGTCCCCTTTAACAAGACTTGGGGTCGTAGATAGTTCATACCAACCTGGACTAGAAGATGATGTTCTGTAGAGCTCCAGGTTGGTCTTTGAGGTGTGGGACCGGCACAAAAACATAGAAGGGGTCGAGGAGAGTGTCATCGGCCTTGTATTGAAGTTATTGCTTGGCTAAAGGTGGATGGTGGTGGTGCTCCATGCAAAGATGAAGGATGAAGATCGATTCCCCTTGATTTGTGCAGAATCAAGGGTGGATTTATGGGGGTTTTGCGAAGAAAGTGATGAGGAAGGAGGGAGAGTGCGATGGCAGTTTGAGAACAAGTGGAGCACAAGCAATCAAAGGTGGGACTGAAAACTCCTACCAACTAGAATCGCTAAATTAAACTAATCTACTGACTATTAAATGAAATTAAAAGCTATTCTATGATGTTGAATTGAAATGCAAAACGAAAACCTATTATAATTAGCTCATACCTAATGAGTAGGGAGTAGAGAGTCCTTCACCGTAGGAGCGAAAATGGCTTGGATCACCTTCCTCCACCTCTTATCCATGCCGATAAGGCCTGGAGACTTGAGTTATCACCATGATCTTCAACAAGGGGATTCCTATAGGGGTTAAGAGGGGAAAATGGGATCAAAAAGCAAAAGGTCGGTAAGGAGGGTTATTTATAGACAAAAGTTTTGGCTAAAAGGGGAGCTCGATTGCATGCAAGAAGTTGGTGGTTGGTGGAGTCTATAATCCTCGCGAGATGGGAGTATGCATAGGGAAGGTGTTTGTGAATGTCCCAAGGTTCATCGAGCCAAGAATCAAAGGCAACATTTTTGTGAAGTTTGGCCCCTCATCACTCTGACAGAAGTCAGAGGGGCAGGTTGTACATTTGACCGCCTGGTCAACAAAAGTAACTCCCTGATTGGCCCGTATGGACTAATCGTGAAATTTCAAGATATAAATCCTTTATTAATTCAAAAAGAAATAGTAAATGAATTTATTAATAAAAAGTCAAAACATAAAAAAAGTCTTTTATGTAATATTTTATGGTTATTTTTATTTATTTTTACAATATCAATTTTTAGTTATTAATATTTACATGTATATGTATAGGTATAAATACTTGTATTTCAAATATTTTATTTTATTTTATATTTTATATTTTAGTATTATATATACATATTATATATATACATATTATATTATATTTTTCTACTTTTGTTTATATACTTAAATAAGTATGTATAGGTATAGGTAATATACATATATATTTTAATAGATTATTTATTTTAATACATTTTAATGCTTTTATTTTAGGTTTGCATTTTAAATATGTTTCAAATAATATTGACAAGTATTTAAAAATACAATAAAGCTAAAAATATAAAGAATGAATGTATTGAATAAAATATACATTACACAATACAATAGGGATCCATAAGAAAACTTTTGCATCTGAGCTTCATTTTTAATGAAACCACCTTCATTGGATAGATAATTTAATTTCATGAACCATAAAGGTCATATTGTTAAAATTTTAGTCTACATGGAGGATATACATGTCTAAATATTTGTTTGTGGATTTTGGTCTGTGTATCCTGGATGCACAGTCTATTATTTTTCATGAGATATTTTTTGTATTGTTTTTATACTTTTATATATAAGTTTCATGTTGATGGTTTTATTATTTGAGGAGTATAAAAAAGATAATAAAATTTGGTACAAAAGGCTATTTATTGATGAATTGAATTAGGCCTTTTAGGTATTTTCTATACATTTTTAGTGCCTTGTCTCCCCCTACTTTATTACTTGTCGACCACGTCAATATTCACCTGGTCTCGGGGTCTAGGGTCATTTAGCATCTTTGACACTTTATTTCTTTTTCTTTTCTTACCTTTATTCTTTTATTTTAGAATTAAATACATATATTTATAAAATATTTTTGAGTCAATTCATGAGTATTTTTTGTATAAATTAATGCTATGTACATGTATTTCATTGGTGATTTAAGGACAAAATGAAAGAATAATGGTGATGAAATGGAGATTCATCACCTCGTGTACTTGCCTTTGAGAGTCCCTACTAAGCACTTATGACAATAAGTGCATAACAAGAAAAAAAGAAAAGAAAAAAATAAGTTTGATTGATTTTGACTTTTAAACTTATCTTCATAAAATCAATGTTTTGAGCTCACTCAGACCCTTTTTATTTTAATTTTGGTCAGAAACTTATTGGGAGTCAGACTTGAAACTCAACAGCCTCTAAGATGTACAGAACTCTGTCCAAGACTCCTCAAAATCCATTTCAGAACAAGTCTGTATCATATGTAGACCGTTATGACTATGATTCTATCATGAATAGTGTAAGCGATACGTAGCTCCTCTCGGCTGAAGCGGTAAAGAGACAATCTTATCCAACATGATGACCCTAATTCCCCAATCCAGCAACTCTTTCCTTGAGGATCAGGGTATTCTCTTCTAAGTTCAAGTTCAACCAGTTCGTGAAGAGGAGATAGAGAAGAGAATGGATGGTAGCCAATGTAGCTACCTATTCAAGAATGGTTAACCGGTGTAGCCAAGTAATCCAATTGCAGGCTCACATGTTTCTTTGACTTCTAAGTACAAGCTTGCTTAATGAATACATAACTCTAACATGAATTGATTTTTCTTTGATTTTTGCCCGTTTATTCTTTTTGGAGTTTTTGATTTTGCATTTTTTTAATAGTATTTGCATTAGAAATTATATAAGGACTTTTTCTTCTTGAGCAAGTAGACTATCCTATTTTTGAAGCTTTATCCCAAACAGAAATTCTTTTTTATGGACCTCATCGCTACTGGACCGGGTTGGGGTACAATGGTCACAGATTGTGACTTTGTATGTTTCCATTCGCTTGTATCTCATGCCGTAAATTCCAACCCCCTACCACTTCAAGAAGTTAAGCTAAGTGTAAGGTGCAGGTGTCCAAGTTAGGTTACTATCGACAAGAGTCATGTATGTGTTTCGAAATATTCTACTTAGGCAGTCAAGATGACATATGAGCCCAATCTTGTGGTCTCGAAGAATTAAGTCTAGTAGACCTGAAGCATCTCAAGTCTAGTTCTTATAAGGTTCCTGTGCTTAAGTGGATTAAGGTCCAACCAAGCTCCAATTATTGGTTTTTATTCCAAACATTTCAATTGTCAATATCAATCCAAATAATGCAAATGGAAATGTAGGAAAATATTTTTATGAAACTATTTTCTTATTTTGCACTTTTATGGATTTTTTCAAAAAGGTTTCCAAATTTTTTGAAAATTTTGATTTTATTTTGCAAATTGTTATTGTTTTTTTATTTTCAAAATTTTAGGGGTTTTTTTGAAGAAGGGTTAGTGGTAAAAGTACGCAGACAAATATTTACACGGGAGTATGTGTACATTTACAAGAATTGAGTGTAGAGTTACACTGGGAATTTGTACAAAGGTTAGGTATTATGCATATATTATATGTATAGAAGGGTTATATATTTATATAAAGAATTATATTTTGCTGAGTATATACCGTCTTTAAAATAATGTAAACAAATTTTAACAAACATTTTGAAAACTTTAGTTTGCAGATACTTTACAAATACTTTAAAAACATTTATAAAATTTGAAAATCATTTCAAAGATTTTTCAAAGGGATGAATAGATTTTTCAAAATAATTTTTACAACCATGTTCCAAATGATTTGCAAAGTGAATTTTTGGAAATATTTTATTTCAAGAAATGAAAAAAAAGTTGCAAATATTTACAAAAGAATTTTACAAAAGTCTAAAAATATTTTACAAAAGTTTTCTAAAAGATTTTTTAAGTTGTTTTACAACCATTTTTCAAATCATTTTGTAAAAAAATTAAACCGGTTTATTTCTCAAAGTATTTTGAGATTTTTTATACATAATTAGTGTGTATTATTTACAACTGATTTTTGTATATCCTTACCCAATATAGTATATTATTCATATCATTAAAATATGAAAGTACAAGTTATGACTAATGTATATACCATATATATGACTCCCTAAACTTAGCACGAACTATGTCCTCAAAGTGATCACAGAGAAAAAGGAAGAAAAAAATCGTGTTGAGTATAGGAAAATCTACAATACAATGACTAAATAAAAATATGAAAAGTCGATTGTCACCCTATACTTAGTATCAACTAATCCTAAATATAACAGACTGTATACAAAATGGGGAAGATTGAGATTCAAATCGTACAAAATAAATGGACTTGGCTTGTCCCCTGTACTTAAGGTGAAATATCCCTAAGTATAAAACAAAATATCTAGAAATAGAGAGACAAGCGAGAGAATAAATAATGAACAACCCGATTACAGTCATCCCCTATATACTTAGGATGAAGTATGTCCTAAGTATATCACAGATGAATGGGATGAATGCAACACAGAAGAATGAAATAATTGAAAATCAAAATGAATAGAAGAAAATTAATCGAAGATATTTTTTCTTTTTTGTATGAATGAACTACAGGTGCTGAAAGTTCTTCGTCAACTATGACTTGAATCGAATTGACAACGATCATGAATGTGTTGTTCTCTAAATATGGCTTCAGCAACTGACCATTGATGATGAATGTTTGTGGATCAGATGACAAATGTGATGTGACAATAACTCCATTGTCATGCGCAGTTTTGACGATGTACGTCCATGTCCATTTACTCTTCAATTTACTTGGGAATATATTCAACTTCGCATCAAACGACCATACTTTCTGTCAAGGCTCAAAAGTCTTTAGTTTGATGTGCTAGTTGTGATGTGATTGACCT
This sequence comes from Ottelia alismoides, assembly GCA_037367405.1. Lineage (NCBI taxonomy): Eukaryota > Viridiplantae > Streptophyta > Magnoliopsida > Alismatales > Hydrocharitaceae > Ottelia > Ottelia alismoides. Next base: position 489,609 of record JAZKJV010004058.1, on the reverse strand, counting down.
TCTCCTTATACATGAAGTTGGTGTCGTAACCGTAGTCTCGTAATCCATGATCTCGTTCAGATCTATCTTCCTGTTCTGACCACCTTTTTTGAGTCAAGGTTACAGATATTCTCTTCCAAAAGAGATTTGTGAATTAATTTCACGAGCAGATGGCATGGCTTTCCATATACAAGACGATAGGGCAACATGCCCAAGGGAGACTTGTAGGTAGTCTAATAAGCCCATAGAATCGAGTCAAAAGTTGAGACCAGTTCTTTCTATCTGGCCTACAAAGTTTCTGCAGGATCATCTTGATTTTTCTATTTGATAATTCTGCACAGTCGTTAGATTGAGGATGATAAGGAGAAGTGACTCGGTGATTGATGTCGTACTCTGATCGGCTGAAAAAACATTCTCAAAGATCCGGATAAGGATAAAATCACTCTAGGGTCGTTGTGACCCGGATCGAGAGATTCGGTCAATCAAGAAAATCAGAGACCACCAAATAAAGCAAATAAATCAGTAAAATCAAAAGTGGTCTTTGCTATTTATTTAACCTGTTATAGCGACGAGGGTCGGACACAAGTAGCACGAATTGGCCGAGACAGCCTACGAAGTAGTCAAAAATGAAAACAAAATAAAAAGAAATGTTTTTGGTGGATTTTTAAGAGTTTTTTAAATTTTTTTGTATTTTTATAATAAAGAAAATATAAAAACAAAAGGGAAAGCACACAAACAACTATTTATAAAACACAACAAATAAAGCCAGACAAATCAAATAAAATTGTATTTGTGTTTTTCATATTTTTAAGTATTTTAAGTGATTTTTTTAAGAATTTTCTAATTTTTAGTTGATTTTATAAAAATCAAAAAAGGGAAAAACAGTGACAAAGTGTGCAGTTAGATTTGAAAGGCTAATTAAAAATAAAAAATTAGCCTATAAAAATCTGATGGCAATTTTTATGAAAAGTAAAAATAAAAACTAAACTAAGGAAACCAGAATAAAATTTTTATTTTTATATAATTTGTAATAATTTTTATAAATTTTTTAGAGTTTTTTAAATTTTATGGGTTTTATAAATCCAAACAAGGCAAAAATTGGACTGGAGCAAGAAAACAACAAAACAAACAAGTCCTATTTTTATAGATTTTTAGATGAATTTTTCTATTATTAGTTGTTTTTCTATTTCAAATAGTAGAAAAATGAAGGTTTTTTATTTTTTAAAAATAGCAAAAATCAACAAAAATATCCTAAAAATTTAGTGAAATTTTTACAAGTGGCAGGAGCCAGTGTCCAAATTTCACTGGATTTAGATTTAATTTGCTATTTTATTCAATAAAAACAAAAGCTACTACATACAGAGACCTAAGGCAAAGAAACTTAGTTCAGGGACCAAACAATAACATGCCTAAAAAGCCCAGGGGCTCTTTTTCAAAAGTCCCACCACAACACGCGCGTAGCACGTGATTCATGCACAAAGGGTATAAGAGTCATTCCTATTTAAAAAGATACAAACAGCAACCACTCAAAACCACAGGGTAAAAGATGTAAAAGTTCTACAGATCACGTGTCGACACACGTGCATTACATTCATAGGGACTAAATTGCAATTAAAACAAACACTGGGTCCCAGATGCAAATGTTCCAAATTAAAAACAACGACTAAAAATATTTACAGGACTACAATGAAATATAAAAACTCAGGAGGGCCTAAGTGCAAATTACCCTCGTTATTAACAATCCATGGCTGAAGGGGTGCCACGCGGATGATCTGACGGTGGAGAGCTGGTGACGCCCCTTCGCTGATGGATGTCCTGGATCGATTCCCAGATGGATCGGACGGTGAAGATCTCTCGCGAACTGATGGCCACGATCAAAACTGGAGCCGGAGCTTGATCCAATGGCGGAGGGGGATCCTCGAAGAACAACACGCTGGCGAGCTTTGCCGGCCCAATCTGCGTGTTGAAAACCTCCTCTGGTGCTGCTGTGAGAGGGGAAAGGAAGCCTGAAGTCGTCCGCAGCTAATGGTGTGCTCAGATGGGGCCAAGGACGTCGGAGGATCCTCGGCGACGTGAAGCTCCTGGAGCACTTATGCTCGAATGATCAAACCTCCAGATGAGGTCTTTATGCCTTCGATCCTGCACAGAAAGAAAGAGGGGTCGAGGGCAAAATGCCTCGACCCGGTTACGTGTGAAGATGGTGCGTGGGCAAGTCGGGGCGACGCTCTCCGGCGAAGCGACGGTGAAGGAAAGCGAGGGTCCTGCTCCGGGTCGAGTCAGGGGGAATGGAAGGGTGGAGAAGGTGGAGAAGGGTCTGGTGAAGGTGATGGAGTGGTCGGAGGGGTGAAATGGTGATCGGAGCTACGGGGATTAGCCGGCGAAGGCCGACGGTGCAAAATCTACAAAAACTAAATTAAACGAAACTCAAGAAGATCTGACCTAATGGATGGATGAGGTCATCTAGGCTAGAGGTCGGGGACCTCTGAGGTCGTCGCCCCGATGGTTCGACGGGACCAGAGGCTCCAGCTCTCCTTGCGGCGGAGCACGTCGGTGAAAGTCGTCGGATCGATGGTTCCCGGCACTCGCGTCCTCCCTGCAACTCTCCCTCACGCTGCTGTCACTCAGGCGAAGATGAGGAGCTCATCGGTGGCGAGGGGGATGTCCAAAGATGGAGTGAAAAGTGCGGCGGAGCTGAGATATATACTGGGAAGGGTCCGATAAGATGGCAGTTGGGAGAGATTATGGGGCACGGATCCCTAGAAGGAATGTCGGGCGTGGATCGTGGATAAATTATCGATATTCGGAGCCCGGGGTTTGGATGGATGGAGGTCGGATCATATCTCGAAAAATGGGAGAAGATCAGGTCGGTGACATGGTCCGCGAAGAAGAGGTCCGCGAGGGAGAGTTGACCGGGGGTCAACAATCCCCCGTGGACCAATCAGATTATCCCTTTTATTAATTATTTGTAAATTCATTTTAAAATAGAAAATGATTTTATTTGAAAATATTTTCAACATGAAAAATGTTTATTTACTTTCAAATTATTTTTTAGTGATTTTTATTTATATTTTTTTGAAAAATAATTTATGTATTTACATTATATAATTATTATATACAGGTATATTGACCTATGTGTTTTTTGATTTTTATTTTTAATTATTTTATAAATGTACATTTATTCCAATTTTATATTTTATTTATTTACATCATAAAATATTGAACATAAAAAGATTTTTATTTAATTTTTATTAAGTATTTACAAAGGTGAAATAAATACTTCTTTTATTTTATATACATGGTATATTTATACTAATGAGAGAGAAAGTATTTATTTTTATTTTTATTTTATTTTATTCCATTTTTATTTTATGTGTATAGATATATACACAATGAAGGGAACACATAAACAATTTTATTTTTGTTTTTTTAAAAAGAATAATATATACATGAAGGAGCATTTTTTGAGGAATGGCACTATCTCTCTCTACTTGGGTTCTTTTGCTGTCAGGCCACTGCTTGGCCCTCCCTTGGGTTCGGGTTACTCGATATTTATTATAAATATCTCCTTCTTTTTCTTTATTTCTTTATTCTTTTATTTTTGCACAAAAACATGCTAATTATTAATATTTACACAATGCATGTGTTTTGATAAATTATTTTATTTACACATATATACATGGTGTTTTGCAAAGGTTTTATAGCTAAAATAAAAGAATAAGGAGTGATGAATGGGTATTATTCACCCCCCCCTATACTTAACTTTGCTAGTCCCTTAGCAAACACTTATTTGAAAAAGAAGTGAAAAAGGAAAGAAAAAGAAAAAGAGGGGAAAATGAATGAATCAATGCTGATTATTAAACTTGCCTTCATTAAATTGGAGTATGGAGCTCAGTCAGATCTTTGGATTATTAATGTATCAGAACCTTATTTGGACTTAGGTTTAAAACTTAACAGCCTCTATGTTCCACTAATCTATAGTCATGAATCCTCAATAATCGATCAGAACAAGTCTACATACACAAACCCTGAAGATCATGAATCTTTCCTTGTACAGTGTAAGTGAGGTATAGCACTCCACCTCAGAAGTAGAAAAATGACAACCCTCCCCAACAAGGTAACTCTAAGACCCTAGTCTGGCCACTCTTTCCTCGAGGAGCGGGGTATTCCCTTCTAAGTTCAAGTTCAACCGGCTCAAGAAGAGCGGGAAGAAGAGAATGGACCATGGCCAGTGTAGCCATGTATCCGTGGGAGCTCAACCAGTGTAGCTAAGTCTCCATGCGGCAAGCTACATAAGATGGAACATGAGTTTCAAGCTTTGCTTATTGCACTAGATGCACTCTGGTGGGATTATCATTTTCTATCAGACCCACTACTTTTTTGGAGTTTTTTTCTTTTTGCATTTTTTGATGTGCATTCGTACACATATCTACAAAGTGCAGCATATATACATAAGGAGTTTTTCTCTTGAGCAAGTAGATGATCCCTCTTTTGAAGCATTATTGCAACCCACAACTCCTGTCGTTAGACCTCATGGCAACCAGACCAGGTTGAGATGCACTTCCTTCACTATAAGAAGAAGAGAGGTTCTGCCTAGAAGTACTACCCTCAAATGCTACCCCAAGTCAAGGAAGATTGCCTCCTCACCACCTCATCGGCAGAGAGCTCGGTGTAAAGTGCGAGTCCAAGTAAAGCCATTGTCTATATGAGTCATGTGTGTGTTGTTAAGTTCACTACATAGCTCATCGAGATGACATATGATCATAGCCTAGTGGACTCAAAGAATTAAGTCACTATGGACCTGAAAAGTCTCAATAAGGTTCCTCTTAGAATTAGGTGGATTAAGATCTTAACCAAGCTCCATTTTCCAATTTAATTCTAGGTTAGTTTAAATGTCAACTATGATCCAGGAAAAATTGTACAAGTATTTACAAAGATGCTATTTACAAAATATTTACACATGTCTAAAAATTTTTGAGAAATGTTTTGAAAACATGGATGTATGCATGAATGCAAGTTTTGCAAAATATTTAAACAAATTTACATGAGATTTTGCAAACTTTTGATTTTCAAAACATTTTACAAAAATTTTGTACTATATACATAATTTTGATATCAAAATATTTGCAAGCTATTTACACAAAAGATTTTTACAAACATTTTTACAAAAATAATTTGTACAACTAGCTATGTATGTGCAAAAAGAATTTTATTTATAAGGATTTTTAATTTTTATGGATTTTTGGGTTCTAGCCATTTTTATTTATTGACACACTCACACAAAGTACGAGTTATGGCTAAAGTATATATGGAATATATACACACACCCCTATACTTAGCTTGAACGATGTCCTCAGAGTCCAGAGCGATGAAGAAGAATAACTCGTGCTTAGTATAGGGAAGTGAAATGGAAGGCTATATACAAAGACGAATAAAAGAATAGAAATGCAAGAGGCTCTCGGGATTTCCGCCTATACATAGGATCAGGGAATCCTAAGTACAGCAGGCTATACACAACGGGAAATCCGAGTGAGAATGTACAGGGCCTAACTCCTCTATACTTAGAGTAAAATATTCCAAAGTATAGGCAGCAAACAGAGGCAGAAAATAATGAAGAAAACAAGTATGTACAAGATGGAAGGGCATCACTCCCCCTGTACTTAAGGTGAAGAATCCTTAAGTATAGGTAACAACAGAAGTGATGAAATGAAACGAAAGGAACTACTCTGTGTATCCACCCTCTATACTTAGGATGAGGTATATCCTAAGTATAGCAAAGATAATCCTAAGCGAGACCTGGGGTGAAAACAAGCACGGAAGAGAGAAAGATCAATCACGACGAAACACGTATATACAAAAGGGTACAATGTTGAGGTGCCTCTTAACAAGCGCTAGGTTTTACTCCCCTAGCTAGGTGCAAAGGCTAGGATAACGTTGTGTCAAGATTCAGGACGGCATCTGTAAGGTAAATGTCGTACTATCATCGTAGTCTCGGTATGAGAACCGCAACGAAATCAACGGTATACAGAAAGACACCCATGTATGCAATTAGGCGGGTGTCTGCTACCGGCCAAGGATATGGGAATAAGTGATAGGGATCCAGTAGCACAAAAGAAATCGTCGACTCGGGATCAGACTGGAGTGGATGTGTAGAGCCGAAGAAATCAAAACGTGGAGAAGGATGGATCAGTCATAGAATCCTTTATGTCAATAACTGTCTCAAAGAGGTATGGAAAGTGAAGATTAAGAGACTCTCTAAGAAAACTGATATCTGATGCATATAATGAAGAAAAATCGGGCAGATCATCGAATATCTCAAGGATTAGCTCATCCTCGTGAGGGTCGTTGAGGTGAGAAGACTCAGAATCAGAATGATCGGAAGACTCGATTTCGTGATCCACCAGATAGGATACACTCTCAGAAGGTGAAACCGAGTACTCATCATGTGTGGCATTCTCCCGCAGATAACCCTTGGGGAGGAATGCAAGATTATCGGTGAGAAATAGATGATCAGGATCTATCAGGACATCTGCGCTGCTGTCAAGCACCCACTCTGTGCACCAGGCTGCATCATCATCTGAAGTCTGGCTCTCTGCAATCTGGAAGCAGGAGAAGGTACCGGTCATCATCGCATAGGCTGGTAATGTGACTGCGGCTGATCCTCGCTCTGCGGCAATGCTGGCTGTCATTTGGTCCTCAGAAAATGTATCTGTCTCATTATAGTGGAGGACAAAAGGCTCGAATACGGGACTCTCTATGTCTGGCCTCTCAAAGTGGTGTCCCATATCGAGCTGTGGCTACTGGGCTGAGTCAGGATATCTGTCTGACTCCGAGAAGTGTCTCTATATAATAGAAGCTAAATCATCTGGGGCCGGACTCTGAACTGGCTGGATCGATGGCTGTAGTAGCGGGGGCTCCTTCGTGTCTTGGAGTATCAGAAGATCTGATATACAAGAATCGTCAACTGAAAACTCTTAGGCTGACTTCGAACTCTAGCCGGAAAACCAACGGGAACTCGAGTAGACTCTGGGTCAGAACCTCCACTGTAGCAGTCATGTCCTCTATACTCTGTGGTGCTGCAGAATCTGAATACTCGACCTGTGTGTCGAAACAATATCCTCATATAGTGCGACAAACCCCACTGGTACTGCGACATCCTCTTGTGTTGTCCCGACTACGGCATCTCGTGAAGATGGTCTCTGTGAAAGTAACCTCGAGATGGTATCTAGTAAGTCAATGTCGGGACTGCCGTGTGAACTGCCACACGAGGTAATCACCAGTGCTATCTGATCCACGGTCATCCCCCGCATGGAGATCTCAATAAGGTCTGTCAATGGAAGTCCGTTGTCAGGAAATCTCCTCAAGAGGTCAAGAAATCTTGGCCATGCCTCCTGTAGTGGCTCCTGGGGGTCTATTTAAAACTCTGTGATAATAGACCGCATCATATCTGCTCTACGCTGGGGAAAGTATCTCTGTAGAAACTCGAACGTAAGTCTCCCCACGTAGCAAATCTTCTTCCTAATCGCCGGTTCCATCTCATGGCTCTATCATGAAGTGTGAATGGGAAGGTCTTCGGCATCATCTCTTCTGCAGTGATATCTAAATAAATCTGTGTCCGGGAAAACTCCTCGAAGTCATACAGGTGAAGATAGGGCTCTTCGTGCACCTCCCCTTAAAATATCGGCAATCTTTGAATAAGCTCCAAATCAAGGATGAATGGACCTAATGTAGAAGCTGACTGAGCTCCTTGTCCTATTTGCTCATCCATCATGCTAGCATAGGAGGCATCTGATACTCATGTCTGCTCTCTCTGATCACGTGCGAAGTGCACTCTCAACTCAGCAATGGCATCGTTCGGGTCTTGCATCTGCTCAGTCTGATCTCCACAAACGTGTCGCGCAGCATGCCCAGAAGAATGACAGGGATGGGAGGAGGAACGGGAGGTTGGTCGGGGATACGACCTCCCTCGAAGGTGTACTAGAGTGATTGTCAGAGGATGAAGAAGTCGCAAGAGTTAGCAAGAAGTGAGGGGGATCCATCATCTAGGGATAAATAAGAGGAAGAAGTTTAAGACTGAAGGGAGGGTGGGAGGGAGAAAGATGGATGAATAGATGGAGGCGAAGATATATGGGGAAAGGCAGAAGGGATCATGAAACACACAAGATGAGAAAACATACCCCCGATTTACCTACTCCACACTGAGCTGAAGACCGTAAAGGATTGGTCAATTATCTTGTCAATTTTATTTAGGTGATCAAGTTAGTCTTTCAGAGTGATTACGTGAGCTAATAGGAATCCAATATTCTTAACAGACTGTCCCGAATAAAAGGCCGGTAGTCTGTCAAGAAATCGGATATGGCTCTAGCCTAGGATGCGGGTCACTCTCTCGCTCATCCAAACCAAATAAGGAGGGGGTTACTCTCCCCAAGACAGTTTTTTAAGCGATGTGTCTTTTAGGATCAAGAGTGATTAGCAGTCCCGATTTTATTATTTTTCTTTTTAGGTATTTTTCAAAAATCGTCTAATGAATTTTCTGATTTCCGTTTTATTCCTAAGTCCAAAAAACGAGGGGAGGAAAACAGAAAAGCCAATGCGTGACAGAACCAATGATGCATGCACGAGATAGAAGGCGTGCCTGACTCCAGCAGTGTACATGCAATTATGATCCGCGCATAAATGTAAACTAAGCTATATGGATGCAATCCGAGAACCGTCCTAGACAGAAGCACCTATTATCATGAAGCACTGGATTATTTGCCAACGTCCAAGCGTGATCTATAGGAACAGATATTCTTATTAGGGCTGTGGACTTAATGCTAACTAGCTCAACGAAATAAAAGCCTAGATCTAGGGGCTAAAGCACGGAAATCCACGTGAAATCAAAGAAAAGAAAAGCCAGAAAAACAAAACCACGGTGGGGTCCCTCGAGCACATCGGTGCTCGGCGAAACAGACCCCGCAATCACAAATCTTTGAGAGTCCTGGTACATGTATTATTACAATATAATGTGACTGAAAATAAAATTAAACTACTCTATGCTAAACTACGGCTCCCAACACTTCTGCCTGCCTCCTCGCGCTCTCATGCGGCTCTGTAGAGTAGAGAGCCACCTCCGGCTTCCGCGGTTGCTTCGGCTTTCCGAGAAAAGCCGCCTCGGTCCTCAGGCTCTCGCAAGCAAACAAACAGAGGTGTATATATCATACCAGGTTTTTATAAAAATATGCAAAGAAAATAAAATAAAATAAAATGACACTATATGCAAAAATGAAAATAAAGACAAAATAAAAAAATAAAACAAAATAAAATAAAAGAAGAGAGAATAAAAGAAAATGAAAAAGCCGCAAAAAGTCGTGAGAGTAAACAAAAAACCGCGAAGAAAACCGCGAACGAAGAATAAAATAAAAAACGACTACTAAGCCGTGCTCCCCTTGCAACGGTGCCATTCTGATCGGCCGAAAAAACACTCTCACATATCCGGATAAGGATAAAATCACTCAAGGGTCATTGTGACCTGGATCGAGAGATTCAGTCAATCAAGAAAATCAGAGACCACCAAATAAAGCAAATAAATCAATAAAATCAAAAGCGCTCCTCGCTATTTATTTAACCTAGTATAGCGACCAGGGTCGGACCCAAGGAGCACGAATTGGCCGAGACGGCCTATGATGTACTCAAAAATGAAAACAAAAAAGAAAAAGAAATGTTTTTGGTGGATTTTTAAGAGTTTTAAATTTTTTTTGTATTTTTAATAATAAAGAAAATATAAAAACAAAAGGGAAAGACACAAATAACTATTTATAAAACAAACAAATAAAGCCAGAAAAATCAAATAATATTATTTTTGTATTTTTATATTTTTAAGTGTTTTTAGTGATTTTTTAAGAATTTTATAATTTTTAGTTGATTTAATAAAAATTGAAAAAGGAAAAACAGTGACAAAATGTGCAGTCAGATTTGAAAGGCTAATAAAAAATGAATAATTAGCCTATAAAAATCTGATGGAAATTTTTATGAAAATTAAAAATAAAAACTAAACTAAGGAAAACAGAATTGCATTTTTTTATTTTTATGTAGTTTTTAATAATTTTTATAAGGTTTTTAGGTTTTTTATTTCATAAGTTTTATAAATTCAAACAAGGCAAAAATTGGATTGGAGCAAGAAACAACAAAACAAACAAGTTCTAATTTTTTAGAATTCTTAGATGAATTTTTATATTTTTAATTGTTTTTCTATTTCAACCAATAAACAAAAATGGAAGGTTTTGATTTTTTTTAAAATATCAAAAAACAACAAAAATATCCCAAAATTTAGTGAAATTTTACACAGTGGCAAGAGCCACGTATCCAAATTCACTAGATTTGGATATAATTTGCTATTTTTATTCAATAAAACAAAAGCTACAACATACAGGGATCTAAGTGCAAAGAAACTTAGTTTAGGGGCCAAACATTAACAAGCCTAAAAAGCCTAGAGGACCTTTTGCAAAAGTCCCACACAACACAACGCGTAGCACGTGATTCAGGCACCGGAGGGTATAAGTGTCATTCCTATTTAAAATGATATAAACAACAACCACTCAAAACCACAGGGTAAAAGATGTAAAAGTTCTACAGATCACGTGTTGACACACGTGCACTACATTCATAGGGACTAATTTGCAAATAAAACAAACACCGTGTCCCAGATGCAAATGTTCCAAATTAAAAACAATGACTAAAAATATTTACAGGACTAAAATGAAATATAAAAACTCAAGAGGGCCTAAGTGCAAATTACCCTCGTTATTAACAATCCATGGCTGAAGGTGTGCCACGTGGACGGTCTGACGGTGGAGAGCTGATGACGCCCCTTCACTAATGGACGTCCTGGATCGAATCGCAGATGGATCGGACGGTGAATATCTCTCGCGAACTGATGGCCCACGATCAAAATTGGTGCGGGAGCTCGATCCAACGACGGAGGAGGATCCTCGAAGAACAGCTTGCCGGCGAGCTTCGCGGCCGAATCCGCGTGCTGAGACCACCTCTGGTGCTACTCTAAGACGGGAAAGGAAGCCTAAAGTCGTCCGCAGCTGATAGCATGCTCAGATGGGGCCAAGGACGTCGGAGGATCCTCGGCGGAGTGAAGCTCCTAGAGCACCTGTGCTCGAATGTTCAGACCTCCAAATGAGGTCTTTATGCCTTCATTCCTGCACAGAAAGAAAGAGGGGTCGAGGGCAAAATGCCCTCAACCCGGTTATGTGCAAAGATGGTGCGTGGGAGTCGGGGCGGCGCCTCTCCGGTGAAGCGACGTCGAAGGAAAGCGAGGGTCCTGCTCCGGGGTGAGTCAGGGGGAATGGAAGGGTGGAAAATGGTGGAGAGGGGTCTGGTGAAGGTGATGGAGTGGTCAGAGGGGTGAAATGGTGATTAGATCTACGGGGAATAGGTCGGTAAAATATGAAAAAGCTAAATTAAACGAAACTCAAGAAGATCTGACCTAATGGATGGCTGAGGTCGTCTAGGCTGGAGGTCGGGGACCTCCGGGGTCGTGCCTCGATGGTTCGACGGGACTAGAGGCTCCAGCTCACCTTGCGGTGGAGCACGGTAGTGAAAGTCACCGGATCGATGGTTCCCGGCACTCGGGTCCTCCCTGCAACTCTCCCTCACGTTCCTGTCACTCAAGCAAAGATGAGAGCTTATAGGCGGCGAGGGGGATGGCCAAAGATGGAGTGAAACATGCGGCGAAGATGAGATATATACTGGGGAAGGGTCCGATAAGATGGGAGTCGGGAGAGATTCTGGGTGCACGGATCCCTAGAAGGAATGTCGTGCATGGATCGTGGATAAATCATCGATATTCAGAGCCCAGGGTTTGGATGGATGGAGGTCGGATCATGTCTTGAAAATGGGAGGAAGATCGGGTCGGTGGAATGGGTCCCACGAAGAAGAGGTCCGCGGGGGAGAGTTGACCGGGGGTCAACAATCCCCAGTGGACCAATTAGATTATTCCTTTTATTGATTATTTGTAATTCATTTTAAATAGAAAATGATTTTATTTGAAAATATTTTCAACATGAAAATGTTTATTTAATTTCAAAGTATTTTTTAGTGATTTTTATTTATATTTTTTTGAAAAATAATTTATGTATTTACATTATATATTTTTATTATATACATGTATATTTACCTATGTGTTTTTTATTTTTATTTTTAGTTATTTTATTTATGTACATTTATTCCAATTTTATATTTTATTTATTTACACCATAAAATATGGAACATAAAAAGATTTTTCTTTAATTTTTAATAAGTATTTTGCAAAGGTGAAATAAATACTTCTTTTAATTTATATATATTATGTATTTATACTGATGAGTGAGAAAGTATTGATTTTTTTTTTCTTTTTTTTCCATTTTTATTTTATTTTTATAAATATATACACAATGAAGGGAATACATAAATAATTTTTTGTTTTATTTTAAAACGAATAATATATAATATGAAGGGGCATTTTTATGAGGAATGGCCCTTTCTCTCTCTACTTGGGTTCTTTTGCGGTCAGGCCACTACTTGGCCCTCCCTTGGGGTCGGGTCACTCGATATTTATTCTAAATATCTCCTTCTTTTTCTTTATGTCTTTATTCTTTTATTTTTGCACAAAAACATGCTAATTATAATATTTACACAATGCATGCATTTTGATAAATTATTTTATTTACACTATATACATGGAGTTTTGCAAAGGTTTTGTAGTTAAAATAAAAGAATAAAGAGTGATGAATGGGGATTCTTCATACATGTTCTCTACTTTCTTAACCTCTTTATTGATGAAGTGGATATCTACATTTGAGATGAGAGTTTTTGGAATCCCAAATGTGAAATGATGTTATCTTTCAGAATTCGACAGACTGTGTGGCTATCAATGGATCAAGTAGGGATAGCTTCTACCCATCGACTCATGTAATCCACGGACAAGCAAGATGTACTCATAAACCTTAACTGTTAGGAAATAGACCGATGTCATCAATACTTGAAGCATTGAACACATAAGAAATCTAGACGAATTTGAGGGGCATTAAAATCTATTACACTAAGGGTTGCTCCAATCTTCTGACAATTAATGCAGCCTTTGACATTTGTTGCAATATCCTTGAATAGTATGGCCACCAGAGGCCACACTATAATATCTCCACAACCATTCTACTTTAGAATGGTATCCACCAGAATTCGAGCTTATGACAATGATCGAGGACACTTGTGTACTCGTCTTGTGAATACACTGAAGCCATGTGCAATCTGCTCCTTCCCTGAACAAGTAGGAATATTCCCACTGGTAAAAATAGATGTCAAATAGGAATTTTTCCTTTTTAATTCTCGTCCAATCTTGTGGAAGCACCCAGATATGAGGTAGTTCACAATATCATCATACTAGGGGAGGGATGCCACACTTAAAAGTATTCATCAGGGAAGGTCTATGTGATCGATGAACTGCTCAGCTAAGTATACGGGCATCAAATCTGGACAAATGCCCTGCTACCACATTCTAATTTCCAGGCTTGTCTCTAATTTCCAAGTCAAATTCCTGGAGGAGAAGCGTGATTTGGCATCCTTCTTATACTGCAAACTATTGAATAACAGAGTGGTTAGCAAAAACAATAACTTTGCTCTATGGTGGTTGGTTATGGCATACTTCTCTATGGGCGTACAATGGCTACTTCCAATGGTGGTAAAGTGTTTCTTTAACCTTCGGATTAGAAGGAAAAAAGATGGGTTCCCCTAGGTTGTTTTCTTACAGGCAATGGAGGCAATGTCACGTGGAGATGATGGTTGCGCGTGGAGGAGGTGGATTGTGTAGGAGAAGGTTGAAGGAGAGTGTGCTTGTACCTACCGGAGACAATGAGCAGATGGAGCTCACTGGTGGTGAATTGCGAAGCTCGGACCACCACGATCCACCACCTTATCCTCTCCTTGATGGTTTGGGATTCAAAGATATCACTGACGACCAAACCTAGGGGGTTCTTCAGGGGTTACAATATTGGAAAGGGGATCAAAATTGCAAAAGGGGGAGGAGGGAGGTATTCATAAAAGTGGGTTTTGGCAAAATGGCAGAGATGATGGAAGGAGGAAGGATGGTGGTTGGTGATGGCTAGGGCATGGGCGAGGTAGAGGGATGGTAGGGCTATTGAATGGTGAAGGTCTCAAGGGAGTTAGAAGATGGAGGTGGTGTAGACAATTTGGAGAAGTCAGAGGACCCGTGACCTTTGATAAAGGAGCGGTTAAGGAAAGGACTATTGACAAAAGGTCAACAGTCGGGCGGCTCTGGTTGGTCCACGTGGACCAACAAGAAAAACTTTGTTCAGAACATAAAAAATGTTTATTATTTTATGTATTATTTAATGAAATTTTTATTTATTTATACCAAGCCATTTATTATGTGTTAATATTCACATGTGTATATATAGGTATATATGCTTGTATTTTATATATTTTATTTTAAATTTGTCTTGCATATTTTATTAATTTGTACACATAATATATATATTTATGAATTTCAAAATACAATTTTACATAATTTTATTATATTATTTTTGTTTATTTATATACTTAAATAATTATGTATATATATTATAGGTATAATTCATCTCTATGCTAATGTATACTTATTTATTTTACTGAATTTATATGATTATATTTTATTTTTAGTAATTACATGTATTTCAATAATATTAACATATATATAAAATTATAATGACATAAAAATATAAAGAAAATATAATGAAGATTTTATACATGTATGTTGCATAATGAGGGCCCAAAAGCCAACTTTTGCATCTTAACTCCAAATTAAATGAACAATAAAGGTGAGTTTGGTGAATTTCGAGTCTATATAGAAAGATACATTTTTGCAAAGTTTTCTTTGTAGCTTTTTATCATGTGTATCCCGGGAACATTGTGCATTATTTTTGAATGAAATATTTTTTTATTTTTTTGCATTTTTATGTACAAGGTTCATGTTCAAAGTTTATTTATTTGAGGTATAGAAATAATAAAATATGTCCCAAAATATAATAATCGGGCTATAAAACTAGGACCTGTGTTTTCTGTACAATTTGTCGCCCTATCTGCCCTACTTTATTCCTTGACGACCAAGTCAATTCTTGACCCAGTCTCGGGGTTTAAGGTCATTCAATACCTTTGGTATTTCATTTCTTTTTCTTTTCTTCCTTTATTCTTTTTATTTTATTATTATATACATTATTTTATATAGTATTTGTGTGTCTATTATTGCGTGTTATTTTTCACAAATTAATGCTATATACATGCATTTAGCTTGAGATTTAAGGCCAAAATGAAAGAATAAAGGTGATGAAATGGAGATTCATCAGGTGGTTATGAAGGAAATATCCAAGTGATGGAGTGTCGATTTTATCAAACCCATCTCTAACTCCAAATGGGCCAGTGTGCTTCATGTAGTACCCAAGAAGATGGGTATTAGTCATTTATCAGTGACGATGGAGAGGTGATCGCTACCCGAGTACCGACTTCTTAGAAAGTCTGTGAACTACAAACTTTTGAATCAGGCGACCAAGAAGGATCACTTCCAACTACTATTCATTAATTAAATTATTGAGATATTAGACAAGAAGAATCATTACTATTTCCTTGACAAATACTTGGGATATAATCATGTGTCCATTGTTCCAGAAGACCAAGAAAAGACAACATTCACCTACCCGTTTGGGATGCATGCTTTTTGAACGGTTGACCTTTGGTCTATGTAATGCTCTGGCAACATTCCCAAGGTGTATGATTTCCATCTTTTCGGATATGGTGTGTGAATTTTTGGAGGTCTTCATGGAAATCTTCTCGGTGCATGATGATGATTTTGATTCTTGCCTTTCTAGCTTAAATTGTGTGCTACAACATTGTTTCGAGGTGAATATTCTTCTTTCTTTGGAGAAAAATAATTTCATGATGACTCAAGGGATGATCCTTGGTCACATCATCTCCAACAGGGGCATGGAGGTGGATCTGACCAAGGTGGATAACATCAAGAAGCTCAATCTATCATCCAATTTAAAGTAGTTATGATCTTTTCTTGGCATATCAGCTTCTACTAACGGTTTATCCAGGATTTCAGTAAAATTGCTTGACCGCTTATTGATCTTCTCACAAAAGATACCAAGTTCCTTGTAAATGATAAGTGACTTTCATCATTTGAAACTGTCAATAATATGGTTGTACATGTACATCTCCTCCAGCCATCTGATTGTCTCTCCCATTTGAGATCATGACGGATGCCTCCAATTTTGCTGTTGGAGATGTTTAAGGATAGAGTAAGGATGTCCTTCCATACACCATTCACTACACTAGCAGGACTTGGATCCCATCTAGAGGAATTACACTGTTATAGAAAAAGAAATGCAAGTTGGAGTCTTTGCTTTGGACAAGTTTAGGTCTTACATCTTAGGATCCAAAGTGACAATCTTTATTGACCACACTGCCATCAGGTAGCTAATGGATAAGAAGGATTTCAAGGCACGTCTTAAAAGATGGATCCTTCTACTTTAGCAGATCGGTATTGAGTTTAAAGATAAACCTAGAGTATAGAATGTGGTGGCGGATCATCTTCCCAGAAACAAGCATCCTGAGACTTCTAAGTTCACTACACCCATCACCTAGACTTTTACAGATGAGGCGATAGATGTGATCACCTCACCTTCATGATATTCTGACATTGTGAACTATCATTTTGCTAAGAAAGTTCCATAAGGTTGGACCGGGAAGCGACTTGAGACCTTCCTCATGAAAGCCAAGTTGTACAATTAGGAGGATCCTATCCTTTATCATGAAGGAGTGGATAGTGTCTGACATTTGTGTATTCCTCAAGAGGATTACCAAAGTGTCCTCATGTATTTCCATAAGTTGGAGGCTTGAGGACATCATTCTAGGAGGAGGATGTCACAAAAAGTGCTTCAATCAGGTCTTTGTTGGTCTACCCTCTTCAAAGATGCCGATGCATTCATGAAGCATTGTGCTGACTATCAAAGGATGGGCACTTGTGGACATAAAGACATGATGCTGGGGCAACCCATTCACTTCTATGAGGTTTATGATGCACGGGACATCGATTTTACTGTCTCATTCCCTATCAGTGATTTGAATACATTTTGTGGTAGTGGATTATGTTAGTCATTGGGTTGAGGCTATTCTCTCCTGAGCCATTGATGCAAACACAATTTGCAAGTTCGTAGGGGAGCATATCATTTCACGGTTCGGGATTCCTCGAGTTCTGATCCCAGACAAGGGTAGCCATTTCATCAATGACAAGGTAAGAGCACTTGCGAATGAGTTTGGTATAGACCATAGGGTGGCTACTACGTACCATCCACAGACAAATGATCTTACTAAGGTTTTAAATCGGGAGACCTAGATGATACTGCAGAAGGTTGTCTGCCTAGATCGAAAGGATTGGTCTTAGCTTTTGGACTTAACTCTGTGGCATTAGAGGACTTCCTTCAAGAATCTTTTAGGTACATCTCCCTTTCGACTCTTTTATGGCAAGCCATGCCATTTACTGTTGAGATCAAGCACAAGTCATGGTGGGAAGTAATAGAGATTTTCTTGGATCTAGAGAGCATAGGAGATCGGAAAAAAGCAGAGTTGGTAGCCTTGGAGGAATTATGAGATGAAGCCTTCTCGAGTGGCCTACCTTACAAAGACATGATGAAAGAATGGCATGATTCACACATCATCCATAACTAGTTTGAGCTGACAAGAAAATATGGTTATTCGATGCAAGAGGGAAGCTATTTCTAGGGAAATTACAGAGCAAGTGGAAAGGCGTGAGTCTAGTCAGAAAGGTGTATGACAATGGTAGCATCGACATATCTGAGTTGTCTTCTGAATCCATCTTTCGAATTTATGGACAACATTTTTCACCTTTTCTTGATCTTGAGCCGCTAATTGTTGAGGTTGCCCCATTTTGTTTTATGAGATGTGCCCTTTGTTGTTCATATTCTGCATCTCATACATGAGTGCCTCTCATCCTTCCCTCTGTACATACATGTTTTCTTTCATTTCTTTGTTTCTACTTCTTTTTATTTAACACCCATGTCTCGCTTAGGATTTTTTTATACTTAGGATGCACTTTGACCTAAGTATAGCTATTGTTAATATTATGTTGTTCGTATTCATTCTTTTTTATTACCTTTGTTTTTGTTGCCTATACTTGGGGAATTCTTACCCTAAGTATAGGAGAGGTAATATATGTTCTTTCATTTCTCATTTGTTGTCTCTCTTGTCCCTCAATTGTTGATATTCTTTTCTATACTTAGAGATATTTTACCCTAAGTATAAGGGGATAAGCTGAGCCGTTGAGTTTATACATTCTCTTCCTCGATCATCCCCATTGTATAGTCTTCTATATATAGGATTATTTGATCGTAACTATATGGGGGATGCCCGATTTCTATACATTTTATTTTTTTTATTTTTTTATTTGTTGTAGTATAGGATTCTTTTCACTTTTCTATACATAGCATGAGTTATGTCTTCGTTTGTCTCTTTTTGGTCATTATGAGGACATAGTTCGAGCTAAGTATAGGGGGTGTCATATATATTGTGTATATACTTTAGCCATAACTTGTACTTTTATGTGTTTAATAATATGGCTAACAAAATTGGAATAAAAATTGTGAACATTCGTTTGTAAATATTTTGTGAATCTTTTTACTAAAATATTTGTAGACCTTCTGTAAAAACCTTTGTAAAATTATTTTAAAAAATGTTGTATTTTTTTTGTAAAATAATTTTGGTTGTAAAAAGTTCCATAAAATTATTTATTGTACAAAATTATAATATGTAGCTATTTTTAAAACGATTGAAAATAAAATATTCAAAAAACTAATTTGTAAACATTTTGTAAAAATTCTTTGAAAAAAATTGTAAAATATTTTCAAAAGGTGTTTGTAAAATGTTTGTCAAAACCTTTTTCTAAACTTATTTTGTTAAAGTATTTCCCAAACATTTATATAAATTATGTTCTATAAAATATTTATATTGACTTTTTGTAAAAAATCATGTAAATAAAATCCATAATTACTTGTAAAATACATGTCTAAAATTCTTTTGTAAATAAAATTTCTATCATAAAAGCTGTATTTAGAACTTGTAAATAAAATCTACTCATAAAACTTGTAATTAACTTATTTTGTAAATAAAATTTTGTATAGAATTTATATAATATTTGTATATTGTATAAATTCCCTTATAAATATGTACATAATCCTTATTAATATTTGTAAATATATTCAGCTCTCTTAAATGCATAAAAATTGAAAATTTTAAAATTCATAAAAATTCGCAGAATTCTTGAAAACCCATATAAAAATCTTAAATCGGAAATTTCACTTCAAATAAAAATGTTGCATCTGCATTTGCATTTTTTAGAATGTCATTGGGAATTAAACTAGTCTGGAATAAAGTCAGAAGAATGAACCTTAGTTAAGACCTTAATTCACTTATTTTTTAGGAATCTTATAGGAACTATAATTGAGACTTTTCAGGTCAAGTAACATAATTCTTTGAGTCCATTAGACTATGTTCACATATCATCTTCATTGGTCTATATAGAATATTTCTAGACATGCGCATGATTCATTTGGACAGTGACCTAACTTGGACAAGCACCTTACACGTAGCTCTACATAGATGAGGTGGTGAGGGCAGAATCCACTAGCTTGAGACGCACGCAAATGGAAACATTCGCAGTCACTATAAGTGGCCAGCGCACCCCAACCTAGTCTAGTGGTATGGACATCTAAGGAATGTTGTGGGTTGAAATAAAGCTTCAGAATAGGGATGGTGTGCTCGCAAAAAATTTCTAAGACTCTAAAACATGGGCAGAAAAAAGATTCTATATCTATTGGGGCATAAAGGATCAATGCATATCAATAATACTTTCTATAAAAAAGAAGTCAAACACCATATATATACATGACCACAATGATCCAAGCTTTAGAGAACCTCATATTTTAGTGGAGACTTAGCTAAACTTGTCAATCTTTACAGGAGATGTGACTACATTGGTCACATTCCACTTCTTTTCTAATTCTTCTATCTTCTCCCGTTTTTGATTGTGGACACTACACATACCTGAACTCAAAAGGAAATACCCCGCTCCTTAAGGAAGCTAGATTGGGGAACTAGGATCACCTTATTAAAGAAGGTCGTTCTTTATCATTTCGTATGTAGGGAGCTATATTTCACATTCACAGTACAAGTAAGATTCATTTGCATAAGAGTTTGCCCATGAGGACTTGTTCTGACCTGACTATTGAGATGAAGTAAATAGAGACTTGTGGAACTTAAAGGCTATTGAGACCTAAACACTATTCCCAATACGGTTCTAATAAACTAATAATCCAAAGGTCTGATCGAGCTCTAAACTTTGATTTTATGAAGAATAGTTAAAAATCAAAATTGTTCTAAGTTCATTTCTTTTTCTCTTCTTGTTTTCATTCTTCACTTATTCTTAGAATAAGTGCTTGCTAATGGACCAGAAAAGGTAAAGTATATGTAAATGAAGAATCACCAATTCATCATCTTTATTCCTTCATTTGGCTTAAAATCATTAGTAAAACACACGTAAAACTCTAATTCCCCTCTTTTAACAATCTAACATCATTTATATATTTAGTACTTATTTATACCTAAACAAAAGAATAAAGAATGAAAGAAAAAGAAAGAAAAAGAAGGATGTATATATGAAATAAATATAGGATGATCCTAACCCCAAGAGTAGGTCAAGACTTGACCTAATTGATAAGGAATAAAGTAGGGGGAGATATGGCCACTAATGTATAAAAATTCAGAAAATCAATCTCACGTGTACATATTCATCATTGTTCATATTGTAATATCAAGTGTACTATTTTTTATTATATATTCAATCTCAAATAGAAATGTTTCTTCTTGAAACTTGTACATAAAAATGTGCTCTAAATAATAAAAATATTTGTAAAAATAAACCTTGTACTAAATAAAAGGGACAATGCTATAAAAAAGTGGTAAATCCAGAATTGAAAGATCAATATATATTCCATATGAACTCAAAATATTTCAAACTCATTTTCATTGTGTTTAAAATAAAATAAGCTTTAAAATGAAAGTAGTTTCATAAATTTTGGAGGTAAGATGTGAAAGTCAGCTTTTTGGAGTGACAATGTTCCTATATGTATATACTGTACTCATTTATTTATTTATCTCTTTATGTTTTTTGCACATATCATATTTTTAAATTTTGAACATATTTTATATTACTTATATAAAATATAAATAAAAATAACAAAGTTAAAAATAATCAAAAAATAAAATAATTATACTATATGTATAATGTATCTATATTGTATATATGTATATTGATTTAACCCATTATGTTAATTCCTAAAAATAAAATAAAATATATTTAAAATCCTCTAATTATTTTATAAATAAATAAAATATAAAATAAAATGACTTTCTTAAAAAAATGAAATTATGTATGTTGTGTGTATATGTTTTTTATACCTATGAATAAAGGATTTTATTTATTAAAAATCATCAAAAATAATTTATTAATTTATAAACACTTTTAATTTTGAAAACTTTTTCATTTAAATACTTTTTATATTTATACCTTATTTAATTTAATTTAATTAAATATTTTTTGTCTTTTTGTGTTTTTCCATATCTAGACCCATTCCCTATTGGTTTGACATGGGTCTGTTGACTCTAGTCAACTCAGCCATTTACTCCTTTGCCCAAATAAAATTGCCTACTCACCTCCTTTCCTTATCCCATCTAATACATACCAACTCCATATCTAATCCCTTGTCGGTTTGCACACCTGAATAACTTAGATCTTCGCCTGAAAAATTTCACTCCATGATACCTCAGATTGCGCACCTTTTTTTCGTTTGAATCCCACATTCTCTCCAGTACCTATAAATAAGACTCTTGCTCCCATTTTTATTTCAGATTCATCTTCAACCCCTGATTTCCAACTGGAAATTCTCCTAGAGCTAGAGCTCAGTGACAAGAAACCGAACCATCCATCAAAGGAGCTCGATCGGGGCTGATTGACGATATCCATCGCTGGTCATAGCCCCTCCATTGTGACAAGCCTCTATCGCATTTTGCAGCTATATTCAAGGTAAGGAACCATCCATTCCATTGCCGACTCATCTCTGATCATCGCAGGTATCAATAGATAACATCAAATTCTAGTTAATTGCATTTTCAATCCTACTTTTATGTCCATTTTAGTAGGTCGCATCCGACCTCTAATCTGCTCGATCGGAGGTCAAATTCATCCAATGTTTATATTTCGAACATCCCCATCCCATCCTGAACCTCGTGTGCTTCTCCATCCATTGATCCATGACCTTCTCACCTCAGAACTTAAGGATTTTAGATTGTTCCACCTCCTTTCACAATCTCTGAGGAAACCGATCCATCCACCACCATTGTCCTATGATTTCTTCTAAAAATGGTGGTTGAAGCTTAGCCTTCTAGCAGAAGAATAACCTACAGGTGAATAAAAGACAATCTAGATCTTTGAGTGAGATATGATGGTCAATTTTGAGATAGTCAAGAGCTCTAGCTCCAAGTCCCTGATCAGTGAGACCTGGACTCGATCTTCATTTCCAACCAGTTCGGGACATCATCAAGAATCGATATGAACTTTTAGAGCTTGGATTTACTCAAGATCAGTTATGATATGGAGGATTGAAGTTCAACAACAGAGATTTCATCAAAGTTCATCCAAAGCATATCAACACCATCCGATCTTATAAGGGAGCTCTAGATTGAATCTGAAGCATCCATCCACGTCCAAAGCTCAAATATATGATGAGATCCAAAGGCCTGCATCTCAGCCGCATGATCCGCACTTGCCCTACATGTTTCTCGATGAAACTTGCACTATTACCCCTTGAAATTTTGTTAATTGTAAATAAATCCTCTTAAGCTATGTGTCGAATGGATATTGATGGATTAATTCCATTGTTGGTCCTCCTATTTCCTTTATTTTCTTTTTAGTCCTTTGTTTGTGAACTCACGTACATTGTCTCGTGTTTTTAGTGAATTTGCAATAAGATGTCCTAAGCTTTCCTACTATTAATTAATCTGAAAGTGTTTACAAATTGCAAGGAAGTCCATGCCCTCTGAATGCACGTGCTGAAACGTGTGTTATCTTCGATTATTTGCACATTTTACCCTGTAGCTAGTTGCTTGTTAATAAATAGCCCCTAATTATGTTAATAAATAGCCCCTAATTTATGTAAATTGCATATTAGTCGAATTTTCGTAGTATTTTATTTTATTCATTAAAGGCTTTTATTAATTGGTTAAATAACTACATAAAATCCTTAAAATTAGCTTAAACATATGTTTGTTTGTTTCAAAATCAATATTTTTGTTTTTAGAAAATATGTTTATTTGATATTTTTAAAAATTCAAAAATAGTTCGTATTTTCTGTGCTCACACTCAAAAGTTCATAAAAATTCAAATATTCTTTGAAAAATTCTAAAAAAATTAAAGTGGCCTTATTTTATCATGTTTTATCACTACACAAAATTTGTAGAGAAATACCTTCAGAAAATCATAAAAATAAAAAAAGGAAAAATCTTATAAAAATCATATAGATTCACAAAAATCTGAAAAATACTTAATTTGGCTCGTTTTAAATATTGATAAAATCTCTTCAGTACAAAAATAGTTTCCAGATTTTAGTCATCTATTTTCTATTTTAAAAATATCAAAACAATAGCTTAGTTTTGCTTTATTTACTTTTTAAATATTATTTTGATAAAAAATCCATAAAAATCTAAAAATACCATGAAAATCATAAAAATGGTAAACATTTTGATAAAATAGAAAAACACTTTATTTCTCTACTTTTGAGTATTTTGGGTATATTTGAATAATATAAAAAGCTTCATTCTCTCTTTTGTGTATATATATTCTATAAACTGATTTTCAAAAATTAAAAAAAAGAAATAAAAATATATAAAAGTAAATCAACTCAAAGTTAAAAATTAGAAATATAAAAGTTGTAAAATATTCAAAGATTTATTCAAAATATAAAACTTGTTAAAATTTGTAAAAATCCATAAAATTCATTAAAACAAATAAAAATATAAAAAAATAAAAAATCTTATTAATTTTTACAATTAATCCTAACTTAAAATAGTTGTCTCCTTGTGTTCGATTCTGGGAGCTATACCATGCAAATAAGTAGCACATTCTTCTCTCTTAGAATAATTTCTTATGATTGATTCAGATATTTTTTGGATTATAGTGACACATTTCACTTGATCACATTTTTCATTAGATAATTAAAACCCAATCATTTTCTGCATCACCAATGTACTGCATAGAGCGTAGTCGGAAGCTTGGGTTCAGGAAGAGTATGTCCCAATAGGTTAAGAAGAAGAGGTGTCAAAGTATCGACTCATCTTCTCTAGCTTCCACACATCTGACATCCATTAAATCAGATTTATGTCATCACTACAAAATATCAAGGCCTTGGAAAAGAGATCTTCCAAATTATTTGAAATCCTTATAGAAGGGAAAAGATAATGCCGCAAGATGCATAAATTCTATTTTCGTCATTGAAACCAATTTTCTCATAGGACAAGAAGGTAGTTGGGTCGTAGATTCTAGTGCTTTTGTTCATGTATGCAATATGTTGCATCTAGAAGGCGATTAGAAATCTTAATGAAGGGGAGATAGTCATCCAGATGGGATGTAATGCACTTGTTGCAGCAAACGCTGACAGAGCATGCATACTATCATTATCAAGTGAGAGTCCTTGTACTTAAAGAATATCTTTATGTTTCAGATGTTAGAAGGAATATTATGTATGTATCTAAGTTAGTGAAGAAATGGATATTCGTTCATGTTACGTGACAAGCATATCATAAGCTGTTATTATAAACATGTTGCAGATGGTATTCTAACTTACGGTGGACTCTATGAATGTGCGTTGATTAATTTGTCATGAATGTTATTACCACTAATGAAAACCCTAATAGAACTAGAGTGGATGGAAATTATAAGAACATGATTTGGCATCAAAGTCTTGGTCATTTATATACTGATAGGATCAATAGATTGATAAAAGATGGACTCTTATATTTTCTATAGGTCCAAACTTTACGTACCTATTAACATTGCATTCGAGGAAAAATGACCAGAGCACCCTTACATAACAAGGTTACATGATGCTAGGGTATTCTTGGCCTAATATATACTGATGCATATGGTCCCTTCAGTAGTACGATCCGAAATTGATATCAATATTATTTGACGTTTATTGATGATCATTTGCGATATGAGTTTATATTCCTATTATGTAATAAATTTGAAACCTTTTAAAAGTTAAAAGAATTCATGGCTTTGGTTGAGAACCAAACTGATAGGAAGATTAAACAGATTCGATCTAATTGAGGTGGTGAGTACCTTTCATATGAATTTAAGAAATACCCTAAATATAGAGGAATTGTATTCAATCTCACTCCTCCAGGAACTCCCCAACTAAATGGTGTTGCTAAAAGACGCAACAAGACCATCGAGGTCATGGTCCTTTCAATGATGAACAAAGCATATTTACCTCTTCGTTTCTGTGGATATATAGTAGTGAAGGATATGGAAAGATCCTTAAGCTCATCACGTCAGCGTGATGATCGCATCTTATGCGATCGAGAGTGACTAGTCACACTAGTTGCTTGGTGCAGCGGAATTTATAATTTTTTTAATCGATGAAACCTCATAATTCAAGAACACTTCTTGTATCATTTCATCTAACCGCAAGAAATATGTATGATTATCTCTTGAAGCGTGGTTGCGACCAAGTCTCTAAACTAAGAGACCTCTTGTCACAAGTCCTATCTGATGGAGGAGACGCTTGGTGTTCGTGAGACGCATGCTCCTCACAATCTGAGTTGAAGATCCAAGCGACGGTCTCCTGATCTCGTCACATGAGATCCGATGTCTTCTTCACGAGCAAGACACACCGAAGGAGACATATATCCACAAGCTGTCTAAGCGGCGGCACAATGGCGTGGCATCAACGACGACTCTTTGTAGGGCACTAGGGTGACGACCACTAAGAGGGAGAGAGATGGGGAATGTACAAAGAGAATGAGAGAGAGAGAGACTTTGCAAGCGATGTAAAAGAAAAGCTAGAGTTGCCTCTTCTTTTATAGTATTTTTAGAGTCCATGGATTCCAATCCATGTGAAACACAAAATCAATGGATGATATTAATTGGTGTTTTTATTCAATGGCCATGATTTTGTTGTAAAAACACAACAACAATTAATTTAGCTTAAATTAAATATATATTGAATAATCAACATAATTTAATTTGAACTAAATTATTATTGATAAAAAGGATTAGGAGGGAGGCCACCCACCTCCCTAAAATGGATGGGACGACCACCCTTGAGATAAAGTAAGGGGTGGTCATCCACCAACCATTTAATGGATGGTGGAGGCTCCTCCAATCCTTTATATTAATCTACAACAACTTTTGTTTAAATTAATTCACAAAAAAATAATTCCAAACTAGTTTTGGAATATTGCAATCATGCCATTAAATAATTGTGAATCATATTCACAACCAAAAATAAAATGTAAATGGTATTTCCAATTAATTTCCAATGTGAATCCAATTCACATAAACAATTATTTTGAAGATACTATTTACAAAAGCTCTCTCTAATATATTATAAATCGCATCTATAATATATATGAGTAATATAGATTGTACTATCAATATTATTCACATCATTGATAATTAAATCACATTTAATTATCTTGGATCATCATTCGCATGTGTTTAAATAA
Organism: Ottelia alismoides; assembly: GCA_037367405.1. Lineage (NCBI taxonomy): Eukaryota > Viridiplantae > Streptophyta > Magnoliopsida > Alismatales > Hydrocharitaceae > Ottelia > Ottelia alismoides. The sequence goes on along the minus strand of JAZKJV010004058.1, from coordinate 462,759 downwards.
TATGAATCGTATTCACAATATTCATGATAATTAAATCACATTTAATTATCAATATATAAACACTCAGATACTTTATTCAACAATTGAATTATCCTTGAACTCTTTCCATAATAGTGTGCTTTCTCCACATATACTTGGAGATACGGACAGGGCGATTGCACATTCCACATATAGTGACGTGGATTATTGAGATCACATCTCAAATCTTGATCTCGAGGACCTCTCATAGATTCTTTATTAAATCAAGGTCGTACATCTAATATTCTCATTGCATCTAAATCACATTCATATCAATATCCAACACTTGGACTAAGATGATATAACTTCTCTAATAAGAGGAATCACTAAAATCCATATTTGTTTCATCATTCCATCGGAATGGAAGTACCATGGGTATAAAATCGTTAATGATCGCATCATCCTCAGGTATTCCTAATACTTGTACATCCTGCAAACTATAAGACCTATGATAGACCTGAAGATATAGATCAATTTTAGTTGTCATCTTTAGGGTTTCATCATTAAGTTTCTCATTTTATTATTGGGAGTTGGTATAAATCATATTTTTTCCAAAAGCATATATCATACCTTTAAATTCTTGCCATGCTTCCAAAGTAGGACAACCATGCATGGAATTTGATGGTTCCGAATACCCCATGAGTGAGCTCATGTCTTTCGATTCACAAGTTAACCTGGATGATTGCTTTGAGAGATCGTATTACTCATATGCACACCAGCTAGTCGATGTATAGACCTTGATTAGTTCATCAACCTATTGGTCTGACAAATGTACATACTTAGACATATAGTAAGACATATGTCTTCGGTCAAAGTATGTGTGCCTATATCGTGACAGTATAAAACATAGGACTTGGTTATGTCGATCTCGTTAAGTCAACTTTTTGACCAACTAATCCGTCACCTCCGAATCTCTATATCCATGCAGAGGATCTGCATCAAGAGATCGGTCAGATATCAACCTAATGAGAAAGGATTGCAATCTCCTACTCAGGATAGAGATCATCTCTTAACAATCATTTGATGGTGCTTGATGAGTCCTCAATCTAACTCCTTAGTTTTTCATCCAAGCACCGACCTCTATGATTCAACTATTGAATTAACAACTATATTATAAGTAAGATGGCCATGGTACATAGCCCTAATTGTACAAAGGGACCTTATAGTGTATTCATTCATTTAATCTCAGATAGGGAGTGAATAGCCAATAACATTTATTGATAAATCAAGCATTACAATAACATGTAGGAATCGTTCGCCTCAGGCTCACATGGCTAACAATCTCACAATGGCCCACAGAACCATTATGGTATAATCCTTAAACCCATACTCATTATATGGTGGTCGAAAACCTATATGTCAAAGGTTTGGTAAGGGGATCAACAACATTGTTGGTAGAGGCCACCTTGGTGATGATGATGTCACCACGCTTTTGAATCTCCCAATGATGTGGTATTTCCTTTCCACGTGCATGCTCTTTTGATGCCATCTAGGTTCCTTTGCATGGGCAATGGCTCATGTGTTGTTGCAAAGTAGCAGAATGGGAGTATCAGAGGAAACTATCCCAAGTTCCAAGATAAACATGTGCACCCACACCACCTCTTGCAACATCTGATGTGGCAATGTATCCGGCTTCTATTGTTGAATGTGTCATAGTGTCCTGCTTATTGCTTCTCCGGCTCACAACACCATCGTTTAACTGGAACACAAACCTTGATGTCGACTTTAGATCATCAATATCTGACTGGAAGTCTAGATCTATGTATCCCAAGACTTGGAGATCACCATCTCCATAGACCAAGATATAATCTTGCATCCGTCTTAGATACTTGAAAATGTTCTTCACTACATTCCAGTGTTGTTCCCCATAGCGAGATCGGTAACGGTTTTTCACTCCCACTGCATGGTAGATATCTGGCCTTATACACATCATCATGTACCTTAAGCTTCCTACAACTGATGCGTAGGGGCATGCAGCCACGACTTTCGTTTCCTTAACACTTTGAGGAGTAATCCCTTTAGACAAGTGGATACCATGTCTTAAGGGAACTAATCCTTTCTTGGAACTCTCCATACGGAAATATTCCAAAATTTTCTTAATGTACCCATGTTGCGATAATCCCAATATCCTCTTTTCTCAGTTTCTGAACAGCTTTAGATCCATGATGTAAGAGCTTCTCGAAGATCTTTCATCTCGAAGGTATGGGATTGCCAAATCTTAACAGTGGTCATCATCCTTGTATCCTTCCAATGACAAGGATGTCATCAACTTAAATAATAATGAACACATTGGTGCTCCCACTAAGCTTTTTATAAACACATGGTTCATCAAGATTCAGCACAAAATCACAATTCTTTATGGTTTCGCTAAATATGATGTTCCAGGTACGAGAAGCCTGTTTAAGCCCATATATGGATTTCTTTAGCTTGCATACTTTACTTTCGTTAGTTATGAAGCCCTGGGCCTTCTCCATATAGATATCCTTTTCGAATTATCCATTGAGGAAAGCCATCTTGACGTCTATCTACTAGATGTCGTAGTCAAGAGATGCAGTTATAGTTAGCGGTGTCCTAATGGACTTAACCATAGCCACAGGAGAGAACATCTCATCATAGTAGATGCCTTCTCTCTATGTGTATCCTTTGACTACGAGTCGTACCTTGAAAGTCTCTACTTTCCCATCTGGTCCCCTCTTTCTCTTGAAGATCCAATTGCAGCCAATGGGTTTTACCCCTTTAGGTGGATCCTCCAGGGTCCATACACTATTCTTATGCATGGAGTAAATATCTGACTTCATTGCTAGCATCCATCTATTCATGTCATGATCTACGAGTACTTCATGAAATGAAGCTAGGTCATTGTTAGTTTCACCTGACACATGGAATCCATACCTTTCAGGTGGTGCAACCACCCTCGACTCATTCTAAGAGGTATGTGTGTTTCATCTTTATTTATCTCTTCAATTTCTGGTTCAGGAAGCACAGAATCCATAGGGGACTCCATGAGTTCCTTTACTTCATTTTTTTCTTGACTGTTAAGGAAATCATCCTCCAGAAATTTCACATCTCTAGATACGAAAACCTTTTGGGTCTCAGGGTCATAAAGTTGGTATCCAATACCATCCTTAACATACCCACTGTAGTAGCACTCACAAGTGTGAGATTCTAGATTACTTGCGTCCACGTTCTTCACATAGACCAAGCAACCCCAAACACTCAGTGACTAACAATAAGTTTGGTTCCATACAAGAGCTCATGAGAAGTCTTAGGTATAGACTTCCTAGGACTCTTATTTAGGATATATATTGCAATCTCCACTACATATCACTAGAATCTAAGTGGTAAATGTGCTTTACTCATCATTGAACGGATCATATCCATGGTGTTCCTATTGCGTTTTTCAGAAACACCATTAAGTTGGGGGGGTTCCATGAGGATTGAGATTGGAGGTAATTCCATTCTCTTTAAGGTATTCCTTCAATTCATCTGAGTGGTACTCGCAACCTTTGTCAGATCGAATCTGTTTAATCTACCTATCAGTTTAGTTATCAACCAAAGCCTTATAATCTTTGAACTTTTCAGTGGTTTCAGATTTATAGCGTGGTAGGAAGATAAACCCGTATCGTGAATGGTCATTAATAAACATCAAATATTATCGATGTCCATTTCGGGTTGCGGTACTGAAGGAGCCACATACATCGGTATGTATTAGGTCAAGAATACCCTCGCATCATGTAACCTTGATACAAAAAGGCATCCTAGTCATTTTACCTCAAATACAATGTTCTCAGGTAGGCAAAGATTGAACTTGTAGAAGATTGAAGTTCCATCATTTATGAATCCGTTGATACTATCAACAGATAAATGACCAAGCCTTTAATGCCAAATCATGTTTGCTGATTTCCATTCTCCCAAGATCTTTTAGTATTTTTATTAGTAGTGGTAACAATCATGATTTTTTCATCAATGCACAATTCATAGAGTCCACTAGAAGCCAAACACCATCCGTAGTATGCTTATCATAACGATTTATGACTAGTTTATTAAAGAAAAGGAACGAATATCCACTTTTAATAAGCTTAGATATAGATATAAGGTTCCTTCTAACTTTCGGTACATAAAAACACTCTTTAAGTAGCAGGACTCTTCCACTAGATAATGATAGTAAGCATGTCCCGTTGGTGACTGCTGCAACAGTTGCATCATATACCATCTGGATGACTATCTCCCCTTGATAAAGACTCTTAATTTCCTAAAATAGATGCAACAAATTCAATACATAATAGAAACAACAGAATCTATAACCAACTGCCTTGCCATCTAACGAGAAAGTTGGTTTCAATAATGAAAATAGATTTCATACCTGTTGTGGCTTTACCTTTGTTGATCGACTGTAGGTTATCTGGGCAATTATGCCTTCAATGCCCCGTCTTCTTGCAGTGATGACAGACATCAGTTTTCTTCGATGCTATCAAATTGGATGCATGGGAAGATGAGCCAATGCCTTGACTCTTCTTCTTTCTCTTCTAGATTGTGCCCTTCTGAGAATCATGCTTTCGACCGCACTTTCCATTGACTTGTGCAACCATTGCACTATAAGAGGAGCTATCTTTCTTTATCACATCTTCTATAGACTTTAATGCCGCCAATAGCCCATCGTTAGTATAATCAACTTTGCTCATGTTGTAGGTGACCACAAAGCTGTTGAAAGACTTAGGGAGTGATAATAGAATGAAGTCAACATGCATATATGCATCCATATCTGCTCCAAGGGCTTCCAGCTCTAAAAGCTACCCAAACATTTTGAGTACATGCTCTCTGACATAGGACCCCTCCTGCATCTTGCAGCGAATAAGTTCTTTCATGACATTATAAAGCTGTGTGCAATTTACATCACCGAACATTTCTCTCATATTCACCCTAATATCATGGCAAGTGTTCATTTCCATATGTTGCTTCTGAAGCACATTGGACAAAGAACCCAGAATGTCACACCTTGCCAAAGTATGATCTTCATCATATTTCTCATTGAATTTAATTTCTTCCGAAGTCTGAGGTTCTGTGTACTTGTCCTTGGAAAGCACATAAGAAATGCATTCCACAGATAAGACAAGATACAAATTTCGGATCCAATCCGAATAATTTGGTATGGTCAACAAATTGACTTCCGGGAGTCTGCTAAGTGGGTTCATGGACTTGATTTTTTGAAATTAAGAATGCGATATATTAGAACATATAGGTAATTATATATTCAATTGAAATTCTTTGATTAAGGATTTTTTTAATCAAATTAGTCTTGCCTTTTCAACCTTGAAAGTCCATTCCCTTAATCACTTTCAAAGCAAGAGATATACTTACCGTTATATCTCTAGCAAGAACTGGGATCTCCTCTTCACCTTTATTACTTCCCAATAATATGAGAACGTGTAACTCGAGTAAAAAGAAGCGGGAACACATTCTGCCTTGCAAGTCCGACATGCATTTCCCAATTCGGTCTTTAAAACATGGGCCTACCACCCCTAAGGTGATGTTAACCGGTTGTTAATTGAACCAACCGTCAACATGAAAAGCACTCGCTAGGTGCAATCCAATATCGCCCCAATAATATGAGAACCTGATATTGGGGTCACTATGCATATGGCATTACTCTTTCGAGATGCAAAGAGACCGATCTAGATGCGCTTATATGTAAGTGCTATCACTTCGAACATGTGTCTCCTACATAAAATCCCTGGCGATTGAACCCTTCGCCTTGACGGGAGACCATGGGTATGTGATCCTCCACCTCATATTCAAATTCTAATTAATTATCATGAATCATACTCACAAAATTAATTCTTCCAAAGAAAATACACATCTACTCTTAATAGAGAGCTTTAATTGGATATAATTTTAATCATACAAAATCAATTATTAATCCAATTCAATCAATCAACGAACTTGATTGTTACTTGAAGGATGGTATTTTCTCAAAAATATGTATTATTCAAATTTTAATAATTAGAAAAGTACATCACGATCACTTCAAATCTTAACCCTCCTTACCCACTATCATGGCCAGTTCCAACGGGAGTGGGACACACCTCTGACGGAGCAACCTGCTACCCCAATGTTCCCCGACGAGACACCATATACGCCTCACGTTAGGATAATGCAAATTGATTATTTTGTATTTTGAGATGATAATCGATCTTTCAACTGAAGTTATATAATATAATAATACTAAAAATTATTTTGATTTATATTATAATGAGATTTGCTAAACAATTCCCTAATCCTATTCAAGTAACCAAATATTACATTTAGAAGTTGTCCTACAACAATTGTAGGATATCCTAGGGTTTTCAAGAAAAACTCATTCAATTCTGATTGATGTTTAATCAATTATTTCCATAAGTCAATAATAGTCATCAATTAATCATGTCAAAAATTTCAATTTCTTTGATTGACATTGAATGATAAACAAATTAAAAAAGATATCTTGATGATCCGATCATCATCCGACCCATCTCCACTAAATATGGAATATCTTGGGTAAATGGAGTCGAAATCACGAAAACAAAATCATGTGATTTGCTAGTATGATTATCTACTTTATTTAAGTTTTTATTTCATGTTTCATGACAGGAAAATAGTAAGCAAAAATGGTATTGTTACAGATCTATGAATACATGCAAAACAATTTTCATAGTGAGAACAATTCCAATGAATTTCGAGCACTCTTAGTACCAGTCAAAGGTTACTATTTTTGGGACATATTTAGACATTATAAATACATTTTATAAACCATAAAACACATCCAAAGAGTGCATAAACAATAGTTTTTATTTCATAAAAAAACGATTCGATTCTTGCATCTAATGCAAAAAGCAATATTTCTTGCGCATCCAAAACATTAACCATGATCGCCTAGGGTTTCAAATCACATCCAAGTACTGACCAAGGATCCGATACCACTTTAAGGATATGGAAAGATCCTTAAGGAAATCACGGAAGTGTTATGATCGTACCTTTTGTGATCGAGACCGATTATTCACACTAGTTGCTCGGTGCAACATAATTTAAAAAAATTTTAATAGATGAAACCACATAATCAAAGAACACTGCTTGGATCATTTCATCTAACCACAAGTAATATGTAGGATTACCTCTTGAAGCGTGGTTGCAATCAAGTCTCTAAACCAAGAGACTTCCTATGTCTAGTCCGATCTGACAGAGGAGATGCTTGCAAGCATGTTGATGAGATGCATGCTCCTCGCAATTGAAGATCCAAGCAGAGAATATCCTGACCTAGTCACACGAGATCTGATGTCTTATTCACGATCAAGGCTCACAGAAGGATACAAAGATCCATGAGCGATCAAAGCGACGGCATAACGGTGTGGCGTCGCCGACGACTGTCTCTACGACACTAGGGTGACGGCCACTAAGAGGGGGAGAGATGGGGTGTTACAAAGAGAATGAGAGAGAGAGAGACTTTCCAAGTGATGTAAAAGAAGAGCTATGGTTGCATCTTCTTTTATAGTATTTTGGGAGTCCGTGTATTCCAATCCATGTAAAACACAAAATCAATGGATGAGATTTATTTGTGTTTTTATTCAATGGCCATGATTTTGTTGTAAAAACACAACAATAATTAATTTAAAATAAATTAAATATATATTGCATAATCAACGTATTTCATTTGAACTAAATTATTATTGATAAAAAGGATTTGGAGGGAGGCCACCCACCACCCTAAAAAGGGGGGACGACAACCCTTGAGACCAAGTCAAGGGAGGTCATCCACCATCCATTTAATGGATGGTGGAGGCTTCTCCAATCCTTTATATTTATATACAATAACTTTTGTTGTAAATTAATTCACAAATAGTAGTTCCAAATTAATTTTATGAATATTGAAATCATGCCATTAAATAATTGTGAATCATATTCACAACCCAAAATAAATGTAAATTGTATTTCCAATTAATTTCCAATGTGAATCCAATTCACATCAACAATTAATTTGAAGATACCATTTACAATAAGATCTCTATAATATATTATAAATCACATCTCTAATATATATGAGTAATGTGGATAACACTATCCACATTATTAACATCGTTGATAACTAAATAACATTTAATTATCTTGGATCATCATTCTCATATATTTAAATAATATGAATCATATTCACATTATTCATAATAATTAAATCACATTTAATTATTAACATCTCAATGCTCAGATACTTAATTCAACAATGGAATTATCCTTGAACTCTTTCAAGAATAATGTGCTTTCTCTGCGGATACATGGAGATAAGGATAGGGTGATTGTACAACCCACATATAGTGACTTGGATTTTTGAGATCACATCTCAAATCCAGATCTTGGGGACCTCTCATAGATGCTTGTATAAATCAAGGAGGTAGATCTAATCTTCTCATTGCATCTGAATCACATTCAAATCAAGGTCCAACACTTGGACTAACATCATATCACTTCTCTAATAAGAGGAGTCATTAAAATCCATATCTATTTCATCACTCCATCGGAATGTAAGTGCCATGTTGTTATACAATCGTTAATGATCACATCACCCTCAAGTATTCCTAATACATGTACATCCTACATACAGGAAGACCTATGATAGACCTGAAGATGTAGATCAATTTTCACTGTCATCTATAGGGTTTTATCATTAAGTTTCTCATTTTGTCATTGGGAGTTGGTATCGATCATATGATTTCCAATAACATATATCATACCTTCCAATTCTTCTCATGATTCCAAAGCACAATGACCATGAACGAAATTTGATCGATCCCAATACCTCAGTAGTGAGCTCATGACTTCCGGTTCAGTAGTGAACATGTATTATCCCTTTGAGAGATCGTATTACTCATATGCCCTTATATGCACACCTGCTTGCCGATGTATAGACCTTGATTAGGTCATCAACCTATTACTTAGACATATAGTAACACATACGTCTCCTGTCAAAGGACGTGTGCCTATATCGTGACATTGTATGACATAAGACTTTGTTATCTTGATCTCGTTAAGTCAACTCTTTGACCCAACTAATCCGACACCTCCGAATCTCTATTCCTTATAGAGGACCTACACAAAGATAACGGTCAGATATAAACTTAATGAGAAAGGATTGACCTCTCCTACTCAGGTTGGACATCATATCTTAACAATCACTTGACAACGCTTGATGAGTCCTCAATCTAACTCCTTAGATATTCATCCAAGCACCAACCTCTATGATTCAACTATTGAATCAACAAATGTATGATCATTAAGATGGCCATGGTACATAACCCTAATTGTACAGAGGGACCTTATAGTGCATTCATTCATTTAATCTCAGATAGGGAATGAAATAACCAATAGCATTTATTGATTAATCAAGCATTGCAATAACATTTATTGTAGGAGTGGTTCACCTTGGGATGGCATGGCTAACCGTAGACATTGTAACATATATATATCTTAAATAAGATTCCTTGCCAATCTATACCCAAAACCCCTCATGAGCTTTGCTTTGGAACCAAGTGCAGTGTTAGATGATTGGCGTCCCACTACCCTTGTTAATTTGAGCAAATTAATGGTGTAATTAATTAATATCGTTCGTTGCAGTCGGATAATGAGAGCAAATCAAAAACCATTTTCAATTATAGTCAAATTAATTTCGAGCGGTAATTTTTTTAACTTGGTTGGAAGTCCAAGGTCGAACTCAGGGAGGCATCTGTCTCCTTAGGTTGATTCGAAGCAAATTTCCAAGGATTGATTTTCAGAGGAGATATTTTTGGTCTTTTTCGAATATTTTATGCAAGACACATGCAAAATCAAGCCAACTTACAAGTTAAATCAGAAAGATGGTCAAATTAATTCCAAATATTATGAAACTTTGCCAGATTATGAAATGGGATGAAATTAAGGTCCTCTAATTTTTTTGGAATTTTTAGATGCACGGATAATGAAAAATGCAGACTTTAGTGAAAATGACTAAACCAATTTTAATAATTACCAAACGATTCTATTTCTCAGAAACAAAATTAATCCAAATAGGTCTAATTAAGAGCTATCCAAATCAACTTAAATTTTGTTAAAACACTTCATAGTTGATTAATTAAAAATCAATTAATGTTTTCACTAAATGGTTTTTCTAAGACAAACTACGTGCAAATGGTGTGATTTTTGGATATGTTGTAGCATAGACTTATATCTACCAATGATGATTTTTCAGAGATATTTCGATAAGCAGATAATGCGCAATCAATTAATCAATCAAAATGGGCAAAATATTGCATTTTTTTACAAAATTAAATTCCATAAATATTCTGCAAATCAGAAAAATACAAATAAATGCTAAAACTATAGAAGAAGAGTTATGCTACACAATGCAATTTTCGGAATTAAAAATGGATGACATAATGATGAGAAAATAAACGTGCAAATGCAGGGGTATGAATGCAATACAGAAAAAGAAATATGAGCTCAAGTGAAGAACAAGGACTTACATGCAATTACCTAAAACTTGATCTTTGTTTGAAAACTTGCAAAGGGGTGTAAGTGTCTCCTTTGCAAATGCCCAATTCCTTATTCTCCGATATGAAGCCTCTATTTTGTTGGCTTGAACAGGGGACTTGGAGCTTCACGGTGGAGGCGGCGCACCAACTGGAGGAGGCTGCTCTGGAGCGAGGTCACGACCAATGATGGAGTTGACCGCTGTCGAGGAGCTCGAGGTCGGCGACGTTGGAGCTCGGCTGTAGGTGGCTGCAGCGATGGGCGGTGTGCGGGTGCGCGTGAACTGGTGGTTGTGCGTGGTGGTGCGTGGTGTAGACGGCCGCGCGCTGCTGCCACGGCGGTGGCGCATGGTCGATGGCAGGGCAGGAGCCTTGGAGACGGGGCTGATATGCGGCTGGGTTGCACTATGGGCGCCTGGAGGTGCGAGGATGCGACTAGTTGCAGGTGGCCGCTGCGGCACACGCGCGTGCTTGGGCAGAGACGCTGGGCCATGCACGAGGACGCGACTGGAAGGCCTAGAGGGTGGCGATGGAAGTAGAGAGGAAGGAGAGGAGAACGTGGGGAGGGGAGGCAAAAACAAGGGATTTTACCAATTCCCCTCTTTGCCATGCATTTGTTTACCGTGCCTAAATTTTCAATTAATTGATTGAAAGAAGTTCTCCAAAAAATTCAAGAAAAATCACCGTTGCGTTCGCAACATGTAATTTATCCGTGAAAGAGCGATTTATTTGGTGATTCGGTGGTTCGAAGGCGATGAATCGAGAAGAGAGAGAATGAAGAAGAATGAAGATGAAGAAGAATAAGGAAGAAGAAGTTACCTGTAGATGGTGGATGGGTGCCTGGGGAAGACGCTCTTTCGGGAGCTTCAGATCTTCGCTCTAACGCCTTGGCAAGGCGGAGCTCAGCAGCGACATGGAAGCAGCTGCAGCAAGGGCTCGAGCCCTTGGATCTCGCCTGGAGGAACTGCCCTCGTCCTTACTCAACTCACTTGATCAATGATGTCACCAATGATGGTGAGGAGCTAAAGGTTCACTCTTTGATGGAGGATGGGGATGAATGTTGGAGATGGAGAGGATATAAAGAGGAGGAGGAGGCGATTGGAGAAGAGATGAAGAAGGTGGAGGAGATGGGGTATGGATTGGAGGTGTCGATGGCTTCTCCCTTAAGTTAAGGGGGAGTGGGGGAGGAATGGGTAGAGAAGAGGATGGCCGTTGATGGATGACCCTCTCATCCAACGGCCCAAGATGAAGGAGGGAGATGGCATAAGTGAGTGAATGAGGAGGCGACACATGGCGGCTCCAAGAGGTGCCACGTGTCGCTCCGAGAAAAATTCCACAACTAAATGCAAAGAAAAATAAAAAAAATAATAAAAGTGCTCAGATCAAAATGTGATCAACATAAAAGTTGCTCGTCACGATGAGATATACAACTTTCGTGAAGGGTCAAAAAACAAAGGAAATCGTCTGTACAAAAATGTATTTTTTTGGTGGTACCTTATAGGTATAAAATACCACCTTTTTCCTTTTGTAATTTTTTTTGTCATTTTTCAATAAGAGAAAAAAATCAAAATAAAAAAAGGAGAAAATATGAGAAGAATATTTACAACTTAATCTATTTTTTTGGATTTTTAATAATTAAGAAAATAAAAGGATAAAATCCAGGTGCATTTTGGTCAATATATACAATATACAAAAGGGGCCCAAAACCCAAGTTTTGCATACGAGCTTCGATTTTAATGAAATTGGTCTTGTTTCGAAGGTCTCTGAATGTATATTACTTTAAAAGTGAGTAGACCTAATTCGGAGGCTGTATGAGAGAGATATGTGCATTTTAAGGTCTAAGGTCTTCAACTGGGTTTGGGGTTTTATTGGTCAATTTTACAAGTTAGTATTTTTTTTGATATTTTTCCTTTATTAGTGTTAGTAGTATATACACTACAGAGTTGGTTTCATTAGATTCGGAGTTAGTATAAAATATATACAAATAGGTGAAATATGGAGAATATACAGGTGATTTTTACAGATGAATTTGGCTTCTTATTTAATGCAAATATTAATGCTAAAATGTAGATATTATGGTTGCATGCATTTATGCTAATTATGCAGGATAAGGGGAAATATGCTGCTATTTTCACGGAAACAAAGCTCTATTTTCAACTTTTAGAGTGATGAATCACAGATTCATCAACCCCCTATACTTAAACCTTGCTCGTCCCCGAGCAACTAAAATGAAATGCAAGAGTGAAATGATTTTGGGTTCCATACCAAGGTCATAAACAAAAGTTGAAAATGTAGCTTGACTCGACCTTTATATTAATTGTGTGGCGGAACCTTACTGGGATCTGAACTTAAGACCTAACAGACTTCAAGTTCCACAAGTCTTCTATTCAAGACTCCTCAATAGTCAGGTCAGAACAAATCCTCATACGCAAATTTCTGATGACTATGATTCTCACTTGTACTGTGTAAGTGAAATGTAAGTCTCCACATCAGAAATGGCTCAGAACCAGCCTCTTCTAACAAGGTAACTAAAATAACCCGATCCAGTAACTCTTTCCTCGAGGAGCGAGGTATTCCCTTCTAAGTTCAAGTGCGACCAGCTCAAGAGGAGGGGGTGGAGAAAAGAATGGACGGTAGCCAGTGTAGCTACCTATCCCGGGATGCCTGACCAGTGTAGCCAAGTCATCCAGCTGCAGACTTCTTGCTAATATACATACTCCGACAAGTTTTTTTCACTTGGACCTATCTGATTTTTTTGGAGTTCTTGCATTTTTTCCTTTTTTTTCTCTCTTTTTTTTTCTCTTTTTTTTGAACTATATACAAGGCGCAGCATGTACATCAGGAGTTTTTCCTCTTTAGCCAGTAGACTATCCCTCTTTTGAAGCATTATTGCAACCCACATCATCCCGTCCTTAGATGTCAACACCACCAGACTAGGTTGAGATGCACTACCCTCCCTAGAGGAGGACGGATGTTTCCACCTATGTGCTATTCCAAGCTAAAGGATTCTACCTCCTCGCCACCTCATCAATGAAGAGCTACGTGCAAGGTGCTTGTCCAAGTTAGGTCATTATCTAAAAGAATCATGCGTGTGCACGAGATATTCTACTTAGACTGATTAAGATGACATGTGAACATAGACTTGCGGACTCAAAGAATTAAGTCGCTTGACCTGAGAAATCTTAACTCCAGTTCCTATAAGGTTCCTCTAAAATTAGGTGGATTAAGGTCAAATCGAGTCCTTCCTCAATATCTACTCATAACTTGGTTCAGAACCCACTAGCTTTTCACTTTGCATATGCAAGATATGCAGATGACATGCTATGAATGAATGAAAATGCAAGACTCTCTTTTTTTTCTTTCTTTTCTGATGTAGAGAAGATATGCAAGAGTAAATAAGAAGCCATTGGATTTTTTTTGATATACCTCCTATGTTATAACAATTTACAAGAGTTTATAAGTGTTATACAGATTATACAAGAATTTTTTCTAACTTTTTAACCACCCGTGATTATTACGAAATATATAAAAAAATACGTGAAAGTACGAGCTATGGGTAAAGTATATATGTAACATATACACGCCCCCCTATACTTAGCGTGTGCTATGTCCTCAGAGCATGAAAAGCGAGGAAAAAGACATCGCTCGTGCTGAGCGTAGGAGAGCTAAAATAACAAAAAAGTATAGAAGTCGCTCTGCCCCCCTATACTTAGGCTCTAGCAGCCTAAGAATAAAAGAAAATAAAAAATGGGGCGGGTGAGGTTAAAAGGGGAAATGGAGGAGTATATACAAGACGGGCATCGGTCCCTCCTATACTTAGGCTCTGATCAGCCTAAGTATAGGACATGAGTGAGTGTGAGAACCGATGTGATCTAGAGGATGTACAGTGAACATACTCAGGTGGCTCATCCCCCTATACTTAGAATATGGTCATCCTAAGTATAGTCCAAGATAGTGATTAATGAGGTAGGGATGGGTTACTAGAGTCGTGGGGGTGAAAGGATAGAATGTACAGGAATGATGATATATACAAGTGAGTCGGTCTGAATCTTTCAAGATGCTGCTGATGGCCAGAGCTTACTGCTGCAAGGTCTCATACGTGGCTCGTGGTGTATCTGCTGAATCTGTCTCACGCATGAATACAATCTCCTCAACATGGACTAACTGCTCATTGGATTCGACGAAGTGCTTCAACAGTTGTCCATTCACAAGAAATGTCGGTGCGTCATCTGCGAGGTCTGAGATCTCGACACATCCACTATCATGCACCGTACGGACGACAAATGGGAATGTCCACTTGGACTTCAACTTGCCTTGGAAGATCTTCAGCCTAGCATTAAACAACCATACCTTCTGTCCATGAACAAAGGTCTTTCGTCTGATATATCTATCATGCCAACGCTTCACCTTGTCCTTGTACACCAAACTGTTGTCATATGCGCAGTTTCTGACTTCCACAAGCTCATTCAGATCCATTTCTCTCAGCTTCTGCCCAGATGCGTGTTCCAATTGACCTTTATGATTGCCCATTCTGATTTGTGCACTAGTTGTGCGAGCAAATGGCACAGCTTTCTGAATACCATTCAAAATGGGAAGGTTCCTAACGGTGTCTTGTAAGCTGTCCTATACGCCAATAAGACCTGATCCCAAATATGAGACCAGTCCTTCCTGTTTGGGCAGACAAGCTTTTGCAATATAGTCTTTACCTCCCGATTCGACACCTTATCCATACCATTAGTTTGTGCGTGGTAAGGACTAGCAACACGGTGTTCGATGCCATAGTCCTTCAGGAGTTTCTTTGCCTCCCGATTAACAAAGTGGCTACCCCCATCTGATATCATCATTTTGGGGATCCCGAACCTAGAGATAATGTGCTCTCTGATAAACTTACAGACAGTCCTGCTGTCTGCGGCTCGGGTCGGGATAGCCTCCACCCACCTGGATAGATAATCTACCGCAAGAAGGATGTATTCGAACTTGTGGCTAACAGGGAATGGGCCCATGAAATCGATGCCCCAGGCGTCAAAGACATCACAAATGATGACAGGCCGCATCAACATCTCATCCTTGGAACCAACGGTTCCTCCCATTCTCTGGCATACTGGACACGATTTCGTAAAGGTGATGGCATCGCGAAACAGAGTCGGCCAGTAAAAGCTACATTGAAGTACCTTCCATGCGGTCCTCTTCCCGGAGTGGTGTCCTCCTGCCTCTAAGCTGTGGCACAAAGAAAGGACACTCTGGTATTCCTCTTGAGGAATACACCGTCTCCAGACACAATCCGATCCTTCAAAGAAAAGGATCGGATCCTCCCAATGGTAGTGTCTAACATCTGACTTCAGTCGGTCGATGTGGCTCTTGGGCCAACCTTCGGGAACTTTCTTGGAGACAAGATAGTTCACGATGTTGGCATACCATGGGAGTGAGTCGACAACAAAAATCGAATCGTCAGGGAAGGAGTCTCGAATAGGTGAATCCTCGGAAGTATTATGATCTTCGAGACGAGAGAGATGATCGGCTACTACGTTCTTCTTTCCAGGTTTATCAGGGATGTCCAAATCAAACTCCTGGATAAGTAAAATCCACCGAAGAAGATGCGCCTTCACATCCTTCTTCTACATCAAGTATCATAGCGCCATGTGGTCAAAGAACACGATTACCTTGGATCCAATTAAATGAGATCTGAACTTGTCCAAGGCAAACACTACTGCAGCATCTCCTTTTCCATAATTGTATAGTTACGCTGAGCGGTATCAAGCACTTTGCTTGCGTAATGAATTGCAAACGGGACGCCATCCCTTCTCTGTCCTATCATGGCCCCAACAGCAAAGTCTGATGCGTCCGTCATGATCTCAAAAGATAGAGACCAATCTGGGGCTTGTAGGATAGGTACGTCCATGATCATTCCTTGTAATAGCTTAAAGGCATCAAGACATTTGTCATCAACAACAAACTCCATGTCTTTGGCTAAAAGCTCAGTTAGCGGTCGGGCAATTTTAGAAAAATCCTTGATGAATCTTTGATAGAATCCGACAAGCTCGAGAAACGACTGCAACTGTTTGACGTTGGTTGGTGGCTGGAGTCGTCTGATCATATCCACCTTGGCAGGGTCAACCTCCATTCCTCTCTTGGAGATGACATGCCCCACACAATGCCCTCTATCACCATGATGTTACTTTTCTCCCAGGAGAGCACCAGATTGACGTCACAACATCGTTTGAGGACTCGGTCCAGATTCCTAAGATAGGAATCAAAGGAATCGCCGTGGACCGAGAAGTCATCCATGAAGACTTTCAGGAATTCGTCGACCATTTCAACGAATACAGCAATCATGCACCTTTGAAAAGTACCTAGAGCATTGCATAACCCAAAGGGCATGCGCCTGAAGGCATAGGTACCAAAGGGGCATGTGAACGTGGTCTTTTCCTAGTCCTCCGAAGCTATGGCTACTTGATTGCAGCCCGAGAACCCATCCAAGAAACAGAAGAACTCTTTCCCTGCTAGTCTCTCTAGGATCTGATCAATGAATGGCATGGGAAAATGATCCTTCTTCGTCGCGACATTCAGGCATCTGTAATCCACACAGACGCACCACGACGTGGGCACTCGCATCACGATCTCCTCTCTGTCCTCGTTGGTGGTCCTCTGAATTCCCGATTTTTTCAGGACTACATGGATCGGGGCCACCCATTTAGAGTCGGAGATGGGGTAAATGAAACCCGCGTTGCACCATTTCTTTATCTCCTTCTTTACTACCTCTCGTAAATTTGGATTCAAATGACGTTGGAATTCACGAGAGGGTTTGGCTCCATTCTCCAAGTAGATATAGTACGAACACAGAGCGGGATTTATCCCATGGAGATCGAAAATGCTCCAGCCTATCGCCTTGCGGTTTTTCTCCAGGATCTCTAGCAAGCGAGATTCCTGCTCCTCGGTCAATCGCGAACTGATGATGACCGGATATTTCTTATCCTGACCCGCAAGGAAGGCATATTTCAATGTTGTGGGTAAAGGCTTGAGCTTAGGTATGGTGTGATCATCTAGGAAATCTGGCTCAATCGAATCTGGCTCGGTGTTGGAAGTGGTTGGATCTTTCTCTATAATTGCTGCCACCAAGTTATTAGGCTCTGGAGTCGGATTGCCAAAGGTCTCCATGCAATCGGCAAAAGCTGCGTCCAACTCGTCATCCTCATCTTCAGATTGTCCTAAAGAGGGAAGGACTGACAGGCCCAGCTGGGCCTCTAAGTCATCAAAGATGTAAGGAGATGCAGGTTCTGAGTTGTACTCGTCTCTGAGGACCTCGCAAACTGACTCATGCATGGGATCACCTCCGGAGGGGAGGGACTCATCGGTGCTGGCTGGGTTCTGTTTTCATGGCCCAACTATGTCTACATGATCGCAGTCTGCTTCGGTTGAAGAGTGCTCAGTGCTGGATTCAGAATCAGGTCTCTGCCATCCGGTCTGCTTCATCTCAAGTTCGTCATCTCCGCCTGGAGTTTGGAACTACATCTTCCCGATCTTGTAATCAAACAAGGCCCCCGCTGTCCTGAGGAAGGGCCTGCCTAAGATGATCTGGGAGTCTCTCCAATTACGAGGGGTTTCCATATCTAGGATCGTGAAGTCCACCATGTATTCCTGGCCCTCGACTTTATCGCAACATTCCTCAATTCTCCTTGGGACCTCTTGGTTGATTTATCAGCGAACTGCAGGAGGGCTCTAGATATCCTAAGAGGTCCGAGATTGAGCCGCTCATAGAGGGTTGTAGACATTTAGTTAATTGTGGAACTATTGTCTAGGAGAGTGCGTGCAAACGCGATGTCATCAACATGACTCACTACATAGTGTGCACCCATGTCTCTTTGTTTCCTTGGAAACGAGTTCTTTATTGCACAAGTCGTGGCTACTGACAGAACGTGTTTCTTAACACAGCTTTTGGTCTTCCTACTAACTCTATTGGGTGTGCATCTCACCTTAAGGTACTTCTGAAATGCAGGAGTCATTTCCACGTACTTGTCAAAGGGGATTGTGACCTTGATGTGTTTGTTGCATAACTCTGCCATCTCAGGGTCATCTTTTTGGATTTTTTTAGTTTTCTTCTTTCCACCCTTGAGAGCTCGGGGGGAAAGGGATTATTGACTCCAACTCATGTTCTAAAACTGAAATGTTTTCATTGAAATCTGGAACTGAGTTCTGTACACGACTTGGACTCCTAAAAAGACTCGGACTCTAACTCTGACTAAAAGAAAAATGTTGTGGCAAAACCGGTGATGCATTTTTCGTGACTTCTGGATGATCCTCCTCGGATGGATGTGCGGGCTCTTCGTCAATTTTGTCGGACTCTCTGCTGGTGCGGGTTTGCTGCTTCGAGGACCCAGAAGTCCTCCTCTTCTGCCAGTGGTGATGGTGGTGCTGCTCCTCTTCTTCCTCCAAGTCCTCCTCAGGTAGAGACTTGGCGGCTCCTTCCTTCGGTGCTTGTGCCCGATCAGGTATGGTCACGGTCCTTCCACTCCTGAGGGACATATGATTCACATTATCATATGAAAGGATCTCATGTTCAGATAAATAATTATCTGAATAAAATTCCTGATCACGAGGTCAGTTCTGTCCATGGGTTAAGTTGTTCGGGTTGGCCTGAACCTGTGCGGGAATTGGGGTCTTGGTGTCATTTGTTGATCCTGGGTATGAGAGACACAATTCAGATCGGTTCTCATATCCAGATAGTCATTCTGGATCTGTTGGACCCTATCAGACAGGGTCTGGATCGCCAAAGTGAGGGACTCCATTTCGGTGGACTGGGCTTGCTGATGCTGACTTGCGGACGAGGTTCTGTACTGGCCCTGCTGGCCATGCCGGTACTGCTGCTGCTGATGGGATAGTGTCAGGCCTTGTTGGCCCGAGTGGAATGTGCGCTGCTACTGGTGCTGCTGAGGCTGGTACCCTCGTTCGGGCCTGGACTGAACAAAGTGTGGTGCGGGGACAGAGCCGGTTTCCTGGTAAGCTGGGGATGGTCGGTGAGGCTGACAATTCCCCATCCCCGAATGTCTGCTGACGGGGTCACGGCTGTACCACAACCCATTGATCTCGAACACCTGTGGAGGCTCCTCGTATCCGGTCTCCACTTCTGGGGGTGCATGCTAGTCCTGCTGGGTGTAAGTCTGATCCTCCACTCAGCTGCTCTAAGGCCCCGATGCCTGCTCCTGTAAAGGTGGACTCGGTGCACAGGTGTGGGTGGTGCAGAAGGGGCAGGTAGCTTCATCTTAGCTACCTTCTCAGTAACTTCCTCCACTTGCTTTGGTAGACGTGAGAGAGACTTAAGGACAATGACCCTCTTGTGGATCTGCTCGACCATAGTTAACTTGTCAGCTATCATCCCCATGCTGGGGATGAGGTCCTTTGTCAGATCCGCTACAGTCCTCCTAGTTGTCTCATTGGAGATTGAGGGAGACAACTGATAGGCCCTGGTGGCCTGCGACCTGCCTGTTTCTGCCATCTGTTCTAGTATCTTCCATACTGCATTCTCGTTCTTGTTCAGATAGCTTCCTCCACAGGCGGCACTTACTAACCCCTGCATCTCCGGGGTCAAACCACAGAACAAGGTCTGGACTAAGATCGCTTTAGAAATGTCGTGGCAGGGACATTTCTGAATTATGTCATTGAACCTATCCCAGGTGTCATGGAATGGCTCATTGGGTCCCTGGGAGAAACTAGCGATCTTTGTTCTCATTTGGTTTGTCCTACCAATGTGTTGCCTTATCTCCTAAGGCAAATGGGGTCGCCTTCAGTCTAATGTAGTCATGCCCAACCCTAGGATGTCTAAGGTTGTTGCAAACCAACTCGAAGTCTCGGAGGAAGGCATATGGTTCTTCATGGGCATTTCTGTTGAACTTCGGTAGCAGGCTAAGGAAGTGGGGCTTGAGCTCAAATGCTTCGACGGGAACCGTTGGTGCCAACCAACTTTGTATCTCATTCTCTGCTGGTTTATAGGCATCAACCATTGGTCGGTCGATTCCTCCTGCCGCAGTGATTTGTCCCATTCTTGATGTAATATCCGCATTCTGTTGTTCGGCTTGGGTGAGGCGAGCCAATACTTGCTGGAGTGGGTCATCTTGGTTCTCCTCATCTAGGGGTCTCTTTGGTGGCATCTTGTCCTCTAGTCCCAGGAAATGGAAATGATCTGGATTAGAGGATAACTCAAGGAAGGGGCTCTTACCGAGGCAATGGTCTTCCTCGGTAAGCTCAGAGGAGAGGAAAGGGTTGGTTTGAGAGTAACCACCCTGGGTGTGAGGGATCCAGAACTCAAGAGGGTCATGAGTCCTGGGTGGTCCATGTTACGCTTGGGCCGGTGAAGATGATTTTCGTGGGTGACTCAAAGAAAGATTGGCGAATAATGTGTCAATATTCCCCCAGTTAGTCATATTGAAGTGGCGAAAAGAATCGGGAGTTCTAAGGATTTTACTCCTACCTGAAGCAAGCAATTCAATCCAAGACCCTGGGTTCACACTCAACACAGTGAATGAATCGAAACCGAGTCCAATTAATCTTTTTAATTTTAAATGTGATATTTCAAGCAAGATAGCAAGGATTTACGCGGCCTATAGGGAAGTCGGCTCAGAGCCGGATGCGTCTTCCCTATTTAACATATCGCTTAAGATACCATCGGTCCTTCCTCTCTTCGCTCCTATCCCAAGTTGATGGATTCAAAGACCATGCCCCTATCTACCTGCAAGCACACAGAGGCTGACAAGGTCGGAACTTCACCCCAGGGGGTTACTAGCAACTTGTCGTGAAGTGCCGCAATTTCGCCCCTATCTACTTGAGACGGGCGGAGGCTACTTGGTACTAGTCAGTGAACCATAATGAATTCAACTTGTGATATTTGCTAGGATTAGTCAGAACATGATATGGAAGGCGGGGATTTGGGCTCTACCTTAAGGTGTTCACACACACTCAAGTACCCTCACTCAGCCTGAAAACAAGGTCGGGGATTAGTCTCCCGCAAACAGATTTTCCAATTTTATTGATTTTTTTGGTCAATAATGTTAGCAGTCCCGGTTTTAAGTTTAGTTCTCACTTGTTAGTTCAACCACACAGCACGCCTATCGTCAAGTCCCAGTTTCCGTTTAAATTAAATGTGAAAAACAGAGGGGGAAATCGAGAAAAGTCGATGCACGAAAAACGATGATGCGTATGCTGAGTAGAGAATACTTACAGTGATCCGTTCGCTTTTTATGCAAGATGCAAAACAGAATTGAGAACTTTTTACACTATATGCAAATTCAAGCGATAAAATCCGCTCCTAGACAAGCAGTTCTGTTAGCGAGTGAAGTACAGGTTGATCTGACTAGTTTTGCGGTCTAGGTGCTTCTTTTAAGTGTAATGTGTGGTCCTACAAAGTTACTAGCACAAGCAAATCCTAGAGTGGCTCGAGGAGCCGCTAGTGCAAGCCTAATTTACCATTCAAACCACACTGTACACGGGGACACGATTTCATTATCTTTAGACACGCGAGAAGCCAAACAGGAACCGCTGGAAATGATGCGAAAAAATAAAGAAATAAAATAAAAATACAAATTCTCTCGGATCACTCAAGAAATTAATATGCTGATTCCTTGAAGCGTCTTTGACTCCTCATGTTCCTCGCACAGAAATAAATTGAGGTCAGAGAATGACACAAAAAATGCAAAAATTAAAAGATAGAAAATATTCACAAGAAAACGGGGGTCAGACTGCCCGGGGAGAGAAAATGAAACACTCAGAATTAACTGCAAATTAACCTAAGCCGAGCGTCCCCGACAACGGCGCCATTTTGATTGGCGTCCCACTACCCTTGTTAATTCAAGCAAATTAATGCTCAAATTAATTGATATCATTCGTTGCAGTCGGATAATGAGGGCAAATCAAAAACCACTTTCAATTATAGTCAAATTAATTTCGAGCGGTAATTTTTTTTACTTGGTTGAAAGTCCAAGGTCGAACTCAGGGAGCCAGTTGTCTCCTTAGGTTGATTCAAAGCAAATTTTCAAGGTTTGATTTTCAGAGGAGATATTTTTGGTCTTTTTCGTATATTTTATGCAAGACACATGCAAAATCAGGCCAAATTACAAGTTAAATCAGAAAGATGGTCAAATTAGTTCCAAAAACTATGAAACTTGGTCAGATTATGAAATGGGATGAAATTAAGGTCCTCTAATTTTTTTGGAATTTTTAGATGCACGAATAATGAAAAATGCAGACTTTAGTGAAAATGACTAAACCAATTTTAATAATTCATAAACGATGCTATTTCTCAGAAACAAAATTAATCCAAATAGGCCTAATTAAGAGCTATCCAAATCAACTGAAATTTCATTAAAACACTTCCGGTTGATTAATTAAAAATCAATTAATTTTCACTAAATGATTTTTCTAAGACAAACCATACGTACAAATGATATGATTTTCGGACATGTAGCATAGACTAATATCTACCAATGATGATTTTCAGAGATTGTTCGATAAGCAGATAATGCGCAATCAATTAATAAATCAAAATAGGCAAAATGTTGCAATTTTTTACCAAATTAAATTCCATAAATATTCTGCGAATCAGAAAAATACAAATAAATGCTAAAATGGTAGAACAAAAGTTATGCCACACAATGCAATTTTCGGAAATAAAAATGGATGACATAATGATGAAAAAATAAACGTGCAAATGCAGGGGTATGAATGCAATACAGAAAAAGAAATATGATCTCAAATGAAGAACAAGGACTTACATGCAATTACCTAAAACTTGAACTTTGTTTGAAAACTTGCAAAGGGGTGAAAGTGTCCCCTTTGCAAATGCCCAATTCTTTATTCTCCAATATGAAGCCTCTGTTTTGTTGGCCTGAACAGGGGACTTGGAGCTTCACGGTGGAGGCGGAGCACCCACTGGAGGAGGCTGCTCTGGAGCGAGGTCACGACCAATGATGGAGTTGGCCGCTGTCGAGGAGCTCGAGGTCAGCGACGTTGGAGCTTGGCCGCAGGTGGCTGCGGCGATGGGCGGTGCGCGGGTGTGCACGAACTGGTGGTTGTGCGCGGTGGTGCGTGGTGCGGACGACTGCGTGCGCTGCTAACACGGCAGTGGCGCGTGGTCGATGGCGGGGCAGGAGCCTTGGTGGCGGGGCTGATGTGCGACTGGATTGCGCTATGGGCGCCTGGAGGTGGGAGGATGCGGCTAGTTGCAGGTGGCCGCTGCGGCACACACGTGCGCTTGGGCGGAGACGCTGGGCCACGCACGAAGACGCGGCTGGAAGGCCTGGAGGGTGGCGATGGAAGTAGAGAGGAAAGAGAAGAGAACGTGGGGAGGGGAGGCAAAAACAAGGGATTTTACCAATTCCCCTGTTTGCCATGCATTTGTTTACCGTGCCTAAATTTTCAATTAATTGATTGAAAGAAGTTCTCCAAAAAATTCAAGAAAATCACTGTTGCGTTCGCAATGTGTGATTTATCCGTGAAAGTACCATTTCTTTGGTGATTCGGTGGTCCGAAGGCGATGAATCGAGGAGAGAGAGAATGAAGAAGAATGAAGATGAAGAAAAATATGGAAGAAGAAGTTACCTGTAGATGGTGGATGGGTGCCTGGGGAAGAAGCACTTTCGGGAGCTTCAGATCTTCTCTCTAACGCCTCGGCAAGGCGGAGCTCAGCAGCGGCTCGGAAGCGGCTGCAGTAAGGGCTCGAGCCCTTGGATCTCGCCTGGAGGAACTGCCCTCGTCCTTACTCAACTCACTTGATCAATGCTGTCACCAATGATGGTGAGGAGCTAAAGGTTCTCTCTTCGATGGCGGATGGGGATGAATGTGGGAGATGGAGAGGATATAAAGAGGAGGAGGAGGCGGTTGGAATAGAGATGGAGAAGGTGGAGGAGATGGGGTATGGATTGGAGGTGTCGATGGCTTCTCCCTTAAGTTAAGGGGGAGTGGGGGAGGAATGGGTAGAGAAGAGGATGGTCGTTGATGGATGACCCTCTAATCCAACGACCCAGTATGAAGGAGGGAGATGGCATAAGTGAGTGAATGAGGAGGCGACACATGGCGGCTCCAGGAGTTGCCACGTGTTGCTCCGAGAAAAATTCCACAACTAAATGCAAAGAAAAATAAAAAAGAAATAATAAATGAGCTCAGATCAAAAAGTGATCAACATGAAAGTTGCTCGTCTTGACGAGATCTACAACTTTCATGACGTGATAAAAATCAAAAGAAATCGTCTGTACAAAAATGTATTTTTTTGGTGGTACCTTATAGGTATAAAATACCACCTTTTTCCTTTTGTAATTTTTTTGTCATTTTTCAATAAGAGAAAAAAATCAAAATAAAAAAGGAGAAAATATGAGAAGAATATTTACAACTTAATCTAATTTTTTTTATTTTTAATAATTAAGAAAATAAATGGATAAAATCCAGGGGCATTTTGGTCAATATATACAATATACAAAAGGGGCCCAAAACCCAAGTTTTGCATACGAGCTCTGATTTTAATGAAATTGGTCTTATTTCGAAGGTCTCTGAATGTATATTACTTTAAAAGTGAGTAGACCTAATTCGGAGGTTGTAAGAGAGAGATATGTGCATTTTAAGGTCTAAGGTCTTCAACTGGGTTTGGGGTTTTATTGGTCAATTTTACAAGTTAGTATTTTTTTGATATTTTTCCTTTATTTGTGTTAGTAATATATACACTATAGAGTTGGTTTTATTGGATTTGGAGTTATTATAAACTATATAAAAATAGGTGAAATATGGAGAATATACAGGTGATTTTTACAGATGATTTTGGCTTCTTATTTAATGCAAATATTAATACTAAAATGTAGATATTATGCTTGCATGCATTAATGCTAATTATGAAAGATAAGGGGAAATATGCTGCTATTTATTCGGGAAAAAAGCTCTATTTTCAACTTTTAGAGTGTTGAATCACAGATTCATTGTTAGACACTTGAGGATTTGGAATTGTTTGGCCCATGCGAAGAATGTCGATGCAAGTAAGCTGGAATCTCGTACTAGAGAGAAATACTTCATTGGGTATGTAAAGACGGTATTATATACCAACTTTATGACACTGAAACTCAAAAGCTTTTCGTCTCTGGATATGTAAAACTCTTAGAGGGTGACTTCCTTAAGATTTAAGACAAAGATAAAGTAAAGTAACTCATTGAATCTCTTGAGGATATTAAGCTTCTTAAATTAGAAATTAAGTATGGGAATGAAGATGAAACACTCGTACCTCTTCAAAGGAGTTCAAGGGTGGTCGTACCACCTGAAAGGTACTGATTCCATGTGTCAGGTGAAACTGACAATGATCCAACTTCACTTGACGAAGCACTCGTAGATCATGACATGGATGGATGGATGCTAGCAATAAAGTCTAAAATAGACTCCATGTACAGGAATGGTGTATGGACCCTAGAGGATCCACCTAGATGGGTAAAATCCATTGAATGTAAATGGATCTTCAAGAGAAAGAGGGGACATGATGGTAAGGTAGATACCTTCAAGGTATGGCTCGTTGCCAAGGGCTATACACAGAGAGAAGGCATCGACTACGATGAGACATTCTCTCCTATGGCTATGCTTAAATCCATTAGGGCACTACTATCTATAACTGCATATCTTAACTATGATATCTAGTAGATGGACATCAAGACTACATTCCTTAATGAACACCTCAAGGAGGATATCTATATGGAGCGGCCCCAGGGCATCATAATTGAGGAAGGCAAAATATGAAAGTTGAAGAAATCCATCAATGGGCTCAAATAAGCTTCTCATAGCAGGAACATCATATTTTATGAAAGCATAAAGAGTTATGATTTTGTTCAGAATCTAGATGAAACATGTGTGTACAAGAATCTTAGTGGGAGCACCATTGTGTTCATCATGCTTTATGTAGATGGCATCCTTATAATTGGGAATGATACCGAGATGATGACTAGTGTTAAGATTTGGTTTTCTCATAACTTCAAGATACAAGATCTTGGAGAAGCCACTTATATCTTAGGTATGAAGTTGTTCAAAAAAAGATAAAAGAGGATTTTGGGATTGTCACAACATGGATACATTAAGAAGATATGGAGCATTTCTATATGAAGGATTCCAAGAAAGGCTTCCTTCCCTTAAGACATGATATACACCTATCTAAAGGGATGGCTCCTCAAAGTATTGAGGATAAGAAAGTCACAACTGAATGCCCTTACGTATCAGCTATTGGAAGCCAAATGTATGCCATGATGTGCACAAGGTCAGATATCTGCCATGCAGTGGTAATGGTATGTCGTTGCCAACCCTCCACGGAGAAAAACACTGGAATGCAATGAAGAACATTTTTAAGTATTTAAGATGGACACAAGATTACATCTTGGTCTATGGATATGGTGATCTCCAAGTCTTAGGATACAAAGATTTAGACTTCTGATCTGATATAGATGACTGCAAGTCAACTTCAAGGTTTGTGTTCTTGTTGAACGGTGGTGATGTGAGCTGGAGAAGCAAGAAGCAGGGCACTATGACTGATTCAACAACATAAGACAAATATATTATCGCATCAGATGCTCCAAAGAAAGCGATGTGATTATGCAAGTTCATTATGGAACTTGGTGTAGTTTACTCTGATACTCCCATCTTGCTACTATGCAATAATATGGAGCCATAGCTCAGGCGAAAGAACCTAGATGGCATCAGAAGAGCAAGCATGTGAAAAGGAAATGCCACATCATTATGGAGATTCAAAAGCATGATGACATCATCATCACTGAGATGGCCTCTTGATAAATCCCAGATTTATCAACTTAAAATACATCTATTATCTCTTTATTAGTTAAGTCCACAATACTCATTGATAATTAACTCTAATTTTACTTATTTATGTTTTGTAATTAATTAACCCTAATTATGCTATATTATATAACCTATTATTGTGCTACTTTTTTATGTATTTCTTTCTTATTAAAAATCAAATAAAAATTATGGTAAAACTGTATATAAATAATATAACCTAAAATATAATTCAAAAATACAAAAAAATGAGAAAAGAGAATAAAAGAATATTGTTTTCATTTACTTGTTTAATTTTAATCTATGTACATATGACTATATTTCTCTTTGACTTCTACATGAATGTTGTAGATCTCATCGAGATCTACAACTTTCATGTTTACCACTTTTCCTAAATCCCCCGTAAACTAATTCTTATGTATTTTTATTTTAAATTATTACTTATTTATTTCTGATCGGGACGCATGGTGCATCCATAGCCATCTCGTAACATCATTTCCTCACACCACCCGCTTCCGCTCCTAATTGTTAATTGCCTTTGATCAGATTGAATCTCTGCCATATGTTTGCTCCTCATTCTAGACTGCTTGATTGTCCTGATCAAGTCAATCCAAGCACTCCACTTGCACCATAGCAACAACCATTGGGGATCCAATGGCTGTCCTTCATCGTCAACCTCCCATGGTTCACCCTCCAAGCGACACAAACCTTCAAACCACCTCAACTTCTCCCCATTATCTTCATCGCCTCTTTCCAATTTCTATCCAACCGCCATCTCCATCGGAATCACCAATCTATCCTAACCTTCGCCAACTACCTAATATGTCCTACCCCTCGTCCTATTGTTGATTGGCGGTGGTTGAAACCGCTGCCACTTGTCATCCCTACGACAACCTCCACCTTAAACAAAACTCCCTCTTTCGCCTATGTAACAGTGATCCACCCATTATGCGAGTCACCTCCGAGCCCTAACCTCCTCTTAGTGAAAGTGAGGACGAGAGTTTGAGCACGACAATAGAGAGATGATTCCGATGAGATCCAAGGTGAAAACGACCTATATATAACACCATCAGTGGTTGTTCGAGCTTAGTTCCTTAGCCAAGAATGTTAAGCGAAGATCCACAGAGCATCTAGCTTTGTCTCAGGCATGTCATCATAGTCCTTTTCTTTCATCTTAGTTTCAAGTAAGTATTTGATTTTAATTTTGTTCGCTTCTTTTATTTTTAGTTAATTACATATTAAATCCTTCATCTGAGATCTTGATCACCATCAACGATACCTCCTCATCCACACGGGAACCTTTGTATCATCATATTGTTTCTTCAATTTCATGTTTACCTTGATCTTTCTTCCCGCTTATACAACCTAAATAAACCATGTTAGGGTTGGTCCTCCATTCCAATTCAACCCTTCATTTCGTCCCTAAATATCAAAATAGATTCACGAATGCCTATACTTTGTAACTAACCCTTGCAGGTAAAGAGAGGGTTCATTGACCTGAGAATTCAAGGAGTCTCCTACCTCGGGCTATCTCTCTGATGAGTTGCCATTGATCTAGTTATTTGACCCTCTTAATGCTTTTCTGTACGGATGAACATCTTCATGAGGTGAACAAAGATGTCTCGACCTTCAACACTCGCTGGGAGGCATGGAGGAGGAATCAAAACTTTGCTGGAGTCCAGGCTTATCATCGTCGTGCATAGTGGAGCTCCACCAAAGAAGGAAAAGCTCTAGTAGAAGGTTTTGGGAAAAACCTTAACCGCATCATGGAAGCGTGAATATCGCATCATATGCGATCAGAAGCGACTAGTCACACTAGTTGCTCGGAACAGAAGAATTTAAAATTTTCAAAATGATGATACCACATGATCCAAGAACACTTCTCGAATTGTTTCATATAAATTGCATACAAGATATAGGAATACCTCTTGAAGAGTGTTTGCGATCATTTATCTAAAGTAATAGAACTCTTGTCTCAAGTTAGATCCAACGGAGGAGATGCTTGTGAGCACGTTGATGAAACATGTGCTCCTCGCAATCTATGTTGATGATCCAAGCAAAAAATCTTTGTATCTCATCTCATGAGATCCGACATCTTCTTCACCAGATAGGTGCACCAAAGGAGACAGAGATACACAAGTAGTTGAAGCGACAACACGACGGCGTAGCGACGGCAACGACTCTCTCTTGGGTACTAAGGTAGACGTCATAAATGAGAGAGAGAGTAGACATGTAGAGAGAGAGATAATTGTGTCTCATGTTGTATAAAATAAAAAGGCTAGGGCTACCCTTCTATTTATACTATTTTGGATGTCCATGGATCACAATCCATGTGCATACAAATTCAATGGTTGAGATTGATTTGTGTTTTCAATCAATGACCACGATCTTGTTGCATGAATTTGCAATAACAAGTTTTGTTGGATTTTAATTAAATTAAATAGATTGAAATCAATCAATATATATCAATTTATATCACACCAACAAAGATGCAATAAATAGGAAGGAGCGAGAGTGCCTCCCTCCTTACATAGAGTGGATGGAGACAACTTGACAAATCAAGTATGGTCGTCCATCATCCATGTTAGGAAGGTGCACTCCACATTACAATTTCATGTGATCTTATATCTCACATTATATTCCACATATGCAACAACTTTTATTGCATATTTATTCACCAAAACAATTCCAACTTATTTTATGATAGTTTCAATCATACCATTAACAAATTGTGAATCATATTCACACATCCAAAATAAAAATAAAATTACATTTACAATTAATTATGCAATCTGAATACAATTCACATCAAATATTAATTCATAAATACATATTACAATTTTCTCTCTCTAACATATTATAAATCACATTTATAATATCCATGAATAATATTGATAGTGCTATCCACATTTTTTACATCCTTGATAAATAAATCACATTTAAATAATCTTGGATGTCCATTTTCATGAACCCAAGTAATATGAATCAAATTTATATTACTCGTAATAATTGAATCACATCTAATTATCTATTTTGCTCAATGCTTAGAAACAATATCAACAATGGAATCATTCTTCAACTCCTTCAAGAATAACACGCTTTCTCTATGGATACTTGGAGATAAGGACATGACGATTTTACATTCCACATATATTGACTTGGATATTGAGATCACATCTCAAATCCAGATCAAAGGGACCTCCCATAGATGTTTGATTAAATCAAATCCATAAATCTGATCTTCTCATTGCATTTGAATCACATTCAGATCACTGTCCAACATTTGGACCAAGATTAGATTACTTCTCTACTTAGATGAATCACTAAAATCCAAACTTGTTTCATCATTCCCTCAGAATGGAGTCTTGGTTATACAAATGTTTTTGATAACATCAATAGCAGGTATTCTTAGTACTCGTACATTATGCATACTGGAAGAGCTAGAATAAACCAGAAGACATAGATTAATTTAGACTATCTTCTTTAGGGTCTTATCATTAAGTTTCTCATTTGATCATTAGGAGTTGGTATTGGGAGTTGGTATTGACCATATAATGTCCAAAAGTATATATCATACTCATGTATTGATCACATACTTTCCAAAAACATATATCAAACCTACAAATTCTATCAAGCTTCCTAAGTGAGATGACTGTTCATGGAATTTGATCCCAATATATAATGAGTGAGCTCATGTCTTCCGATTTAGTAATGAACCTATTTGATCCCTTTGAGAGATTATATTACTCATATGCCCTCGTATGCACACTATCGGTCTGCCAGACGTACATATTCACACATATAGAAATACATCTTTCTCCAGTCAGAGGATGTGTGCCTATATTGTGATAGTATACGACATAGGTCTTGGTTATCTCTATCTCAACAAGTCAACTCTTTGACCTAACTTATCTAACTCCTCTGAATCTCTATTCCTATGTAGAGGACCTACATCAAGAGGTTAGTCTGATAACAGCAAAAAGAGAAAGGATTTCCATCTCCTACTCAAGCTAGAGATCATCTCTTAATAATCATTTGATGATGCTTGATGAGTCCTCAATCTAACTCTTTAGATATTCATCCAAGCACCAGCCTCTATGATTCACCAATTGAATCAACATTTGTATGCATTAAGATGGCCATGGTACATAATCCTAATTGTACTAAATGACCTATTATGCAAATTAATTATTCTTCATTTCAGATCATCGAATGAATTTTGCAATAACATGTATTGCATAATGGCTCGTCGTGGGCTCGCATGTCCAACAATCTCCCACTAGCCCAAAGAGCCATTATTGGGGCTAAATTTTAAACCCACACTCATGTACTAATCATAAGCTAATTAGAAAATAACTAGGTAAGCTGATTAGTCACTCTGTTCCTGAGAGTCTACGCCAATTACTTTTATGGTACTTGCATATATCCTAGTAACAATGCTCGCATCGAAGGCGAATGTTGCATCTTATGCAAGCAATACTCAATTTGATAAAGTAGTTATAGTATCTTTGTCAGTAAAACTCAATAATCATTATAACCAATATGTAATTTCTATCACCCTTACCAGAATACCCTTATTTTTGGAGATCGCTTTCTCCTAAACTAGACGCAGTCTTATGTCTTATAAGGCATCTACAGTTAAGACCTTTTAGATCACTATCTATAAAGTCTTAAGTCTTGATATTACTATCTAATAAAACTTGTCATCTTTGAAGATATTGTTATTACTGCAATCAAGTGTTTTGTCTCCATATTAGGATTAGTAATAGTTTACTACTACCATTGCATGGTAGACGTCTTGATTTTGTACACATCTAGCATACTCTGAGCTTCCCAAAGCTGATGCACTACGTGATGTATCGTTGGTAATCACATTCTCAACTCGTTGTGGTACTATACCTTGAGATGTGCCAACACCATATCTTAAGGGAAAGAAGCCTTCCTTTGTTTTTTTCCCAAAAATGGAATTCCCAAGGTGTACCAATAATGTAGCGGTCCCAATATCATTTTCTCTCTACTTTTGAACGTTTTTAGAACTAAGATCTAAGTGGTATCCTTGACATCATATCTCAAGGTATGGAACTACCATATTATAAAACACTTATTTCCATCCTTATATCATTCCAAATGATTAGTATTCTATCTACATTTTACGTAATGAACACAATGGCACTCCCACTAAGCATCACTTGGTTCATCAACATTTTGTATGAAATCATAACCTTTATAATTTCATTAACTCTGATAAGCCAACTACTAGAAGCTTATTTGAGTCCATAGATGGAGTTCTCCATCTTGCACACCTTGATTTTCTCAACCATGAAGTCTTGGGGCTACTTCATATGAATATCCTCGTTGAGGTATTTATAGAGAAATGCAATATTGACTTCCATCTTGTAGATGTCAACGTCAAGTTGCGTATTCATAGTTAGCAATATTCTGATGGGTTTATGCATGGTCGACGGAGAGCAAGTCTCATCATAGGCGATGTCTTCTCTTCATGTGTATCTTGTGGATACGAGCAGTGCTTTGAAGGTCTCTACCTTCTCATCAGGTTCCCTATTTCTCTTGAAGATCCATTTACACCTTAATGAGTACCCTTATAGGTGGATCCTCGAGGGTCCATATACAACAATTGTATATTAAGTCTACTTTAGTCTTTATTGCTAACATCCATTTTTCCATGTTATGATCCTCAGAAGATTCATCATATGAAGTCAGATCATTATCAGACTTAACTAAAACATGGAATCCATCCTCAAACTAATTTGAAGAGGTATGAGTGTTTCATCTATAAATTTCCTTTTCAGTTTCGATTTCTAGAGCCTCATTATCTTCCCAAGATTTAATGAGTTTCTTTGCTTAATTTTCATCTTGATTCTCAAGATAGTCATCCTCCAAGAATCATATTCTTTGAGATGAAATGTAAGAATTTCAAGGTCATAAAATAGGTATTCAATACCATCCTTTATTTTCCTAATGAAGTAGCACTCTTTGGTGCTAGATTCCAGTTTATTTGTATACATGACAAAGTTATGGAATAAGCAATCCTAAATCCTCAAATGTCCAACACAAGGCTAGGTTTCAAGCCATAGCTTAAGAGGGTTTTCGGGTTAAGATTTACAGAGAATCTTATTAAGGATATATATTGTAGTCTCTACTACATATGTACTCGGAAACTAAGAGATAATTATGATAATATTAATCATTGATAAAATCAGGTCACGCATGATCCAATTGTATCTCCTAAAACCTCCATTGAGTTTAGGTGTATCAGGAGAAATGAGATAGGAATGATATTCCTCTATCTATAAGATATTCCTCGAATTTTTATAATAGGTACTTCCTACTTTAATTATATAAAATTCATTTCATCTTCCTCCTAACTTTGGTTCCCAACCAAAATTGTGAAATCTTTAAACATTTCAAGGGTTTCAACGGTGAATGGAAGAAATCTCATATCAAAATAATCATCAACCGATATCACATATCATTAATGTTTATTATGACATAGATGGTTCATATATATATCAATATGTATGAGAGCTTGAATACCTTGGAATCTGACATCATTCCCAAAGAAGGATTTATCGGACATTCTAATTTGAATACAATATTCACAAGTATGTAAGATTTGAAATTTCGGACAGTATAAAGTTTCATCTCTTACTAGTCTATTCATCTCATCAACAAACATATGTCCAAGTCTTGATGCCAGATCATTGTCAAATGATCTTCATCCTCCTATTCATCTTTTAAGGTTTAAATATTAGTATCTAGAAATGTTAATGAACCATTCATTAATTTCCTAATTTAGTAGAGTCCTCTAGATGTTAGATTACTATCTGAAATATATCCATCATAACTCTTTATGATAGGTCTATTCCAGAATACATGTTTATTTCCAACATTTAGAAATAACCAATGAATGTATTCTAATATCTAGGTCATAGATACATTCTCTAAGACTAAGGGCAATATTCTGAAAATATGCAATCTATTAGCTTTTGCATTCTCTAATATAGAGGTCATAGATACATTCTCTATGACTATTGTCTAGATACATTCTTTAGTACCTAAATACATTCTCTAATATCTAGGTCGTAGATACATTCTTTAAGACTAAGGGAAATATTTTGAAAATATCTTTCTAAAAGTTGGGATCGATTAGGGATTTGCAATTGTTGCAACCATCTCCATTGGATTGATAGACTGCATATTATCTTTGCATGTCTAACCATAATTATTTTTCCAGATCGAAGGAGCAGCATGAGGAGGTTAAGGCTTTGACCCTAGTTCCTTCATTCATAGATGACGCTTTCTCCGACTGCCTCTCTCAGTGGGTGAGCTCGAGAGGGTGAGGAGCACCCTCTTGGGCCCCATCTCTCCTGAGAAAACCTTCGCACGACATCAGATTTAAGCCTTCGTCGCCTTCAGTCCCCGATTTGGGGAAGAACAACAAAGAACATGCGTTGTGCAGTTTGGCACCATGTATCCTCCAAGTGACGGTTACGATCATGCGAAAGCTTCTAATCTAGACCGTTCACGCGAAACGGTGGCAAAACTGCATACTAAGCCTAGTGAATCTCCAGAAATTCCATCCGCGCTCTAGAGATTTGTCAGAATTGCATTTTGGTCCCCGTGTAGGGACCTAATTGTGAATAATCTAGTTTGTTTTCTTGCGAAGAGGTCCCTGACCAGGGACCTATTTGAAAGAGAAGCATTTATCTTTTTTTGTATTTTCTTCTATATTCTACATCAGACCCTTGGACTACATTGAACTTTTGTGGACCTAGACACTATTATATCATAGAAGTATTTTTTTGTGATTCAATTTGAATCAATTTTCGAGGGATTTTATCACAATTTCATCCAGATTTTATTCTTCGATCATCCAATCATTTTGAGTTTATTTTAATTTCCTATTCTAGCCCATTGCTTGATCAATTTCTTTATTATATAGTATCACCTATCTTTTACACGTTTCACATATTATAAAGTAAATAAATCATTTGAAAAATATCACTTTGAAAACTAAATAAAAATTGGAGAAGATAAAAATAAAATAAAAATTTCAAAAGTAGAAACCAACAAAAAGAGTTTCCTTCGATTTCTCACCTTTTTTGAGAAGAAATAAAAATCACAAAATTCCTTTTCTGCTAAAAAAACATGGTATTGTTATTCTGCCTCCTTGTGTTCGACCCATGCACACTTACCTATATAAATATTAAAGTGTAGATAAAACAGGAGATAGAAGCCCCATATTCACTTCATTTTCTCTCTCTTTTTCTCCTATTTTATTGATTTTTGTTTGATTAATCGAATCTATCTTCGTGATTATTGATGAACACCCATTCATCACTCTTTATTCTTTTATTTTAGCTTCAAAACCTATGCAAAACACATGTATATTCCTGTAAATAACAATAATTGTCAAATAGCATGCATTGTGTAATTATGAATAATTAGCACGTTTTTGTGCATAAATAAAAGAATAGAGAAATAAAAGAAAAAGAGGGAGATATTTAGAATAAATATTGAGCGACCTAATACCAAGGGAGGGCTCAGCATGGGCCTGACCGCAAAAAGAACCCAAGTAGAGAGAGATAAGGAAGCCCATGATTGCACATATACCTGTAAATAAAATAAAAATTATTTTCCTCTTATTCAAATAAAATGGGTTTGTCTTTATTTGTATATATTTGTAAATATAAAATTAAAATAAAAATAAGAAAAATAAAAAGAAATAAAATTCATCCCTCATTGTCTATATACACCATGTACATAAAATAACATATCTATTTATTTACCCTTATAAATAAATAAATAAACACCCATAAAAATATGTACATATCCCATATTTCATAATGTAAATAAACAAAATAAAAATTACAAAAATATAAATAAAATAAAAAGAAATAACAATAAAATCAAAACCTACATTGTACAAATACCATGTATATATGTGTATATATCTATTTATTTACTCTATACAAATAAATAATAAAAAAATAAAAATACCAAATTATTCCAAATTTTATTCTATAAATAAAATATAAAATTGGAATAAATGTACAAAAAATAATAATTAAAAATCAAAAAATTAAAAATGTATATTGTATATACCTATATATAATAATCATATTTTGTAAATACATTATTTATATTTCAAAAAAAAATTAAATAAAAATCTCAAAAAAATAGTTTAAAAATAAAGAAACATTTTTCATGTTTTAACTTTTTCAAAATTCGGCCATTTCCTATTTATTATTTAATTTCCAAATATTTAATAAACTGGCACGGTCTGATTGGTCCACGAGGGATACGGTCAACTCTCCCCCCAGGACACCAGACCCGGATCTTGTTGCCCCGACCTATTTTCTCCTATTTTCTTCCACTCGATCTGATCGCCAAACCCTTAACCCCGGGTCCTAATCCTTCCTGATACATCCGAGATTCACGCCCGGGGTGGGAGTTAGGGATCCGAGCTCTGATTCTGATCGCCCGACTCCATCTAGCGGACCCTCATACTATTTAGCTGATGCTGTAGCCGCATTTCATGCCATCTTTAGCGTCGCCCCTTCCTCCCAGGACCTCCACCCGAATCCCCGAGAGTGACAACTGTGGACGGGTGTGTTTGCAGAGAGGAGGAGAGGCATCCCGTCACTGATCCGACAACGCTTCGCCGCTGTGCGCCGCTCAGAGCAGCGCCTGAGCCCTCGGGCCTCGACGACCCTCGAGGCGAAGACCAGAGCTCCACGAGCTCATCCCCAGTCGATCCCGTACATCAGGTAACCCTAATTCTTTCTATTTCCGTCAATTTCTGATTACCCCTAAATCACTCCGCCGCCTTCGTTCGTCGATTCCGACCATCTCTGTCACCCTATCGATCATCGGACTCGACCATCACACACGAGACCTCTCCTCACCTTCTGCACCCACTCACACCCCCTATCTCGCCCCGGAGCAGGAACTTCGTTCTCCCTCGCCGTCGCATCACCGGAGTCTTCGTCCCGACGCGCCTATTCCCCCTTTGCCTCTAACCGGGTCGAGGAACTTTGCCCTCAACCCAAGCGAGCTTTCTATGTGGTTTTCCAGGTCTGAAGAGGCCCATATGAGGACCTCAGCATCCAGGCATAGGAGCCCAGCTCTGCCGTCGTTGCCCGGGCTCCATGGAGCTCCTTGGCGTCATCGAAGGAGTCCACCATCTGCGGGAGGCCCTCACGATCCTGTTCAACCCATTTGCGGCCCCAAGGAGGATAGCGCAGCCGTGGTGCTCCGACGAAGTTCGTCGGAGCCGTGTTCTTCCAAGATCTTCCAGAGCCGTCCGTTTAGCCCCCGACTTGCCAGATTTCATCTGGAACGCTCGATCAGGCGAAGAGGAGGCCCTTATCAGCCACCGTCCGATCGACACGTGGCCGCTTCATCGCCCATCATCCAGCGAGGGGTGCCCTCGATCCTCCATCGTCAGATCCGAGACGGCGTCCTTCGTTGAGGCGCAGCTCACCTCTACCGTCCGATCAGCCACGTGGCGTGCCTCCAGCCCTCGGATAATAAGGGGTAAATATCACTTAGGCCCCCTCCTGTTTAGCTTTTATTGTTTAGTCCTGTAATTAGTTTAGATAGTTGTTTTTATTTTGTTAAAAAATGCACTTAGGACCTGGACATTTAGTTTATTTGCATTTTCGTCCCTGTGTATGTGAGACACGTGCTTCGTCACGTGATATTTGGTGAATTTGCAATGATGGGCTTATGTTTTGACGTATTATGGAATGAAATGCAGTTTTTGATATTTACATCCCATGCCCCTGTGAGTGGTGTTATTTGACATGTGCCGAATACTCTGGGTAATTTGCAATTAATCCCTAGGCTTTTAGCACCTGTTGCTAATATGCCCTTGGAACTTATTTTTATTACCTATAGGTCCCTCCGTGCCCAGATCACATACCGCGCACGTGGGGACTTGGAAATTTTGCACGAGGACCCCCAAGCTTCTGGATTCGTTACTTTCTAGCCCTTAGAAATATTTTCATTGCAACTAGGTCCCTGTGCACTGTGTGTTTTTTTTTAATTTAAAAAAAATATCAAAATTAAACCAGTTTGCGTGAAAATTGGACACGTGGCTCCTACCACTGTGTAAAATTTTCCCTAATTTTTAGGTACATTTTTTTGACTTTTTATTTTTTTAAAAAATTCAAAAACCTTCATTTTTACCTCTGTTCAGTTTATAAAACCATAAAAAATATAAAACTATTTTAAAAAATTCAGAAAAATCCTGTTTTGTTTATTTTGTGTGTTTGATTTTCTATCCATTTTTGGTCATTTTTGGATTTATAAAAAGCTTAAAAATTAAAAAACCCTTAAAAACAACTAAAAATTCTAAATAATCATAGAAAATTCAAAAATTAATAAACTCTTTTCCTGAATTTTGTTTATTATTTCTATTTTTCAAGAAAAATACTTCAGGCCTTGATAAGACCATTTGATATTTTTAAGTGGTCTTTGAAGCTTGGCTGGACAGCTTGCTTTTATTTTTGCCTTCTTTAATTTTTAGAAAAATCCATAAAAATCATAAAATTATCAAAAATTCACCAAAAATAGTAAAAAATACAAAATCATAAAAATATTTTTGTTGGATTTTTTGGACCATTTTTGAGCATTTATATAATTGCTTGAAGTTGCTTGTTTTAGCCTTTTTATTATTTTCCTCATTATTAAAAATCCCAAAAAAATTATAAAAATATTAAAAACCACCAAAAAATATTTGTTTTATTTTCTTTTCTTTTTCGACTACTTCGTAGGCCGCAAGGCCAATCCGCGCTCCCTGAGTCCGACCCTGGGTGCTACACCAGGCTAATCTCATAGCCAGGGCCACTATTTGTTTTTCTCTGATTTTTTATCTCAGATTGGTGGTATGATCCTT
This sequence comes from Ottelia alismoides, assembly GCA_037367405.1. Classification (NCBI taxonomy): domain Eukaryota; kingdom Viridiplantae; phylum Streptophyta; class Magnoliopsida; order Alismatales; family Hydrocharitaceae; genus Ottelia; species Ottelia alismoides. Next base: position 423,498 of record JAZKJV010004058.1, on the reverse strand, counting down.
CTTTTTCTTGTTGAGCTGAGATCTCTATCGATCCGAGTCGCAACGACCCTAGAGTGATTATTTTTATCTGATTCGGATTGATTGAATTTTGGCTCATTAGAATGGCGTTGTTGTCGGGGTGCACGGCTTAGTAGTCGGTTTCATTTTCATTTTATTTCGTTTTCTTTTTTCACGGCTTTCCGCAGCTTTTTCGTCGTCCGCGATCGTCCGCGACTTTACGCGGCTTTTTCTTTTTCTTTCATTTCATTTTATTTTTATTTATTTTATTTTGTTTTTGATTTTTTTGCTTGTTTATTTTTATTTCTATTTTTGCATATATACCCTGTTTTCTTTTTTTTATTTTATTTGCTTTATTTTTATCTCGTCTGTGACACTCTTTTGCTTGCTTGCGAGGGCCCAAGGACCGAGGCGGTGACTTTTGAGGAGCCGACGCAACTGCGACAATCGGAGGCGGCTCCCTTCTGTACGGAGCCGCAGGAGAGCGCGAGGAGGCAGCAAAGTGCTTGAGTAGATTAGAATTAGATTATTTTTTTTCCTGCATTATTTGAACTATTATTATAATAAAATAGGGACATGACACTCAGCCGGACTTTTTAGACTCTCGGGGTCTGTTTCGCCGAGCACCGGTGTGCTCGGGGGACCCCTCGGCTTTTTCGTAGTTTTCTTGCGGTTTTACAGTTTATTTACTGCCTTTCTGTTTCTCGCGATTTTCAGCCCCTAGCCTTAGGATTTTTGCTTGACTGTGACGTAATTAGTAGGGTCCAAACACCTTAATAACTTTGTATGTACATATAGCTCGATTAATTGGACCAACAATAAAAAGTTAATAAAAAGACTATTTGGTCACCTGAGGGGTCACGCGCCGCTAAAGGTCGTATACAGCGCTGGCAGGACCCGTTGTGGCGGGCACCGATCGGCATCCGAGACCGGACACCGACCCCTCTTGATTGACCACTTAGATACTGTTCTGTCGAGTAGAACTGCTTGCTTAGGGCTCGGATTTTCGCCTGCATCATTTAGGTAGTTTTATTTCTGTCTTTAAATTCTGCGTGGATCATTTTGCATGTAGACTGCTGGAGTCAGGTACGCATTTCTTACTCTGCATGCATCATTGATTTTTCGCGCATCGACTTTTTCGACTTCTCCCCCGTTTTTTGACTTAATAACCATGAGAACCAAAAATTTTGTTAGGCGTTTGTTTTTATTTGAATAATACCTAAAAATTTGAACCATAAAATTGGGACTGGTTTACTTTATTTGACCCTAAAGACACCACACCGAAAAAATTTGTCTTGGGGAGAGCAACCCCCTCATTGTCTGGTTTGTATACGCGAGAGAGTGACCCGCACACAAGGCTAGAGCCATATCCGAGCCCCGATCAGACTACCGGCCTTTTATACGGGACAGCCTGGTTGGCGGATTGGATTCCCAACAGGTCACGTTAATCGCTCTGCTATCTTGACTTGATCACCTAATTAAAAGCTGACAAGATAATTGACTGAACCTTTACGGTCTTCAGCTCGCGTTGCGTAGGTGAATCAGGGGTTTGCTTGCTGATAATTGTTGTTTCCAGATCCCATCCGCCCAACTCGCCAGATCAAGATGATGGGCAGAAGGTCTCTTAGGGAGCCTCTGGCTGCACCACTTCCCAGTACTTCTGCCCGCTCATCTAGGTTGGTTCGCGAGTGCCGAGACCTGCTCTCCGAACCTGAGTTCGACTCCACCCTGTTCCCCCTCAACCCCCCTTCGTCCAGTTCAGAGATACCAGTGCCAGATCAGAGACTACTATCAGATGATTTATCGATACCTGAGTTTGGGTCTTTTGCCTTTGCAGAGACCTTGGCCGGCAGCAGTGATGATCACACCAGAGGTCCCCAACCCCAGCAGACTTTCATCATGGAACAGGGTGCGATCAACTCCACCTTGATCCCCTCCCTCGAGACAGTTCAGCAGCAGTTGAGGGATCAGGGAGCTTTTATGATTCAGATGAGGCGCGAGATGGAGCAGTTGAGAGCAGACCGCGAGCAGCGCGGGCCAGGAGACGGGTCGAGGAGACCCGATGATGCAGCAGCAGCCGCCGCAACAATAGCAGCACCGGACCAGCTGAGACTGATGTAGGAGTTACACAACCCCAGATCGACGTTGACGCATCGTTGGGTCGTGTTACCAGCCATCGTGGGGGACTTCAAGTTCCCCTCGAAAACTTTGCAGCTCCTCCCCTAGTTCCATGAGCTTGCCACTGAGGAGCCCCATCTCCACCTACAGGAGTTCTTGATGATCTGCAGCACAGTCCATGACAGACAGGTGGGCGAGGATACCATTCGCATGATTGCCTTCCCCTTCTCACTAGTAGACAGAGCAGCCACCTGGCTGAAGCACTTGGGGAAGTTTGTCTACACCTGGGAGCAGCTCTGCACCGAGTACTTGAACAAGTACTATCCACTCGGGCGAACGAATGCAGCGAGGGACCTGATCAACAACTTCTCCATGCTCCCCAACGAGCAGCTTCATGAGGCATGGGAGAGATTTAGAGAGTTGACAGACAAATGCCCGCACCATGAGATTTCGAAGCCGAACCTTGTTCAGAGCTTCTTCTGCGGGCTGACACCAAAGCTACAGGGCCTGGTGAATGCTTCATGTGGCGGGTCCTATTTTGCCAAGGATCATTATCAGGTCTGAGCCATCTACGAGGAGATGGTAGAGAACAATATGGTGATGTCCCAAACCCGACTCTACACGCAGGGATGCCCTCAGCCACAGACCATGCAGTACCATAGGATCGTATGGGTCGACGTCGGTCCATCCACTTCATCAGCGGCAGTAGCACAGGCCGAGTCCACAGCCGCTGCCATGGGCATCATCAGCGAGAAGCTGGATCGGATGGAGATTATCAAGAAGAAGCAGTGTCAGGGCATCACGCAGATGGAGCAGATGGCAGACTCTGAGTGACATAAAGACACAGCTCATGTGTCTCCAAGAGGCACAGACGGCTTCCCAGCCCCGTCTTCAGGCACGAGGCGATCCGAGTAGCACCGGCAGCTCGTCCCAGCACTCCAGCCACCAGCATCCTAGATAAGTTCACCTTGTACAGGCGGAGCCGTACCAGCAGCCGCAACCCACCTACCAGTCACCACCATCTCCGGACATGCAGATGGTGGTCAACTAGTCGGATCAGCCTCTGGCAGTACTCCCGCCAGCCCCTTACGAGTCAGAGCTGTTGATGGATGTCAACGGGATATGGTACGACCGACCCCAGCCCGGTATCCGACGAGACCATCCCAGATTCCATTGGTCAGCCGGAGGTGCCAGCTCCTAGCAGCAGCCGTCAGAACAGGGTGGCCAGTACAACCATCAGAGAGATCACCAGCAGAAGCAGCCCCCAGTGTACCAGCAACAGCAGCAGCAGTCACAACAGTATGGTCCTCATCCCTACCAGCAGGGACAGTCTTGGAGGCATGATCAGCCTCAGCAGCAGCAATATCATCCCCAGTCATACCCCTCTCACCTGCAACACCAGCCACAGCAGTCTCACTACCAGCGAGGCCACCCATCAGGTTCTCATGGGCCATCCTTTGAGAACCCCGCTTAGGACGACATAGCCTGCCTCCTTACTGATCAGCAGGCTACCTTTAGACGGGAGATGGACGAGTTCCGCTAGGTGATGCGGGAGATCGTGAGAGGGAAGGACGCCATCCCTGCCCAGATAGAGCCCAATCCGAACAACCTCAAGAGGAAATCTGAGCAGGTAGATTTCACAGAGTTTGCCACTCCTAGTGATACATTTGGAGATATGTCTGCATATTTATTTGATACTGATTTTGTCACACTTAGGAGCGGTAGGATGCTAGCAGGTGGCGCCTCGTCTGAGAGACACCCCGAGGACACTTCAAGAGCGCCAGACGAGGAGGAGGAGGAGCGCGGTACTGATGCCGCTAGAGATGATGACGGTGGTACTGATGCCACCATGGATGTTGATCCCACCGACGGTACTGAGGCCGTCGTTTCACCAGATGGTGGAGGTGGTACTGACGCCACCGATGTTGCAGAGCCAGAGCGTGGTACTGAGGCCGCGAGTCTACCAGCCGAGGGTGGTGCTGATGCCACCATTTTCACTTCTAAGAGTCCTGTAGTCTTTCCCTCTGTTGATGTATCTCAGAACACTTCTGGCAATAAAGGAAAGGGTTTGTTTTCTTCTGGTCCACCTGTGGTTCTTGATGTATGTGTGGATCCTGCCGTCGAGTAGCCTAGACCCTCTCCTAGTACTTCATCTGAGAAGGACCCTATGATCCCCTTCCCTAGAGCTCTTCATATGGGAAAGGGAATGAAAATAGAAAACCCAAAAAAGAGGCAATAGGAAGAGTTCAGCCAGCAGATGATCGACCGCTTCCACATTCAGCTGACTCTTCAGGAGGCTTTGCAGCACATCCCTCTACTCCATCATTCGCTTAGAGACAGGATTACAGTTAGGAGGAAGAGGAGGAACCACCAGTCTGAGATCCATGTGCTGACCAGAGCCACTTGTTTCACGATCCAGAACTGTCTACCGGCCAAGAGGCCAGATTCAGGAGCCCCATATGTCATATGCCATATCAGAGAGCAGAGGTTCGACGGTACTCTATTAGACAGCGGTTCATCGATCAACCTACTTCCGGCAGCCCTTCTCGACCGCTTCGAGTTGGCACTCTACGATAGAGCAGGATGGTCCTTCAGTTTGTTGATCGATCTGTCAAGAGGACGAAGGGGTTGCTGAGGGACGTTGTCGTCACGATTCAGGGCCTGCCATTCCCCGTGGACTTTGTAGTGTTGGACATAGATATCCCTGAGTCTGTGACCGATACCCCCATCATTCTAGGTCGTCCGTTCTTGGCCACAGCCAAGGCAGTGACCGTCCATGATAGCGGGAAGGTATACTTTCGCATCGAGGGTGAAAGTGTACAAATAGAGACAGTCGAGGACATCCGACTCAGAGATTCAGCATGCTCAGAGCCGACCACTGATTCAGAGCAAATGATAGATGCATGGACAAATATCCACCTGGACTGCGACTTTGTGATCACAGATGATGAGGCAGTTTAGGCAGATCTAGTCGCACAGGCCATCATCTCACCTTCAGAGTCCGCCGATGTAGAGACTCCAGCAGAGGAGAGCTTGGAGAATGCATTCCTGGTCCAGGATACTTTCCAGTTTGCAGAGCCGGTTCTTGATCACGAGAAAGATTTGTTTTGTGATGGCAGTGGTACTGAGGCCACCATGGATGATACAGATCCCTCGGAGTAAGATTTTGATTGGGTGGAGTTTGATGATTTCATTCCAGATCTGACTTCTACTGATCCTACAACTAGGGAGGAGGTAGATGCCGAGCGGAGCAGAGACAGTCTAGCAGGGCAGCCTTCTCCAGATTCAGAGTGTGATCGAGAGTTTCAATTTTCCCATGCAGATTTGGCAGCTTTCACTTAGAGTTTTCAGAAGCCAGATCCGCCAGCACCGACATGTCCAGAGCTGAAGCCACTTCCTGTGTCGCTGAAGTATAGGTTCCTTGCGGGTGAGCATGAGATGTACCCAGTCATTATCTCTGCCGATTTGACTGGAGAGCATGAATCCCGTCTGATGGGGGTTCTTGAAAAGAACCGCAAGGCGATAGGATGGAGCGTAGCCGATCTCCAGGGGATAAGTCCGACCCTGTGCTCCCACCATATCTATCTCGAGGATGAGGCGAAGTCGTCGCGCGAGTTCTAGCGGCGGCTGAACCTGAATCTGAGAGAGGTTGTCATGAAGGAGATCTCGAAATGGTGGAGCGTCGATTTTATCTACCCCATCTCCGACTCCAAGTGGGTCAGTCTGTTGCATGTGGTGCCCAATAAGACGGGCATCACTACAGTTGTCAGTGAGTCTGGAGAGGAGATCTCTACCTGGGTACCCACTTCTTGGCGGGTCTGCGTGGATTACAGACGACTCAACCAAGCCACCAAGAAGGATCATTTCCCCCTGCCCTTTATAGATCTGATCATTGAGAGATTGGCAGGGAAGAGCCATTACTGTTTTCTGGATGGGTACTCCGACTACAATCAGGTGGCCATCGCTCCCGACGACCAGGATGAGACTACCTTCACCTGTCCCTTCGGCACATACACCTTCAGACGCATGCCATTTGGACTATGCAACGCCCCTGCGACTTTTCAGAGATGCATGCCGTCTATCTTTTCGGACATGGTGGGGGAGTGCTTGGAGGTCTTCATGGATGATTTCTCGGTCTACGGTGACGGATTCAACTCCTGTCTTGACTGCCTAGACCGAGTCCTTCAGCGATGCATTGAGGTTCACCTAGTACTGTCTTGGGAGAAGAGTCACTTCATAGTGACTCAGGGGACGGTGCTTGGCCATATCATCTCCAACAGGGGCATGGAGGTTGATCCGGCCAAGGTAGATGTCATTAGAAAACTCGCACCGCCGTCCAATTTGCGACAGTTACAGTCTTTTCTGGGGCACGTCAGTTTCTACCGGTGCTTCATTCATTATTTCAGTAGGATTGCCCGACCGTGGACTGATCTGCTGACGAAAGACACCGAGTTCCTTGTCGATGACAAGTGTCTTTCGTCATTTGAGACTCTCAAGAGATGTGTTGTAGAGACTCTCCCATTCGAGATCATGACGGATGCCTCCGATTTTGGCGTAGGAGCCGTGCTGGGATAGAGGAGGGATGGAGTCCCATTTGCCATTCACTACGCTAGACGTACATTGGATGTCGCACAGCGGGACTACACAATCACTGAGAAGGAGATGCTAGCTGTAGTTTTTGCCCTAGATAAGTTCAGATCTTACATCATCGGATCTAGAGTGACCATATACAATGATCATACCGCCATAAGGTACCTCATGGCAAAGAAGGATGCCAAAGCCATATTGACCAGATGGATCCTTCTACTCCAGGAGTTTGACATAGAGATTAAGGATAAGCCTGTAGTCAAGAATGTGGTGGCGGATCATCTCTCCTGATTAGAGCATCTTGAGGATTCTTAGTAGACTGAGCCTATATGTGAGACCTTCTCAGATGAGGCGATCCTTGCTATCGCCTCTCTCCCGTGGTACGCCGATATTGTGAACTTTCTTGTTGCTAAGAAATTTCCACAAGATTGACCCAGGCAGAGACTTGAGACCTTCCTCGCGAAGGCCAAGTCCTACCACTGGGAGGATCCCATCCTTTACCATGAAGGAGGGGATAGCGTCTGGCGTAGGTGCATTCCTCAGGAGGAGCACCATAGCATCCTCACTTACTGCCACAAGCTTGAGGTAGGAGGACATCACTCTGGGAGGAGAACGACACAGAAAGTGCTCCAATCCGGCCTATGGTGGCCAACCCTCTTCAAGGACTCTGATGAGTTCGTGAAGAGGTGTACTGACTGTCAGAGGATGGGTACTTGTGGACAACGTGATATGATGCCGATGCAGCCCATTCACTTATGTGAGGTTTTTGACGCATGGGGCATCGATTTCATGGGTCCATTCCCGAAAAGTCAGGGATTCGAGTACATTCTGTTGACCGTGGATTATGTTAGTCGTTGGTTTGAGGCCATCCCCGCCCGAACCGCAGATGCTAGGACTGTTTGCAGATTTTTGAGGAAGCATATCATTTCACGGTTCGGGGTACCTCGAGTGTTGATATCTGATGGGGGGTCTCATTTTGTCAACGACCAGGTGAAGGCCCTTGCTAGCGAGTTCGGCATAGACCATCGAGTTGCCACTCGATACTATCCTCAGACGAATAGTCTCGCCGAAGTGTCGAACAGGGAGATCAAGACTATATTGCAGAAAGTCGTCCGCCCTGACAGAAAAGATTGGTCACAACTTTTGGGCTCGGTCTTGTGGGCATATAGGATGTCTTTCAAGACACCTTTGGGCACATCTCCCTTTCGCCTCGTTTTTGGCAAGTCGTTCCATTTACCTGTTGAGTTGAGACACAGATATACTTTTGGATCCAGATAGTGTAGGAGATCAGAGGAGGGCAGAGTTAGTCGCCTTGGAGGAGCTTCGTTATACCGCCTTCACAAACAACCTACAGTACAAGGAGAGAGTGAAGGAATGGCATGATTCTCATATCATCCACAAACATTTTGAGCCAGGACAGAGAGTATGGCTGTTTGATGCTAGGCTTCGTCTATTTACAGGGAAGCTACAAAGCAAATGGAAGGGACCGTATTTAGTGAGAAAGGTACACGACAATGGTAGTATCGACATATCTGAGTTGTCTTCTGAGAGTACCTTTCGAGTGAACGGCCAGCGGCTCAAGCCATATCTTGATCATGAGCCGCGAGTCGTTGATGTTGCCCCTATTCACTTTGCGTGAGATGTGGTCTCTTGACTCACATCTATTGCATCTCACGCCTGATTATCACTGTTCTCCCGACTTTTATAGATCCAGTGGTCCATATCATTCCAATCTTTAGTCCCACATCCCTTTCCTCATCTTTTGATTATGCTATACTTAGGGTGTACTTTACCCTATGTATAGGGGGTATGTAGGACTCTCGGGTATTTCTTTTGATTCATTTTACCCCCGTTTTTGCTGCCTATACTTAGGGATATTTTACCCTAAGTATAGGGGGGCAGACCCTGTACATTCTTCACTCGGTTTTCCCTATGTGTACAGCCTGCTATACATAGGATTATTTGATCCTAAGTATAGGGGGAAAAGTCGAGACCCTCTTGGTTTTCTATTCTTTGATTCATCTTTGTATATAGCCTTCCTTTTCACTTCCCTATACTAAGCACGAGTTATGTCTTCTTCATCACTCTTGACTCTAAGGACATCATTCGAGCTAAGTATAGGGGTGTGTGTATATATTTCATATATACTTTAGCCATAACTCATACTTTGTGTGAGTGTGTAAATAAATAAAAATGTCTAAAAACCCAAAAATCCATAAAAATTAAAATTGTTTCTTGTAAATAAGCATTCTTTTATTTGCACATACATAGCTATTGTACAATGTATTTTTGTAAAAATGTTTTCAAAAACTTTTTGTATAAATTGTGTGTAAATATGTCTATATCAAAACTATGTATATAGTACAAAATTTTTCCAAAATGTTGTGAAAATCAAAAGTTTGCAAAAACCTTATGTAAATTTGTGTAAATATTTTTTCAAAACTTGCATTCATGCATGCATTCATGATTTCAAAACATTTTTCAAAAATTTTGCATGTGTGTAAATTTTGTGTAAGTAGCATTTTTGTATATATCGGTATAGTTTTTCCTGGATTATAGTTGACATTTAAACTAGCCTGGAATTAAATTGAGAAATGGAGCTTGATTAAGATCTTAATCCACCTAATTATAAGAGGAACCTTATAGGGCTTAGGGTTAAGGCTTTTCAGGTCCATGATGACTTAATTCTTTGAGTCCACTAGGCTATGATCACATGTCATCTCAATGAGCCTAAGTAGAGCACTTAACAACACACACAAGACTCATATAGGCAATGGCTTGACTTGGACCCGCACTTTACACCGAGCTCTCTATGGATGAGGTGGTGAGGAGGCAGTCTTCCTTGACTTGGGGTAGCATATGAGGGTAGTACTTCTAGGAGAAACCTCTCTTCTTCTTTTAGTGAAGGAAGTGTGTCTCAACTTGGTCTGGTTGCCATGAGGTCTAACGACATGAGTTGTGGGTTGCAATAATGCTTCAAAAGAGGGATAGTCTACTGGCTCAAGAGGAAAAACTCCTTATGTACATATGCTGCACCTTGTAAATATGTTGTATAGATGCACTTGAAAAAAAATGCAAAAAGAAAATAACTCCAAACAAGTGGTGGGTCTGATAAAAAATGATAGGGATTTTATCAGTTGTGCCCCTCCGAGATATCGCAATATCAGTTATGCCCCTATCTTTTTGGTAATATCAGTTATGCCCCCGACTTCTTGCCAATATTTCACTTGTGCCCCTCAGAGGGGCATAACTGATAAAAGATTTTTATCAGTTATGCCCCTCAGAGGGGCACAAGTGAAATATTTGCAAGAAGTCGGGGGCACAACGGATATTATCAAAAAGATAGGGGCATAACTGATATTGCAATATCTCGGAAGGGCACAACTGATAAAAACCCAAAATGATAATCCCACCAGAGTATGTATATAGTGCAAATAAGCAAATCTTGAGACTTATGTTCCATCTTACGTAGCTTGCAGCAGGGAGACTTAGCTACACTTGTTGAGCTCCCAAGGATACATGGCTACACCAGCCATGGTCCATTCTCTTCTTCCCCCTCTTCTTGAGCCGGTTGAACTTGAACTAAGAAGGGAATACTCCGCTCCTCGAGGAAAGAGTGGCCAGACTAGGGTCATAGAGTTACCTTGTTGGAGAGGGTTGTCAAGTTACTACTTCTGAGTTGGAGAGCTATACCTCACTTACACAGTACAAGGAAAGATTCATAGTCTTCAGGGTTTGTGTATGTAGACTTGTTCTGATTTGGATTGTTGAGGTGTCATGATTATAGATTAGTGGATCTTAGAGGCTGTTGAGTTTTAAACCTAAGCTTAATTAAGGTTCTGACACATTAATAATCCAAAGATCTGATCGATCTCCATATTTTAATTTAATGAAGGTCAGTTTAATATTCAACAGTAATCCATGCATTTTCTCCTCTTTTTCTTTTTCACTTCTTTTTCAAATAAGTTTCTCTCTCATTTTCTTATATTTTATTGATTTTTGTTTGATTAATCGAATCTGTCTTCGTGATTATCTATACTGATGACCGTTTCTTAACGCAAGTCAGATCTGGTTATCATCGGCAACAACATTCTTAACTCCCGACTTATCTCGTATTTCAAGGTTAAACTCCTGCAATAGAATGATCCACCTGATGAGATGTGGTTTGGCATCCTTCTTTTGTTGTAAGTACCGGATGGCTGAGTGGTTAGTATGGATAATCAAATTGGACCCAAGGAGATGGGATCTAAACTTTTCCAAGGCAAAAACTACCTCTAACAGCTCTTTCTCTATAATTGTGTAGATCTTTTGTGCTTCATCTAGAGTTCTGGCTATGTAGTGAATTGCAAATGGCACATTGTACTTCCTTTGTCCCAATATTGCATCGATGGCATAATCTCACGCATTTGTTATTATCTCAAATGGAAGTATCTAATTTGATGGTTGCAAGACATGGGGCTGAGTGATCAAATCCTTTAGTTTATAAAAAGCTTGGAGCACATGGTCATCAACAATGAAATATGTCTCCTTGCCAAAGAATTAAGTCAACGGTCGAGTCAATTTGTTGAAATCTTTAGTAAATTATCAGTAGAAACCGACATGCCGTAAGAATAACAAAACTTCCTTGATAGTAGTTGGTGGCTCAAGTTTGGAAATTACCTCCACCTTGGCTGGGTCAACTTTCATACCATGTTTTGATACAATGTGACCCAGCATGATCCCTTCGGTCACCATGAAGTCGCTCTTCTCCCACGAGAGCACAAGATTAATTTCGCAACACTTCCGCATAACTCAGTCTAAGTAATCAGGACATTGATGGAATGAATCTCCATAGATAGATAAATCATCCATGAAAACCTCTAGAAAACTGGCCACTATGTCAGTGAGAACTGTAAGCATACATTGCTGGAATGTGGATGGGACGTTGCATAGACCGAATGGCATTCATCGGAAAATGTGCGTCCCAAATGGACAAGTGAACATGGTCTTCTCTTGGTCTTCAGGCATAATTGCCACTTGATTATATCCAAAGTACCCATCCAAGAAGCAGAAATAATCCTTGGCGGCCATTCTCTCAAGAATTTGGTCAATGATGGGCAGTAGAAAGTGGTCTTTCTTGGTGGCTAGGTTCGATATTCTATAGTCAATGCACACTTGCCAAGAAGTGGGTATTATGGTAGGAATCTCCCCTCCTTTGTCATTCTACAATGGTAATCCTCGATTTCTTGGGCACTACATGAAAGTGACTCACCATTATGAGTCGGAGATGGGATATATGAATCTTGCATCACATCATTCTGAATTTCTTTCGTGATGACCTCCCTAAGGTTCAGATTCAGTTTTCTCTGAATGTGATGTAATCACAGTGAAGGGTTTATCCCAAGGAGATCTAAAATTTTCCACCTATCACCTTGCGGTTTCGTTCAAGAACCTCCATCAGACGAAATTCTTGATCTCTTGTCAGGTGAACATTAACGATGACCAAATACATTTTAGGTTCACCTGCAAGGAAAGCATACTTCATTTTGGAGGGTAATGACTGGTGGAGTAGGAATTGCCTCAGTGGTGACTTCAGAAATAGCTTCAATCATTGGCTCTTTCACCTGTTCGGTGTCCATCATTGACAACTCAGCTTGTTCACAAAAATTTTCTATAGAATCCATATTATTGCAAAAATCTTCAATAATTAGTTCTTGGTCTTTGAGGCTTATTGGTGCCTCAAGAAACACATCAGATGTATCAACAAAAATATCTTCATCATTGAGAGATGGGAATTCGATTGCCTTTTCCATTCCTTCCTCAGGGTAGAGGAATTCGTGGATCTCCATGTCATCCATGAATAAATTTTTATCTTGAATGTCAACTAGAAAGTCGCAATCTTCAAGGCGGTGAGATGCAATCACACTCATCTCAAATGCATTCTCTGATTGTTTTGGCTCAGATATGGTCTCTATCTTCACTTTGTTGTTGTTGGAGCTGAATGTAATTTCTCTAATGTCTTAGTTCACTACTGCTTTTGTTGTTCGGAGGAACGACCAGCCAAGGATGATGGGGGTATAGAATAGAGGTGTGGAGACATCCATGACTAGCACGGCAAAATCAACAGGGAATTGGAACCCTTGGACGGTGACGATAACGTCCTCCAACATGCCCCTGGCTGCTTGATAGAATTGTCTGTGAATTGCAAAATCATCCTGGTTGGTTTAAGCAGTCCCAGCCCAAATTCTATGAGTAATGAAGATGTCATCAAGATTATAGAAGACCCATTGTTGAGCAATGTGCATTCAAACCCTTGGTTAAACATCTGACAATGAATGAGTGGTGCACCACTTTCTTTCATTTTGTCTAGAAGATTCCTTATGACATTGACGGTAGCCATGGTGAGAATGTGCTTTTCATGCTTGCCACCTTGACTTCTAGGATTGTGGGGACAAGGCATGCGCCTTGTAGTACATGCATCTTTCAATCTTTTCTTTACAGCTAGCATGCATTCGAGATCTTTCATTAAAGGCATATTTAAGACCATGTTTTATATAATTTCCATAATTGTAGGATCAGATAAAGCATTTTTCAAATTTTTGATTTTTTTTGTGTTTTCTCATTGCTTCAGGAAAAGGTATATTTACAGAATCTAAAAATGTATCATTCAAAATTTTTTCCATTTCATGACGTACAAGTGGATCAAAAAAATGTAAAGAATCATCTGCAAGTGGTGGACCAAAAATAGTTGGCTGGGCTTCATGATCTGGCTCCTGGTTTGCTGCCAGTGATGTTGTCTCCAAAGCTATAAACTCCATCGAGGCAGATGTTTCTATCATCTTTTTGTATTTTTGAATTTTCTTCATTTTTTGGCCTTTTGGTTCTGGTATTAGTGCTGTAAAAATGGTGTCTGGCCCTACTGTTGGCATGGATGATGACTCGCCATCAGATGGAAGAGTCTTCCCCTTCGCAGTTGCCAATGGTTGCATTGTCATGAGTAACAGAGTTAGATATAAAAAATTCATTTCTACATCAATTTGGCAAAACACTGCATGCCACCTGCTATTTGCATCGGAAATTGTTAGGGTTAGATCCGACCTGGGCCTGAATAATAGTCTTTGTGACCGTCAGGTCATTTATCTTCTAGCTTATCTCAGCCATGTTCTTGGTTAGCTGAGCTAGGCACTCTAGGGTTGGGTTAACTAACACAAGATCATAGGAGTCAGCTTGAGAGGGCCTCTGGTATTGTGGGGGAGGTTGCTTCTGGTAACTTTGATTGTATGAACTGTAAGGAGGAGGATGGGAGGAATATTATGAGTTTTGAGGACTGGAGAACTGGTTCTGATGCTAAGCAGCTGGCTGCTACTGGTAATATCCTTGCTATCGGTAATCAAACTGTTGTTGCTGATAGCCATTCCTCCATGTGTTCCCATACTATGGAGGCATTTGGTACTGTGAGGGCTGGTAGGGTCTTCCACCCTGCTGCAATTGATTTTACTCGGTCAATTGGCGACGTTCTATCACTGAGAATGTCCTTGAGGATGGGTCAGTTGTGCATCATTATTCCAAACACCATTTACCTCCTAAATCTACGGCAAAGTGGGGAAGAACTGCTTGTGATAGGCAGGCTGGGACTTTGGCGGTAAACAACCATATGTGTCTATGACTGTTGGGGCTGCTCCGGGGCCTGCACGTAGTATACATGTTGGACAGGTTAGGGCTGCGGGGGATTCGGCTGACAATTTTTTGTCGATGTAGGCTCTTTTATCTCAACGGATGTCTCGGTGGTGGCAGTTACAGAGTTGCAAGTATTAGCAGTCAGTGTCCGAACAAGCTGCTCCAGCTTCTGGGAAATGATATCGAGGTTTACCACGTCCTGAGTCCTCTTCTCAATGATTGCAAGTTTTTTGAGGTCCTGTGACTTCTTCTTGATGATGACTACCTTAAACAAGTGTCTCCCGATGATGCCAAGATTGGAGCTATTATATTTGTCTTCGGTATGAGCTGCCATGTTAACATGCTTGTGGTCGGTGATAGGCATCTTTATGTATGCATATGATGAGGATTGAGCGGCCTATCCTTCAGCCATCTCCTCAAAAATGTCCCAGACTTCATCCTCTTCCTTATTGAAATGTGATCCACCACAAGTGGCATCTGCAAGCTTTTGGCTCTCAAGTGTCAACCCATCAAAGAAGTGTTGAATTAGACTAGTCTTCAAAATCTCGTGGTGGGGACACTTTTCCTGCAAATCTCAGAACCTCTCCCACGCTTCATTGATTGTCTCATGAGGCTGCCAGATGAACTGGAGATGTGGGCCAACATCTGATTCAAGCGATCGACAGGATAGAACTTGTGAAGAAATTTTGATTTCAACTCCTCCCATGTTGTAACTACCTTCCCCAAATGGTTCACCCAATAAAGGGTCTTCTCGTGGAGGTTGAAGGAGAAAGCAGTCATCTTGATCACCCCATGAGGAATGTTGGGGTAGTGAGTTGTTGCACAGATGTGACAAAATTGTTGTAGGTGGATGTATGGTTCTTCCATTGATCCTCATGGATGGACGGGAGTAGAGACAAGAATTGCAGCTTCATCTCAATGTAGGCATGGATGGGTGGAATTTGATCCTCTCGGTGACGTGTCCTGCCCCAGGGTTGTATGTTTGTTTCAGCATGGGCTTTAGTTGCCGTGGGCTTGCCTCTTCTCCTCCATGATGGGGGTCCACCTACTGAGTAATTGTCTTTTACATCCTTCATGTTCATCTCATCTTCTCTATGGAATTCATCCTCTCTTCTGTCATCTCTCTCATCAGTCCTTCTCCTTATATCATTGAGCATCTTCTGAAAGGAGACCTGGGACAATCCTTGATCAGTCAACTACTGATGAATTTCTTGAATAGAAGCAAGGAGCTTGTTGTTGACATCATTCCGAGTGGTATGCTTCCCTTCCCCACGATGTGGCTCTTCGGTTGGTTGGGTTGTTATTAGTCTAATGTAACCTCTTTTAATTTGTGGAAATTAGATGTGTGCAAATACATGAATATATCATTTCGTTGTAGGTGGGTGATTGGAATCAAACAAGAAAATAACTACAGTTAATTAATTCACTTTTAGTTTGAGTGGTTTTATGTTTATTTAGTTTGGGCAAGTTCTAGGGGCAAACTTAAGGAGGAAAAAGAACAACCTAAGTTAATGTCTATCAAATTTCGTGCACAATTTTCGAGGCGGATTTTTTTTGGAATTTTTGATGTGATTTTTGAATGCAAATGCGACACAATTTTATGGATTAGAAAATTAATGTCGATAAAATGATGTCCAAAAATTACAAAACTTGGTCAAATGTTCACTATGGTAAAATGGATGCATTGTAAATTTTTTGGAATTTTCTGATGCCAGCTAAATAAATAATGAATTTATTAATGCAAAATGTGTGAATCTCAATAGTTTATTATAATAAATATTAAAACTACTTAGTTTTAAGAAATAAAATTATCTAAGATATATACATAAATGAAATATCCTAAAAAATCCTAAACCCTAAAATTTTTTAGTTTAATACCTATTAAAAATTAATTACTTAAATACACAAAATGATTTTTATAGAGCACAATATGCATCAAATGTAATTCTTTTTGGGCACAATGTAAAAGAAAATTAATTCTACTATTCATGAATTTTTAGTTATTTTTCAATCTATAGTAAATTAATAATGAATTTATAAGCAAAGATTCGGTAAAATAGGCAATTTCCACACAACCGTTGAGCATAAAAAAAATGAAGCACATACCACAATGTAGAGAATTGATTGAAGAACACAATACTGTTTTTCGAATAATTAAATAACGCAAAATAAGGTTCAAATGAGGTACCAAAGTCGGGGTTCTTTTTACAATATTACAATAATGAAAATAAAATGAAAATAGGATGAGAGGACTTCAGTGGAACTAACAGGACCCGTGGGTCTCAAATGCACAATTTCTAGGGAAGGCACATGCACGGCATGTGCCCTCTAGTGTCTGGATCTGGAGGCTAATCGATAGAACTCCGGGGACGTTATTACAAAACTCCCCAAGCAGCATGTGCTCCTCACATGACAACCTTTTGCCTCGAGCCTGATGGAGCCACTTTGGCTGTCGAGGGAGTTGCTGATGGGATGATTGACTTGGTCTTCGCCGATGATCATGGAAGCTCGGCCACAGAGTAGGCGAAGCACCTAAGGGTCCCAACGATGGCGGGGGTCCTGTGGCAGAGCAGCGGAGCCTCCTGCTCCAAGAGGTATCGGTGAAGAAGGATGGTGTCAGGGGCACTAGGGTAGAGTGGAGACGCTGATGACTGAGTTTTTTCAGAGGGTCTAGATGTCTCACAAGGCGAGAGATCCAGTCGCTGAGTCGACCGCTCCAAAATACCCAAATCAATCAACAATTAAACCACAATCAATGTATGCAATGAATATCCAAAAATGTGGAGTTAAAATTTATTATAACTCTACATGTAAATGTGTATAGGTGTAAGTACAGGTAGAGGTCGAACACTGGGAGGCGAATGGTTGTATGTGTGTTGTGTAATTATTCAATCAATCTTTCATGTCCAATCATTGTTTTTGTGGGTTTTGGATTTTATATATATTTTTTTATTTTATTTTTTTATAAATTTTATTTGGTTTTTATATTTTATAATTTTTTTATTTTTCTTTTTATATATTTATTTTTTTATTTTTAATTATATAATATATAGATATGTATACACACATATATATAAAGATATATATATATAAGAAGAGAGAGAAGAAAACTATCATAAATATATATATATGGACATAAATACTTAAAATATATATATATAGATATAATTTTTAGCTTTTTAAGATTTTTCTATTTTTTTTTTATTTTCCTGGAATATTTCTAATTTTTATGTATTTTTAATTTCAAAAAATGTCCATAATATAGGACTGAATATATACCCGAATATAATTTGGGTTTTAAAAATATAAAATAAACTCCAAAATTACCCAAATTAATTTTAATAATAATATATAGATTATTATAAAAGAGAAAAATGTATTTTTGGTATTTTTTAAGGATTTTTTCTATTTTTTGTTGGATTTTGGAGCTTTCTGATTTTTTTCATTTTTCTTTTTCGTATTTTTAGGGTTTTTCAATTTCTGGACTCGATTTATATATTAATATACTATATATAATTTTTTTGGAATTTTTCAAAAACATTTTATACTTTTTTTGTATTTTTAAAATTAGACAGTACAAAATGGGCTTCTTTTTCATTTTTAATAATTAGGAAGAATGCGAAAAAATGCGAAATAAAATATGGACGTGAAAATACAAGGCATGAAGCATTTAACCTAATTTTTGTGGAATTTTAGAAGCATCCTAGGTATTTTTAATAAATAGATAAAAGACTCACAAATAACTAAACCTGGTAGGGGCATTTTTGCAAATAAAATACATTCCAGGGGCATTAGTGCAAAAATTATAAATGAAATAAACATTTATTTAAACTTTCGGGACTACTTTACAATAAACAAAAACCTCCAGGGGTTACATGCAATTTTCACGCGCCTCACATGGGACTGCACGTGAGGCACGGAAGGACCTAAATGCAATTATAAAAAACTCGGGGTCCTTTCTACAAAAACTCCAATTTATTTACAACGTACTATTTATTTTACAATATTAAAAATTAACTACAAAAAGTGTGGGGGCTAAGTATGCAAATTACCCCCAATAGGCGCGCTATCCAACGGTTGGGATTCGTCCACTTGACACGCGTCGCTTCCTGGTGAGACAATGACGGTTCGCTATCCACAGCTTGGATTAGATCGTCTAGATGATCCGACGGTCAGCGTGCGGGAGGATCGGACGGCTGAGCTATGACCTGGGGCCTTCGTCTTCATCCAACGATGGAGAGCTAGCTTGGAAGAACAGGGAAGAACGCTCGTCGGGGCGAGCTTCTTCCTCCTCGATCTCGCTCTTCGACCGATCTTTGCAGCTCCTGAAGGTCCAGAAAGCTTCCTGGCAGGGTCCTTTAGCTGCTGGAGGTGTCTGATCGGACGGAGGTGCACTGGAGCGCCACCACGACATCGGAGAAGTCGAGGGGCTCCAGGTACCTCCGATGAACTCTGAAAGCGTCTCCTGGAGCTCATCTTCGCTCCTAACCTGCTCAGGAAGAAAGCTCGGCTCGAGGCGATGATCCTCGGCCCAAAATCTGAAGCTGTTAGTGCAAAAATGGATGAGGGCGGCGATGCTCCGGTGAAGCGGAGGAGAGGAGCATCAATTCGTGGATCCAGATGGGGATCCGATTGGACAGGGTGGCTGGGAGGTGGAGAAGGCGTAGGGGAACGAAATGACGATGGAAGGGTGGTCGGAAGACAATCGAGGAACGGTGGTGAAGTCACCGGAGCTCCTTCGATTCGCCTAATCTACTTATCTAAATGCAAAATAAAATGCAAAAATGAAATGCAAGAATAAAAATCTACCTAGAAAAGATAAATGCGCAGCTCTTAGACCTGGGGTCCTCCAGGGAGCAGGGCGACCACCGGAGCGCCGCCGCGACAAAGTTCTCCTCCTCCATAGGCCGAACCGAGGTGCTGGGAAGCGCCTCCTGTCACGAGGGCTACACCAGGAGCTCATTCAAGCTTATTGGTAGGAATAAAAATGGCCAAATTCGGCCAAGGAGGAGGAAGAACTTATTTATAAACATTCCTGGGGACCCCCATGGACAGGCGATTATTGAAGAATCGAATGGTTGTACAAGGGTTCCAAGATCACGGCGCGAATCATGGATGGTCAGAGAACAATTTTCATGAAGGGACAGTTGGCGACGGAGCGACCAATCGAGCGGGAAAAATGGATGAATTTCGAGGAAAAGACGGGCCTGACGGAAGTCAGAGGCGCAGGAGGAGTTGACCGGAGGTCAACATTCCCAGGCCCCTGATTGGCCCACATCAGCCGAATCTTGACCCATTTATTTAGCATAATAAATGAATTAATTGGATTTTATATATAAAATAAAAAATGTTTATAAATTAATGTAGTATTCATTTATGATTTTTATTTATTTTTTTAAGTATTTTATTACGGTTTTACTAAAATAATGTATTTATAAGTATATTTATATATATTTATTTTTATTTTATTTATCCTTATTTAATTACTTTATTTTTTATTTTATAAATTTATAACTTATTTTTATGAGTATAAATATATTTTTATTTAATTTCTATGAGTTTATTTATATTTTTAAATAAATGTTTTTATGTATATGTGAGTATACTTATAGGTTTTTTACCTATATATTATATACATTTTATTTATTTAATGCCTTTTATTTGTTTTCATTTTGGTTTTGTATTTTTAGTAAGTTATATAATATATATATTTATATTATTATAAAATTTAGATGTATAAAGAATAAAAGAATAAAATCCCTTTTTATTTATATACATATAGGTAGTATAGGTATTTTGTCTATGTCTTACATGGGGTTATTTTATTTTACAAATTATTTTTAGTTTTCTTTTAATTTTAATATGTACATGTATTATATACATTCTTTACAAAATTCTAAAAATAGTAATTTATGAAAATAATGAACATTGAATAAAATGAATATTTTAATCATGTATTATGTACAAGGTGGGTCAAAAACCTAACTTCTACAGATGAACTCCAAATATTATGAAACCAATTTTATAAAATAGTTCATGGAAAACTATATATAATTAAAGGTGAGTTTGGGTGATTTGGAGTTTTTATTTGCAAGATATGGGTCTGTGAAGTTGAGATTTTTGCTTTTTATTCTGGGTATAAAAAGTACACTGAGTATTAGTTTTACACAAACTCAATTTTGTACTTTTTTTTACATTATTATCTACAACTTTTACGTACAAAGTTTCTTTATGTAATGAATAAATAATTATATACAAAGTAGGTGTCAAAAATGCATAATAAATGAATTAATAAATGAGGTATTTATTGTACAATTGGCCCTTATCTCCCCCCTACTTTATTCCTTGTCGACCAATTCCATGCTGGCCTTGGTCTCGGGGTTAGGGTCATAAAATATTTGCCATATTTTATTCCTTTTTCTTTTCTTCTCTTTATTCTATAATTTTGGCATTAAAAACCTTATTTTATGTACAATTAATACAATGAATGATGAATGCTATTATGTATAATTTGATGCTATTTACATGCATTTGTTGGGGTTTTTAAGGCCAAAATGATAGAATAAAGGTGATGAAATGGAGATTCATCACCCCCCTATACTTGCCTTTGCTAGTCCCTAGCAAATACTTATGCAATAAGTACAAAAAGAACAAAGAATAAGAAGAAAAGAAAAAGCAAAAACAAAGAATGTAAAGAATAAATTGAATTGATCGTGATTATTAAACTCATCTGTACAAAATCAAAGTTTGGAGCTCAGGTTAGACCTTGGTGTGAGAATGTGTGCGGAACCTAGTCGGGAACCACATTTAAAACACAACAGCCTCTGAGAGTCACAGAACTAGTTTCAAATCACCTCAATAGCCAGGTCAGAACTAGCCTACATCATACGCAAACCCTTATGACTATGAAGCTGACTTGTACAGTGTAAGTGATGGTGGCTCTCCCCATCTGAAATGACAAAGAGACTGACTTCTCCAGAATGACAACCCAATGATTCCCTAATCCAACAGCTCTTTCCTCGAGGAGCAGGGTATTCCCTTCTAAGTTCAAGTGGCATACAACTCAACAGGAGGAGGTAGAGAAAAGAATGGATGGTAGCCAGTGTAGCTACCTATCCTGGGATGCAAGACCAGTGTAGTCAAGTCATCCAGCTGCAGGCTCACATGGTATAACTTTGATGCTCAAGCTTGCTTATTTTCTATATACATACTTTGCAGGCATTTTATTTTTGTACAGGCCTGACCATTTTTTTCTCAACATACTATTTACAGCAGCATTTACATAAGGACTTTTTCCTCTTGAGCCAGAAGACTATCCCTCTTTTGAAGCTTTATCGCAACCCACAATCTCCTGTCGTTAGACCTCATGGCTATTGGACCAGGTTGGGGTGCACTTCCCTCCCTAGAGGAGGACGAATGTTTCCATCCGTGTGCGTCTCAGACTGGCAAATCCAACCCCCCTCACCACTCCAACTGAGTTGAGCCAAGTGAAAGGTGCAAGTGTCCAAGTTAGGTCACGGTCGGCAAGAGTCGTACGTGTGTCTCGAAAAGTTCTAGTTAGTCCACTGAGGTGACTTGAACCTAGCCCTGATTTCTCAAAGAATTAAGTCTGAATAGACCTGAAGTACCTTAAACCTAGTTCCCATAAGGTTCCAATGTAGTTAGGTGCAGTAAGGTCCAACCAAGCACCAATCTTCGACTTTATTGGACTAGTTCAAACATCAAGCTCAATCAAAGAATATAAATGCTATGCAAATGCTTTTTACAAATATGCAAATGCAATTTTTCAAAGAATTTTGAAGTCAAAGAGATAATTTTTTACACAAAGAATTTTTGCAAATAATTTTGGCACTCACAGTATAAAATACGTACAACTATTTACACGGGCGTGCCGCTTTATTTTACAAGAATTAAGATTTTTCAAGTTAGTTTTTATTTATAAGTATATATGTACACTTATTAAAGAATTTTATTTATTTATTTTTATTTAATATAATAATATAGTATTTTAGTTATTTATTATATGTGACTATTCCTCAAACTTATTTGACACAAATTTTTCAAACACTTTTTGAAAACCATATTCCAAAATAGTTGTTACAAGTATTTTTGCAACATGTACACACATTTGAAAATCATTTTTGCAAAGGTTTTTCAAAATAGTATATATAGGTTTTTCAGGATATTTTTGCAACCATTTTTCATACCATTTGCAAATCATTTTTCAAACATTTTATTTCACACAAAGAAAAGAAATTTTTACAAACCACACATTTTTAAACAGGTTGAAAACATGTAACAAAACGTTTTCAAAATAGTTTTCAATAAATGTTCACGAAGATTTTCACACTATTTTTCAAACATTTTGCAAAAAACATTTTCACCTGATTTATTAATCAGTATATACAAAAAGAATTTGAGGAATACTCACATCTCTTTTTATTAAGGGTTTTTAATGAATTTAAAGAGAATACGAAAGTACGAGTTATGGCTCAAGTATATACATAGTATATACTACCCCCCTATACTTAGCTTGAGCTATGTCCTCATAGATAAGAGAGAAAAGAGAAGACATAACTCGTACTGAGTATAGACAAGTCTAAAGAATATAGGAATAAGAGATGAAGGAAATAGAAGTTGACCGCTCCCCCTATACTTAGGATCAAGTAATCCTAAGTATAGCAGACTGTACACAAATCACGGAGGGTCAAGGGTGGGAATAAACAGATGAACAACTCAGGGGTGCACCCCCCTATACGTAGGACAAAGGACGTCCTTAGTACAGAAAACTGACACAAAGGGGCGACAACTTTTATTTAGATACAAAATATAGAAAAGGAAAAGAAGAAAAGAAGAAAAGAAGAAAAGAGAGATATATACAGATAGATGAAACGATCGTGGAGAATATACGCATCACTCCCCGTATACTTAGGGTGAGATATCCCTTAGTATAGGCAACGACAGGAGTGACAAAACTGAACAACGAAAGAACAACGCGGTGTGTACTACCCTATACTTAGGACAAGGTACGTCCTAAGTGTAGACATAAAGATGTGGCGATAGATCTGGGGCACACATAACATACGGGAGAAAGAAGGAATAGACAAAACACATATATACAACTGGTGGAGAACCTGGTGAAGTACAGGACGGTATCTGGTAAGTGAATACCGTACTCTCGTCGTCGTCTCCCTGTGAGACCGAGGACGCAATCAGAAGGTGAAAAGACATCCTGATATGCAGTGAGGTGGGTATCTGTTACCGGGGACACACCGATCAGAAAGTTGGATATCGGGTCCAGTAGCATGAAGCAGATGATCGGCTCATATGGTCAGCATGAGGGAATATAGCCGATACCGTCAGACCGGGAGGAAGAAAGAACAGTTTTTTTACAAACTCCTTCGGTCAATCAGAGTCTCGGATAGATCGGAAATAAAGCCTACGAGACTGTGTGATGCACGGTGGAGATATATTCTGAAAGTCACAAGAATACACCAGGAAACACACTATGTGGCTCACTCTTGTGAGGGTCCTCAAGGTGAGAAAAATCAGAGAATAATCAGAGTACTCGGCTCCGTGCTCCATCAGATAGGAGACACAACCAGGGAGGAGACCGGGTAAAAATCTCAAAAGACTCGACTTCGTGCTCCCTCAGATAGGAGACACCAGAAGTGAAACTGAGTACCTACAAGGTGATGTACCCTCCCGCAGATAACCCTCAGGGAATGGTACATACTAGTCAATGAATAATCAGAACAGAAGCTCACCCTTGCGAGGGTTGTCAAGGAGAGCGGGCTCAAATGAGCCTGATCCATCAGACGGATCAAAGGAACGGTCTTGGTAGGCGACAGATCGGCTACCAGCAAAAGAGACCGTCAAATTAAGAAAGTGTGGCAGCATCCCGCAGATAACCCTCGGGGAACGTGCTGCCAGCTAGGCATGAAAACCGCAGATATTAGAAGCTCAACCTTGCGAGGACCGTCAAGGCGAGCAGACTCAAAGGAGTCTAATCAGATGGGTCCCATGATCCACAGATCGGATAGGCAACTCAAGATGGAACCAAAAATCAAGGATATCAGACGACTCGATTCCGTGCCCCGCAGATCGGAGACACAATCAGTAGTAGAAACCAAGCGTAAAGAGAGTGTCACAGTCTCTCGCAGATAGTCCTCGGAGAGCACTGTGAATTAAGCAAAGAATAGTCAGAACGTGTCTCTACCTTGCGAGGGCCGTCAAGGATAGAGAATGGCTCAAAGGAGCCGGATCCATCAGACGAACCCGTATAGTGGTCTCAGTAGGCGACAAGGCGGCTACCAACATAAGAGACCAATCAGATCGGAAATATGTCATAGACTCCCGCAGATAACCCTCGGGGAGCTATGAGCTAGGCATGGAATAATCAGAAAAGTGGGGCTCTGCCTTGCGAGGACCGTCAAGGAGAGCGGACTCAGATGAGTCCAGTACATTGGCCTCGTGTACAGGCAGGTCAGGTACACAATCACAGGGGGAAGCCAATCAAGCATATTATCTGACTCGGTTCCGGGTCCCATGACAATGGTGACCCAGGCAGTGAATCAAACAGCAGTCCTAGAAATTATCGCATTCTCCCGCAGATAGTCCTCAGAGAGTAATGCGAACTATGTCAATGTAGGTCATGGGAATGCTGGCAAGTCATCTCAGGTCCTCTAAAGCAATAAATAACTCAATCATCCGGAGGGCATAAGATCAATCAAGGGAGCAAATAATCATGTCAGTCGCCAAACATCCCTCGGGTCAATCCAATCTGCTGAGATGGCACGGAAAATAGTCCGGAGTCCTCTAAGTGCCAGGGTAGATTTGAGAGTCAGGAGATCAAGAATGGGTCAAATAGGACGATGAGAGATCATGCAGGATCCGCACACCTCATCAGGAAGTCCAGATTAAAATAATCAATCAATCCTCAAAATCAAGATGGGTGGATCCTCAAGACAGATAGATCAATCAATACTCATGAAATCTTCACCAAATCATCGCGTCATATCACATCCTTAATTCGGTGTGCGAGAACTGAAATTCCTCAATAATGGATCACACCTCTGCTCTATGCATCATCAAAAATCCTCAAGAAGCTTGTATGCATGTATCAAAGACAAATCCATCATATCAATCTCAGCATCCTCAACATCATTGGCCCGACTTACACAAATAGTTTGTATAAATAATCCTCGACGCGGGCTTCATCATTATGCACCGCATTCCCGGGTAAAGGGAGAGATGATACATGGGACACGAGGAAGATGGATAAGAAGGGTACACAAAGGGAAGTAGAGAAGCTGATTGAGCGGGCATGCCAATATCATGGGTGGTGGAAGAGTGATAAAGAGGGTACGAGGAGGGCGGGCGAGAAGGTCGAGACACAGACAAAATTGGGTGTTCCACACAGGGCGGGAACACCGTCAAAATGGTGGTCTGAAGGGAGTGTTCTCCCCGAACCGGAGAAGATGGGGATGATACGGAGAATATGAGGAAGATGGTGAAGAAGAAGGAAACAAAGGACTTGGCGAAGAATGATTGAGCTCAAGTGCCAATATCACGACTCGATGCAAAAATGAAGAGATATATGTATAAGAGAGATAGAGAGACTCAAAGATAAAAATGCATGACTCACACGGTGGGACCAACTACTCTAGGAATGAAAGAAAAACACAATGGACTCCAAGTCACAATCAAGACACAAGGCAAACCCCCAATTCACCTACTCAACACAGTGAAGACCATCAGGTGACGGTCATTTATCTTTTCAATTTTAGAGTTAGGTGAGATCACAAAAATTGTACAATCACTTAGGAGGCTTGATAGGATTTGGGTTCTACTCCTTAGTGTGTACGTGAACAATTAAAACGCATCCAATGAGGGGGTCGCTCTCCCCAAGACAAGGAATCCATTACGTTTTATTTTTAGGTCCAATAGAGTTAGCAGTCCCGATTTTATTGAAGTTATCACTTTTTTGGGTATTTTCAATGCACGTGCCTATCAAGGTTCCAATTTCCATTAAGCATCCTAGGTTGGCAAAATTAGAGGGAGAAGATCGGAAAAACCATGCAAGTCGGCAAACGATGATGCATGCTAAGTAAGAAGACTTACAGTACCTCCCAGCTCTCTCCATGCGGGATGCATAACAGAATTTGAAAGCTATGCTATATGCAAATGCAAACCGAAGAAATCGCCCTAGGTTCATAAATTGCTATTATCGTGAAGCACCACAAGTCGCTCATTTACCTTTAGCCTCAAAAAGTCCGGTCTTGGCTCACCCCTCCTTTGTGCTCAACACACTTGAGCTTAGGAGAAAAAGCTTTGCGGGGCTCGCTGTGGCACAAAGGCTAAGAGATAAATGAGCGGTTATTTAGAGTTTGATCTAGGTCCAAAGAGAACTATAGGTACATGCAAATATTAGGGTGTTTGGACCTAACTCTACGAGAAAGCAATTCCTAAGCTAAGGCTCATTCACACAAAATAATGAAAATAAAATAAAGAAATTAAAAAGAGTCAAAATCATCGACGCCCCAAGGGAACCATCCCTCGGGCACTGGACCTCGGGGGTCGAAGTATACCTGTGAGAGTCCTGTATTATTACAAGTTTCTAAGTGCCACTCTCTCACATGAATATACATCATAAAATTAAATAAACTAAAATGCATCAAAAGTGTGGACTGTCTTCCAAAAATCATCCTTCATCTGTCTTTGATGCTCTCTCCTGTTGACTAGGCACCGAAGAGCCAACTCCACCTCGCTTAGGTGCATAGGTCCTCCTAAGAGGTCCTCCTTCGCTTGGCGGTCCCTCGCATCAAAGACAAAGGAAAGAAATGGTCAGAGCAGTCAATCAAATGATATCAAATAGAAATAAAAACCGAACAAATAATGAATCATGGACGTGAACAAATAATTGAATAAATGAACAAATAAGCTCTCAAAAGCATACAAATTCTATTGCCTCCCCGGCAACGACGCCATTTGATGACTGAGTTTTTTCAGAGGGTCTAGATGTCTCACAAGGCGAGAGATCTAGTCGTTGAGTCGACCGCTCCAAAATACCCAAATCAATCAACAATTAACCCACAATCAATCTATGCAGTGAATATCCAAAAATGTGGAGTTAAAATTTATTATAACTCTACATGTAAATGTGTATAGGTGTAAGTACAGGTAGAGGTCGAACACTGGGAGGCGAATGGTTGTATGTGTGTTGAGTAATTATTCAATCAATCGTTCATGTCCAATCATTGTTTTTGTGGGTTTTGGATTTATATATATATATATATATATATATATATATATATATATATTTATTTTATATTTTTTTTATAATTTTTATTTGGTTTTTATATTTTATAATTTTTTTATTTTCTTTTTATATATATTTTTATATTTTTAATTATATAATATATAGATATGTATACACACACATATATATATAAAGATATATATATAAGAAGAGAGAGAAGAAAACTATCATAAATATATATATATATATAGACATAAATACTTAATATATATATAATTTTTAGCTTTTTAATATTTTTCTAATTTTTTTATTTTCCTTGAATATTTCTAATTTTTATGTTTTTTTAATTTCAAAAATGTCCACAATATAGGACTGAATATATACCCGAATATAATTTGGGTTTTAAAAATATAAAATAAACTCCAAAAATACCCAAATTAATTTTAATATATTAATAATAATATATAGATAATTATAAAAGAGAAAAATGTATTTTTGGTATTTTTAAGGATTTTTTCTATTTTTTGTTGGATTTTGGAGCTTTCTGATTTTTTTCATTTTTCTTTTTTGTATATTTAGGGTTTTTCAATTTCTGGACTCGATTTATATATTAATATACTATATATAATTTTTTTGGAATTTTTCAAAAACATTTTATAATTTTTTTGTATTTTTAAAATTAGACAGTACAAAATGGGCTTTTTTCATTTTTAATAATTAGGAAGAATGCGAAAAAATGCGAAATAAAATATGGACGTGAAAATACAGGGCATGAAGCATTTAACCTAATTTTTGTGGAATTTTAGAAGCATCCTAGGTATTTTTAATAAATAGATAAAAGACTCATAAATAACTAAACCTAGGAGGGCATTTTTGCAAATAAAATACATTCCAGGGGCATTAGTGCAAAAATTCTAAACGAAATAAACATTTATTTAAACTTTCGGGACTACTTTACAATAAACAAAAACCGTTAGGGGTTACATGCAATTTTCACGCGCCTCACGTGGGACTGCACGTGAGGCGCGGAAGGACCTAAATGCACTTCTAATTAACTCGGGGTCCTTTCTGCAAAAACTCCAATTTATTTACAACGTACTATTTATTTTACAATATTAAAAATAAACTACAAAAAGTGCGGGGGCTAAGTTTGCAAATTACCCCTAATAGGCATGCTATCCAACGGTTGGGCTTCGTCCACTTGACACGCGTCGCTTCCTGGTGAGACAATGACGGTTCGCGATCCACGGCTTGGATTAGATCATCTAGATGATCCGACGGTCTGCGTGCGGGAGGATCGGACGGCTGAGCTATGACCTGGGGCCTTCGTCTTCATCAAACGGCGGAGAGCTAGCTTGGAAGATTAGGGAAGAACGCTCGCCGAGGCGAGCTTCTTCCTCCTCGATCTTGCTCTCCGGCCGATCTTTGCAGCTCCTGAAGGTCCAGAAAGCTTCTTGGCAGGGTCCTTTAGCTGCTAGAGGTGTCTGATCGGACGGAGGTGCACTGGAGCGCCACCACGACGTCGGAGAAGTCGAGGGGCTCCAGGTACCTCCGATGAACTCTGAAAGCGTCTCCTGGAGCTCCTCTTCGCTCCTAACCTGCTTAAGAAGAAAGCTCGGCTCAAGGCGATGATCCTCGGCCCAAAATCTGAAGCTGTTAGTGCAAAAATGGATGAGGGCAGCGATGCTCCGGCGAAGCGGAGGAGCGGAGCATCGATTCGCGGATCCAGATGGGGATCCGGTTGGACAGGGTGGCTAGGAGGTGGAGAAGGCGTAGGGGAACGAAATGACGGTGGAAGGGTGGTCGGAAGATAGTCGAGGAACGGGGGTGAAGTCGCCGGAGCTCAGCTCCCGCGAACTTCGATTCGCCTAATCTACTTATCTAAATGCAAAATAAAATGCAAAAATGAAATGCAATAATAAAAATCTACCTAGAAAAGTTAAATGCGCAGCTCTTAGACCTGGGGGCCTCCAGGGAGCAGAGCGACCGCTGGAGCGCCGCCGCGACAAAATTCTCCTCCTCTATAGGCCGAACCGAGGTGCTGGGAAGCGCCTCCTGTCACGAGGGCTACACCAGGAGCTCATTCAAGCTTATTGGGAGGAATAAAAATGGCCAAATTCGACCAAGGAGGAGGAAGACCTTATTTATAAACATTCCTGGGGACCCCCATGGACCGGCGATTATTGAAGAATCGAATGGCTGTACAAGGGTTCCAAGATCACGGCGCGAATCACGGATGGTCAGAGAACAATTTTCATGAAGGGACTGTTGGCGACGGAGCGATCAATCGAGCGGGAAAAATGGAGGAATTTCGGGGAAAAGACGGGCCTGACGGAAGTCAGAGGCGTAGGACGAGTTGACCGGAGGTCAACTTTCCCAGGCCCCTGATTGGCCCACATCAGCCGATTCTTGACCCATTTATTTAACCTAATAAATGAATTAATTAGATTTTATATATAAAATAAAAAATGTTTATAAATTAATGTAGTATTTATTTGTGATTTTTAATTTTTTTTGAAGTATTTTATTACGGTTTTATTAAAATAATGTACTTATAAGTATATTTATATATATTTATTTTTATTTTATTTATCTTTATTTAATTACTTTATTTTTTATTCTATAAATTTATAACTTATTTTTATGAGTATAAATATATTTTTATTTAATTTTTATGAGTTTATTTATATTTTTTTAAATAAATGTGTTTATGTATATGCGAGTATACTTATAGGTATTTTACCTATATATTATATACATTTTATTTATTTAATGCATTTTATTTGTTTTCATTTTGGTTCTGTATTTTTAGTAAGTTATATATAATATATACATTATTATATAAATATAGATGTATAAAGAATAAAAGAATAAAATCCCTTTTTATTTATATACATATAGGTAGTATAGGTATTTTAACTATGTCTTACATAGGCTTATTTTATTTTACAAATTATTTTTAGTTTTCTTTTAATTTTAAAATGTACATGTATTATATACATTCTTTACAAAATTCTAAAAATATTAATTTATGAAAATAATGAACATTGAATAAAATGAATATTTTAATCAGGTATTATGTACAAGGTGGGTCAAAAACCTAACTTCTACATATGAACTCCAAAAATTATGAAACCAATTTTTTAAAATAGTTCATGGAATGCTATATACAATTAAAGTGAGTTTGGGTGATTTGGAGTTTTTATTTGCAAGATATGGGTCTGTGAAGTTGAGATTTTTGCTTTTTATTCTGGGTATAAAAAGTATACTGAGTATTAGTTTTACACAAACTCAATTTTGTACTTTTATTTACATTATTTTCTACAACTTTTATGTACAAAGTTTCTTTATTTGATGAATAAATAATTATGTACAAAATAGGTGTCAAAAATGCATAATAAATGAATTAATAAATGAGGTATTTATTGTACAATTGGCCCTTATCTCCCCCCTACTTTATTCCTTGTCGACCAATTCCATGCTGGCCTTGGTCTCGGGGTTAGGGTCATAAAATATTTGCAATATTTTATTCCTTTTTCTTTTCTTCTCTTTATTCTATAATTTTGGCATTAAAAACCTTATTTTATGTACAATTAATACAATGAATGATGAATGCTATTATGTACAATTTGATGCTATTTACATGCATTTGCTGGGGTTTTTAAGGCCAAAATGATAGAATAAAGGTGATGAAATGGAGATTCATCAGACGCAGCGATGAAGGTAGAGTTCGTGGAAGGAACGAGGTGTCGAAGAAAGTGGATCTCTAGCCGTGGTTGGTGGCGTAGGTGCTGATGGCGACACAGGTGAAGGAGAGTACGACAGATTGTGATTCAGATGTTGACGTAGGTGCATGAAAGGGATGATGATTGGGGGGTTAGAGCTTGTGTGATCGACGGAGGCAATGAAGCAGAGGTGAGGGTGGAAAGTGGATATGGGTCGAAGTGGTGGAGGGGGCATGCAATGATCAGAGTTGAGGTGAAGGATATGAGAAGGGTAGAGGATAAGAAGAGGAGTACTTGGAGGTACATGGCTCGACGACAAACCAGAGCGAAAGCGAGCATGCGGAGGAGCTTGCTGTGGCGAAGCTGGAAGCTGCAGATCTCGCCAAGGTGGAAGGGTACGGTGGCGCTATCACTGCCACGCATGGATCTCCTTCGATTGCTGTAAATGGCAGATGAAGTGGGAGGATGGCCATGGGGGTCATTTTATAGCAGAGGGTGAGGGCGATCAGAGATAGGTTCAATGGTGGTGTGATTGATCGAGATATAGTGGATAAGATCTGATTCGATTCAAGCCAATGAAGGAAGGCGGTGATGGAGACTTGCGAGGGATTTGAAGAGGACTAGGAAGGTGGTGGATCGGATGAGATCGATTGATCTGAGATGGGATTGTGTTAAGGATTTGATGGAGATCAGATAGGGAAGTGGCGGTTGGAGATGCAGCCACAAAAATCAAGGGGATTCGATTGGGTTCCAGATGTAAGGCCGTGATAATATTCGTGACAGAGGTGACAAGGCCAGAAGAGGAAAATGGGGGAGGCATACAATGGCACATGCTGGGCACGTGTGTTGGAGGCACGTGACCAGCACGTGCAGTTTTTAATTATCATTTTAATTTTTTATTTATTTTTTAGGTTTTTTTTAATAATGAATACAAATGCGAAAATTAAGTGACACATGGCGTCCCCATGAGCAATAACGTGTTAGCTCCATAAAGATCGAAGAATAAAAGATAAAGATAAATAGGAAGGAAATAACAAATGACCTCGGATCGAAATTTTTTTTTTCACGAAAGTTTTTTTATCTCGATGAGATCTACAACTTTCAGGAAGTGTCCAAAATCAAAATCGATCAATTGCACGACGTGGTATTTTTGGTGGTACTCTATGTGTATAAAATACTGATTTTTTAGGGTTTTGTAATTTTTTGTCATTTTTAATTAATATAAAAATAAAGAAAAATACAATAAAATCAAGTACAAATATTTACACATTAATATAATGTTTTTGGATTTTTATTAATAAATAAAATGAAGAAATAAAATAAATTATGAAAAAGAGGACTTTTATACAAACGGGTAATGACAACTCGGACGCGGTTAGTTTCTTTGAATGTGGTTTTAGTTTGGATTTGGATTTCTATGCATTTTCATAAAACTTTTGTCAAAGAAAATAAATGAAAAAGAAATAAAATAAAAAGATTTAATTATGTGCATAAAATAATAGGTCAAACTAGGGTAAAATATATAATGTACAAAAGAGGCCCAAAACCCAACTTTCACATATGAGTTCCGATTCACTTGAGCTTGGTCTTGTTTTGAAGGTAATTGAGTGCACATTAGTTCAAAAGTAAGTAGGATCAAATCACAAATTGCAGGAGGAATATATCGATGCTTTAGTCTGACATATCTGAAATTAGGGTTTGGGTTTATTTCTCAACTATTCCAGTTATTGAATTTTTTGTATTTTCCTTTATTCATGTTAGTAATATGTACACAATGGAGATGGTTTCAGGTGATTTGGAGTTAGCATAAAAGAATTAAAAATTAGGGAAGTTGGTTTATTTTACAGGTCAATTGGGCTGGAATTCTTGGCTCCTCATTTTATGCAATTATGCTTGATAAAATGAAGTTATTATTTACATATGCATGAATGCTAATTATGTAATATAATTGATAAAATGTAGATGAGTTTTAGGGAACTGAGCTTAATTAATCAGTTTAGAGTGATGAATCATAGATTCATCAACCCTCTCTACTTAAATCATGCTCTACGCGAGCATCTAGAGAATGAAATGAGGTGAAATGAGATTGAGTTCCATGCCAAGACCATAAGGAAAATGTGAAAATGGATCTATACCTGAGCTTTGGATTATTAGTTTGGAGGAACTTTTGTGAGATTAGGGTGTTAAAATCAACAACCTCCATGTTGTACACATCATTTTCATAGTTTCAGCTTTGAAGTCATCTTAGAATAATCCTCTTCCCAAAGCATACCCCATGAACATTGAACAACTGATCTGTGTGAAAGGTTTTAGCTCTTCCCATCAAGAGTATCAGACTACCATGTAAACCTCTCCCCTTATAACTCGTCCTCGGGGAGTCAGGTATTTCCTTCTAAGGTCTATCACGTTGTGTTTACACTCGAAGAGGGGGAGAAATTAGAAGAAGGGGAAAAGAACAAGAGGGTAACTACTGTAATCATCTCTCCTTGTGAAATCGGCCTGTTTAGCCAAGTCTTCACAAAGATTTGTAGGTTTCTTGAAGCTTGGTCCTTTTTGGTCAAATATTTTTTTGGTAGTTGGATTCTTTTTGTTTGGATTTTTGTAGCTCTGCATGGATCTTTTTGTGCCCCTACGGATATGGAATCTTTTTTCGTACATGTTTTGGTGTTTAGAAAGAAATGTGCCCAGTCGTCCATCCCTTTCCAAAACTTTATTTCAACCCGTACTCCGATCTTTAAATGTCCATGCTACCATAATGGAAACTCACACAATCTTCCAATACCCCGTTTGAATTGAGCTAAGTGCATAAAGCAAGAGTACAAATTAATTCCCTATTCAAGAGTTGTACTTTAGAATGAGGAGACTATGTTAGAACTAAGAGTCAAATTCTGCACATTGTCACGTGGAACTCAAAGAATTAATTTATTGACCCGAAGCTTATAAAATCCTCTTTCTCAGTGAAGTTCTGATGAAAATTAGGTGGATCAAATTCAAGTCCAGACCACTATTGGTTTCTGCTCATAACTCAGTTCAGAATCCATGGGCTTTTCACAAATGCATATGCTTGTATTGTTGGATGAAGTGCAAATGCATGGAATGTAGAAAATTTTTTATGCAAGAAATTTTATTTCTTTTTTGTTGTTTTTTAATGCAAAAATGAATAAGAAGATAATTTTCAAAAATTTGGTTGCACACAAAATTGGATACAGTCATTGTTAGTTGCTATTTTTTTATGTTTTTTGAAGATTTTACAACTTAGTCACCCATCCCATAAATAAGATAGAGACTTACGTGAATGTAAGAGCTATGGGTAAAATATATACATACTATATACACACCCCCTATACATAGTGAGTGCTATGTCCTCAAAGCACAAGAAGCACAAAGAAGACATAGCTCGGGATAAGCGTAAGAGAGTTAACAAGAGTTATAAAAATAGAATTCGATCGGACCCATGTACTTAGACTGTGGACAATCTATGTATAGAAGAAGAAAAAAAATGAGGGGGTCAAGGATACGAGGAGTGTATATACAATGGACATCGGGTCCCCTTACACTTAGGCTATGGTCGGCCTCAGTATGGAAGAAGGGTGTAAATGGGACAATCGAGAGTGGATGAGGAGAGTGGTATACACATATGGCATCGGTACCTCCCCCCCCCCCCCCAAACATAGGCCTTGGCCTAAGTATAGGAAAAAGAAGTACAAGGGAACAGATGGGGTCGAGAGGGAGGGTTTTCAATAATTAAGGAGGTCTTTGGCACATCTTTTTGTGAGCTTATGGTAAGAGGTCATAATGATTGAAAGAAGATGAACGAGATGAGTCCCATCTATCATTAATGTTATCATCAAAAGAATCATGCTGGAGAGTGTTTTTATAGGAAGAAGACGACGCATACGAGTCAGATGATTCTCGGTCGATGTTGGAGTTATCCTCAGAAGAATATTATTGGAAGGTGGAGACACTCTAGATATTCTTGCTCTTAAGCTAATTTATCAATATGTGCTTTGTCTTATGGTCAAATGCCTCATCCTCGGATGATGAGTACTCTGAAGCACCAGTCTCAGCATGGTCATAAGTGCTTATTCCGGTATATTTAATGAGATCAAGAGAGTCGGCTCTCGAGGAATAGTAGTGAGGGGCAAGAGTCATCCAACGGGAGTCAATATTCGACTGCTTACTTAGTTAGGGTTTCAGAACGGCCGAACTAATCACACTCATAAAGATTATCTTATCCGGACCTGATGAGGAATCATCGTAAGATTCCTTTTTCGATACGTCGAAGGCGACTTTCTTAGATGTTTACCAGATAATTAATTAGATGAAGGAGCAGCTAGAATGGGCATTTTGGTCTGTGTTGTCTATGAAGCTGTAGGTCCTGCGAGTGAGATGTTGACAATCAGGTCTTCAGATAAATAACCATTGCTTCCTGGTCAACGCACATCCCGCATATTTGTTCTCAATTAACTTGACGCTTGTACATTCCTATGTTGGATCGATTTTATTAAGGCAGTTAGAGGAGGTCTTGTCCAACTCAGGGTAAGCCCATGTTCGAGTTTCCTCATCATATTCACCATAGATACGATAAAGATATTGTATCAGGTGTTCTTCCTTAGGACTTGTCATGATATTGGTTGAGGTGCGAGCAGCGGGGAATGGAAGGATGGGATGAGTCTCTGAACCAATGGTCTGCTCAGCAGTCGTTATCTCAGTTGTAGCAGCGGGGTAGGGCTCTTCTACCACTTGATGGTCACGATTGTTGACGACTTTGTGGGTTTCCTTGGAACACTTTCCTTCCTAAAAGATTGGATGAGATCAAAGTGCTCCCAATGCTGTAAAATTGATTTCCCGAGTCTCGTACTCTATAGTTGCCTTACCTAAAGCTATGAACGGCTTTCCGAGAATGATTGGAGACTGTGTGAATTCTCCTTGATGCTCAATATTAATGATCATGAAGCCCACGTTGAGCGGAGCACCTTGGAATGTAATGATGATTGAAATTGTTCCTCACGATGGTTTTATAGATAGATCAGTCGGCTGAACGATCACTCTTAATTTCCTGATTGGTCCGAGAATGAGCTTGTCAAACACAGAGGTCAAGAGGATGTTGATTGGTGAGTTTTCGTCGATTCGGGCATGGGTAAATGTTGTGTCATTGATTTCACAGTCAAATCGAGGCAACAGCTTCACTCTACGACTCTTGGTCTTTATTCTCATAATCAAAGAGGTGGCCATTGACAATATATGTCTTTCGATCTTTGTTCTCTTCCTGCCCGACTTTTTCAACACTAATTTACTCCTTACAAAACTTTTAAGGTCGAGGAAGTGTTCAATGGCCTGAATCAAGGGATGTTCACAAATTAATCTTTTATCTAGTGCTTCCTTTAGAGTAGGATCCAAATTCTTCATATCTTCTCCACCTTCAATTTTATGGATTTTTCTGGTTTTTCAAATTTTTGGATGTTTTTTAATTTTTCGATTTTTTGGTCTTTTCGGTGTGGTGTGTAGATGTTTCTATTTCCACATTTGAGTAGGGGCTTCTATATGCTAATCAGAATCATTCTTAGTGTACACCGAGTTCATGAATTTCTGAGTATCCCCTATTTTTTCAACATGAGATCTAATCAGTTCATCTTCCATTTTTATGCATGAACTCGGAGAAGATCCTCTTGCAATATCTGGAATATGTTTTGATTTATTATCCTTTGAAATTTTCTCTTGAAGAACTATAGGTCCCATACTCATCATGTTGTGACTCAGGTATGTACAGTTTGTTTGAATAGATCATGTTTTCATTATGATTGACCGGTCCCTCATATAGTGAAGTCGTCATATAGGGTTCATGTGTGTTGATATCATCAATCCAGTCTTTTGTATGAGTGTCTTGCCCGAAGGAATGATATGCATGATTGTCATAAAGAGTATGATTATTAAGGTCAATCCAATATGTAAGATCAGGATGTGCAGGCATCTCCATTTAGTTTGATCGGTCCATCGTGTTATTCCTTAAGGTACAATCTGGATATGTATATGTGAAGTGTTGACCAATCCCAACATTGTGATGAGGAGAGAA
This sequence comes from Ottelia alismoides, assembly GCA_037367405.1. Taxonomy (NCBI): domain Eukaryota; kingdom Viridiplantae; phylum Streptophyta; class Magnoliopsida; order Alismatales; family Hydrocharitaceae; genus Ottelia; species Ottelia alismoides. Next base: position 386,081 of record JAZKJV010004058.1, on the reverse strand, counting down.
TGTAGTTGGTTGGAATTGTTGTCCCAGCCGGTCACTGGTCGCAAAAGTGGTACGATCTTCAAATGGTTTGGTAAGAACTCGAGAATAATTGGCCAAGGATGAAGTCTGATCATGTGTAGAACAGGGCTAGGGAGGTGGGCAATATGAAGAAGTGTGGAATCCGATCAGATGACCAGAGTAACATGGATTGGAATTTATAGAGTAGGTTGGATTCGTCCAAGAGATAGAGTCTCCTACAAATGTTTTAGGTTGTTTGGAAGAAGGGGGTTTTGAAGATTTTGGTTTGATCGAAAATAAATAATCTAGTGGATATAGAGACCAATGTCCCATCGATCTCGAAGGAGGTGGATGAGCTGATATAATGGATCTTGGTTAAAATATTTAAGTGCATGGGATACTTAACAGAAGAAACCCTAATTTTTAAATCAAGGAGAGTGATGGCACAAGTGTGCAATTTTTGATATTCACGTCCGTTCACTCACACCAATGCAAACACAATCCAAACCCCAGGTTCACCAACTCACATAATGAAGGCCGCAGGAGTTCAACCAATTATCTTTTCAATTTTAGTTGGTGATAAATTCAATCATGTAAAAGAATTAGTGAGCTATTAAGTGCCGGAAATTTTCTTAAAGACTGACCCGAATTCTTACGACTAGTTGCACCTACTTTTAGCCAGTATGGATGTAAGTATGGACCGTAAAATGACTACGTGTTACTTAAGGATGGTGCCTTACACAATGTCCTTTAAACCACACACTTTGCTAAGGAAAGGCAGACCATAAGCGGAACACGTGTTTCCTCACTGAGAAGTAGCTAATCATTTTTGTAGAATCAGTAGTCTGAATGAAAATCCCATGCCTGGCTCTATCCTTAAATGTGTGTCCCTCACCTCTCAGTAAGATAAATGAATACAAGGAAGAGGTTGCTCTATTGCAAAAATTCTTGATTATATGGGTTTGTTTTAATCAGCCTTGTTTAGCAGTCCGAATTTTAATTAGGTGATCACTGTAAATTTTAGATGAGCAGGAATTCACTTCTACCGTCCAATCCTAATTTCCTTTTAAATTTTGAGTGACAAAACATGAGGGACAATTTTGGGAAAATTCGATGCATGCGTAAAACCATAATGTATGCTCAATTAGAAGACTTACAGTGATTCCTTGCAATATCCATGTGGGATGCAACACAATTGAAAATTATTCAATATGAATGCAAATTGACAAAAGACATACCTAGCAGAAAGTTCTATTTGACATGAAGAATTTAGTTAAATTTTTTATGAAGTTGAACGATCTAATATGCGTCTCAATAAAAGGGATGTGTGCCTCTAGGTTCTACGAGCAAAAAATTAATCCTAGTAGCTCTAATAGCCATAAGTGCAGGCTAACCTATGAACCACTCAAGTTGGGCCCCACCCTCATTGGAGAGTGAAACATGCCTCGAAACACCACAGAAAAAGTTCAGGTCTTGTTATGCACACGAGACTCCAAACGGACACCATTATAAATGAGCAATTAATTAAAAATGTAGAAAGTAAAATCCTAGACTCTACGCTCTCTCACGACTCAACTCGATCTTAATTTTATTGTGGTTTGGCGGTCAGTGAAGATGCATTGGATTCATGAAAATGTATTCACTTACGTCGGGTACCTCACAAGAAAAATAAGAAAGAGAGTGTAAGAGAGCGACAAAAAAATAATCAAAAATAAAATAAGAACATAAATGATTAAAATAAAATAAAATAAAATAAATATAGAAAAAATTAAAACTAGAAAATGTACAGTGATGAGGCTTGAGGGTTAGACTACCTGAATGTGTGGGAAGCCTAACACTAATTTTCTAGACAGAAAATCTAAGTTATTTGCCTCCCCGACAATAGTGTCATCTGATTAGTCCAATATACTCTTTTAATTTATGGAAATTAAATGTGTGTGAATAAATAAATATATCATTTCATTTTAGGTGGGTAATCAGAATCAATCAAGAAAATAATCACAATTAACTAATTCTATTTTAATCAGAGTGGTTTTATGTTTATTTATCCCGGGCAAGTCCCAATATTGAACTCAAAGAGGCAAAGGAACAACCACATTAATGACATTCAAATTTCGTGCGCAATTTTTGAGGCGGAATTTTTTGGTATTCTTAATGCAATTTTTGTTGCAAATACGGGCCAATTTTATGGACTAGAAAATTATTGTCAATCAAACAATGTCCAAAAATTATAAAACTTGGCCAAGATGTTAATTATGGTGAAATGGATGTAGTTTAATTTTTTTGGAATTTTCTGGCGTAAGATAAATAAATAAATAATTTATAAATGAAAAATATATGAATCTAAATGATTAATTATAATAAATATTAAACCTACTTATTTTAAGGAAAAAAATTATCTAAGATATATCAATAAATGAAATATCTTAGAAAAATATAAAGCATAAAAATGTTGAATTTAATACCTCTTAAAAATTAATTACTTAAATACACAAAATGATTTTTGTAGAGCAAAATATGCATACAAATGCAATTCTTTCTGGGCACAATGTGAAATAGAAATAATTCTACTTTTCTTGTATTTTCAGCAATTTTTCAAGCTATAATTAAGTAGTAATGAATTTAGAGCAAAGATTGGGTAAAATATGCAATTTCCACACAAATATCTATCATTATTAACCGTAAGGCACAAAAATATGAAGCACATACTACAATGTAGAGAATTGATTGAAGAACAAAATGTTATTTGTCGAATAATTAAATAATGCAAAAGGAGGTTAAAAGAAGGTACAAAAGTCGGGGTTCTATTTGTAATATTACAAAAAATAAAATAAAATGAAAATGCAGTGAGAGGACTACGATGGAATTACCAGGACCCGGGGGAGTCAAATGCAAAATTTCTAGGGGAGGCACGTGCGCGGCACGTGCCCCCTGATTGTTGGATTTGAAGGCTAATCGGCAGAACTCCGAGGGAATAATTTCAAAACTCCCAAGCGACACGTGCTCCTCATATGACCACCTGGGGCCCCAAGCCTGGTGGAGCTACTTTGGTTGTCAGTGGAGCTGCTGATGAGACGAGGGCTTGGGTCTTCACTAGTGGTCGTGGAAGCTCGGCTGTGGAGTAGGCGAAGAACCTAGGGGTTCCAACGATGGCAGGGTTTTGGTGGTAGAGCAGTGGAGCCTCCTGCTCCAATTGGTGTCGGCGAAGAAGGCTGAAGTCGGAGGCTTTCGCATGGAGGGGAGATGCGACCGTGAATGCCGAGGTCCTGGAAAGAACTAGGTGTCGGAGAAGGCAGAACTCCAATTGTGGTTGACGGCGTAGGTGCCACAGTATTTTCGAGGATTGATATTTATTGGTTAGTTGACACGGAAAACTCAAGGATTGGTTATTAAAGATACGACGTCGTCGCTATCCCCAAAAATTCGGATCAAACAAACAATTTTTTTCTTCTCAAGCTACAATTACAAGAATAATGAAGCGAGAGAAATTTTTGATACTTATTTACCTCTATAGTAGATAGGATTGAACTCAAGGAGGCTACAATTCCCGAGGGTTATTCAAAAAATTAAAAGAAATTCAATTAAGAGAACGCAGGAATCTCAAAGGCAAACTATCCTTGATTTTTATGAAATTTTTTCATCTTTTATTATTTTATTATTTTATTATTTTATTATTTTTTTTATTTTCAATTTTTTAGTGATTTTAATTTTGCATTTTTTATTTTCAAATAATGAGCAATATGCACAAGTAAAGAAATATGCACATCAAACTCTTTTTATTTTTAGAAACTGCTAGAAATGCTCAAACAATTGTAGAGAAAATATTTTTGGGTTTTAAGGGTTTTGAAATGATTTTAGGAATTTTTGAATAATTTTCAGATGTTTTTGTATTTTTTCTAAAAATCAAACAATAACAAAAATGATAAACGGTGCACAACTTCGAGTAATTAGCAACTTAAAAATATCTTAAGTGTCCAAAACTCCTAGCAATTATTTTTATTCTAAAATATAAACAACTATCTACAAACAAGAAGTGAAATGATATATTTTGGATTTTTGTAGAATTTTCTGTGATTTTTCAATGATTTTTGGTATTTTCCAATTTTTTGGATTTTGTAAATAGTTAATACATGAAATTTGCACATAAATTAAAAGATAATGAAAGGAAGTTAATCTATTTTTTTGGAATTTTTAGAGCAATATTCAAATTTTTATGAATTTTTGAATTTCAGGAAGGGAAAATGACACTTATTTGATATTTTAATATTATCATTTTTAAAATGCAATGAAAAATTTATACAATGAACATGCACATAACATGAGTATACACAATTTTTGTAGAACTTTTAGAACAATGAAAACGTTTATTTCAATAAAAAGAACATGAAAATGAAGTCTAGAAATTCAGGGACTGAAATATAAACAGTTAAATGTTTTTGAATCAGAAAAAATTAAGAATAAACAAGATGAAAAATAATGCAAATTACCCACTAATACGTACCACGCACGTAAATGGCTCTAGCTGTAGGTGTCTTCTTGCAATTTTTGAAATTACCGAGGGGTAGACTTGTGATTTTGCCAACTTTTTTAATATATTGTGGGGTTTCTTCTTATGTCTATCTTTTCTTCATTCACAAGCAACAACAGGGGATGCCGCCCCTTTTCTCTTCCTCTCTCCAGGCGCGCGGCGTGGCTGTGGTGAGATGGGCATTGGCAGCGGCCTTTGCGCAGGCTCGCGACGGGTTGGAGTCGGTGGTGACAGTGACGGAGGCAAGGCAACTGGTTGCGCGGTCGATCAATATCCTCCCGACCTCTGTATTTCACGAACTCAAAACTCGAACCGATCAGGAAAATACGAGAGATTGTTCAATTGGCTTACCGATAAATAAAGCGGCCGAGAGGTTCATTTCTGTCATCATGAAATTCCAAGGTGCTCCGCTCAAAGTAGAATTCACTATCATTGATATTGAGCATCAAGGAGAATTCACCCATTCTCCAATTATTCTTGGAAAGCCATTCTTAGCATTGTCTAAGGCAATTATTGATTGTGAGACACGGGAAAACAATTTTACAGCATTGGAAGCACTTCGATCTAACCCAGTCTTTGAGGAAACACGATATTCTGAGGCAACCCACGATGTCCCTGACAACCGTAACCATGAAACAGTAGAAGAGCCCTACACTGCTACTACACCTGATATAGTGATTGTTGATGAGACTATTGATTTAGAGAATCTCCCCCCTGCTCCATTCCCAACCGCTCTTACCATGGAGAATCATGTATATGAATCATATGATCCGGAGACTTATGCATGGTCACACCCTGGGTCAACCTATTCTGACTACCTTGATCACATCAACTCGACACAGGAATGCTCCAATGTCAAATCAATTGAAAACGAACATGCAGAGACTCTCCCCAGTATTTCAATTCCCGCGGATCTCAAAATAGACAAATCTTTCTTCTATAATCCTGAGACATATGCATGGTCGCACCCAGGGGCAACCTACTCTAAATATCTTGACCAAATCATCCAAAATCGAGAGTGCACCAACATTCAGAAGACTAAAAACAAACACATAGGACGAACACTACCAAGGAGAAGAATTCTAATGGTTATTCATCTGGATACTCAAGTGAACCGACTCCTTCAAGAAACAAGAAAAAGAAAGTCAACTTTGACCTTTCTGAAGAGGGATCAGCTGATGATCCCTCATCGGGTTCGGAAAAGGTAATCTACATGAGTGAAGTCTGATCAGCATCTCTAAAACCATATCTTCACAAGGATCCAAAATTCAATTCTCGTTGGACAACTCACGTTTCTCACTACTATTCATCCAAAGCTGATGCTCTTGTCCTCTTCAAATACACTGGAATTATCTCTTGTGAGCTAACTGAGACCGGTGCTTCTGAGTATTCATCTGAGGACAAACCGCGTTATCCCAAGAAGGAACGAATTCTGAGGAAACAACTGAAGAAACAAAAAGATCATAATATCTGGAGTATGTCTACTTTCAAATACTATTCCTCTGAGGATAATTCTGATGATGGATACCTTTCATCAGATGCAATTGTTTCATCTGATATCCATCATGATTTTTCTGAAGATGACACTGATAATAGTTGGGAATCATATGCTTCATTTCCATATTGACATTACGATCACCCACCAAAGGCTCACAAAAAGATCGGCTGAAAACTGCCTTAATCATCGACTACCCACCCTACCTCCCAACCACATTGGTCTTCTTGTACAACTTCTTCCTCTACTTAGGCCAAGGCCTAAGTATGGGGGGGGGGACCGATGACATCTGTATATACCATTTCTCTCAGCTCACTCCTTCTCACGATCACTCCTTATCCGCCATTCTTCTATACTTAGGTTGACTAGAGCCTAAGTATATGGGGGAACCGATGCCCATTTGTATATACTCTCTTCATCCACATATCCTGACCACCTCATTTTTTCGCTCTTCTTCTATACTTAGACTGTTCACAGCCTAAGTATAGGGGGGTGTTTCGATCCATCTTTTTCTTTTTCTTTTTCACTCTCTTATGCTTAACACGAGCTAGTCTTCTCTACGCTTCTTGTACTCTAAGGACACAGCACTCGTTAAATATAGGGGGATTTGTATATATACTTTGTATATATTGTACCCATATCTCGTACTTTCACGTAAGTCTATATGTATTTATGGGGTGGGTGATTAACTTGTAAAAAAACAAACAAACAACAACAAAACAAAAAAAACAAAAAAGAAAAAGAGTTTTGCTACTAACACTTATTGTACCCAAAATTTAAAAAAAAAAGGCTTCTTATTCAATTTGGCATTAAAAAAACAAAAAACAAAAAAATCCCTTGCATAAAATTTTAAAAAAAAAAGAAAAAAATGTGTCTGCATTTCACACACCTGCACTTCATCCAGCACTTCATGCATTTGCATCTGTGAAAAGTCTTTGGGTTCTGAACCAAGTCATGAGCCGAAACCGAGAGTGGTATGGACTTGACTTTAATCCACCTAATTTTAGAGGAACTTCACCGAGAAATAGGATTTTAGAAACTTCAGGTCTTTGACTTAATTCTTTGAGTTCCACATGATAATGTACATCGTTTGACTCTTAGTGTCTAACTTGGTCTCTTCATTCTGGGTAAAACTCTAGAATAGGGAATTAATTTCTACTCTCGCACTATGCACTTAGCTCAACTCAGATGGGATGTTGGAAGACTGTGTGAGTTTCTTTTCTGGTAGCGTGGAAATCTAAATATCGGAGTACGAGTTGAAATAAATCTTCGGAAAACGGATGGACGATTGGGCACAATTTTTTCTAAGACCCCAAAAAATGTACGGAAACAAAAAGATTCTATATCCTTAGGGGCACAACAAGATCCAAGCAGAACCATCAAAAAATCCAAATACAAAGAAGCCACTACCAAATAGATATCTGACCAAAAAGGTCCAAGCTTCAAAGAAAACCTGCAGATCTTGGTGGAGACTCGGTTACACTGGCCAGCTTCACAAGGAGAGGTGACTACACTGGCCACCCTCCAGTTCTTTTTCTTCTTCCTCTTCTAACTTCTCCCCCAATTCGATTGTGAACACAGCGGGATAGACCTTAAATGGAAATACCTGACTCGTCGAGAACGAGTTACTGGAGAGGAGGTTTGCATGGTAGTGTTGACACAAAAATCTGTGGTTTTTTTATTTTTTTATTTTATCCACGGCAGAAATCGCTATTTTGTTGAACAGGAATTTGTGGAGGATGGAAAATAATTGATAAAAATATCGTCGTTTGGTCGTTGCTTTCCCCAAAATCTCATGACAACAAAAATTTTATTTTTTTTTAATTTTACTACTTATTAACCTGTATAGCAGACAGGGTCAAACTCAGGGAGGCTACAATTCCCAAGGGTTATTCAATTAATCAAAAATCAATCAAGAGAAAACAAGAATCTCAAAGGACAACTATCCTTGGCTTTTGTGTTTTTTTTTTGAATTTTTTATTTTTTTATTTCTAATTTTTTTGTATTTTGTGATTTTTAATTTTTTAGTGATTTTGATTTTGCAAATTTTTTTATTTTCAAAAATAACGAACAATACGAACAAGGATAAAAAAAGGCACACCAACTATTCTTGAAATTTTCAATTATACCAAAAATGCTCAAAAAATGCAAAAAAATATTTTTGGGTTTTAAAAGTTTTGAATTGTTTTTGAGAATTTTTGTGTAATTTTCAGATGTTTTTGTATTTTTCTAAAAATCAAACAGTGAGAAAAATGTGAAAATGTGCATAGCCTGGAGTAATTTGCAACTTAAAAATACTTTAATGGCCAAAACTCCTGGAAATTATTTTTAAGACAAAGTAGAAGCAATTATCTACAAACTGGAACTGAAATCACAATTTTTATATTTTTATAGATTTTTCTGTGATTTTTATATGATTTTTGATGTTTTCATTTTTTCGGGTTTTATAAATAATTAATGCATGAAAATTGGTCAGAAATTAAAAGACAATGAAATACAACTACTCTATTTTTTGGAATTTTTGGAACAATATTTGAATTTGTATGAATTTTAGAATTTCAAACAGGTAAAAATGACATGTTTTTTATTTTTTAATAATAATAAATTAAGGAAAAATGCAATGAAAAATTTATGCTAAGAAAATAACCACATCAGGAGCATAGCATAATTTTTGCAAATTTTTTGAATAATGAATAACATTTATTTCATTCAAAAGAGAGCATGAAAGTTTTTATTCTGCATTTCGGGGACTAAAATGTAACTACTCAATGTTTTTGAATCAAAGAAATATTAAAAATAAACAGAGAGAAAAAGAATGCAATTTACCCAATATACCATATGCATGTCATGTGCTTGAGGCTGACAGGGACTCGTTTGTAATTTCGTGAACTTCTGGGGCTAAAGATGCAAATGTTCCCTTTTTTAAAATTAAATTCAATCCCTAGAGGCCTTTCCTTCGTTACACTCTTCACAGGAGACCGACAAGGGGGCGACGCCCCTTGTTCTTCTTCACAAGGGCACAATCGCAAGGGCAGGACGTTGGGTGCTCAAGAGGCGTCGACGGTCGGTGGCGCAGGAGGAGAAGGCGCGTCGCCCGTGCACGAAGAGGATGCGGCGGCGCAAGGAGGGCGCGTGCGGTGGGAGAGGTGCGGGTCGCGGTGTTGGCGTTGGCGTGGTGGAGGATCAGGGTGGCGCGACCGCGCATCTGAAGGAGAGGGCGGGGCGCGAGGAGATCGGCGTCGAAGGAGGGACGGCGCTAGAGGTCGCCGCATGAGGTGTGGCCCGCACCGTGCGGCTGGTAGACGGGAGTAAGGGCGGGACCGCACCGCCGCAGGAGGCAGAGGGGCTTCAGAGGTAGAGGGGTGCCCACGCACAGGCGGTCGGAGCTGCGGGCGGAGCAGCGCAGTGGCGTTCGACGGCGGCCGGTGATGGGCGGTTGGCCGCGGGGCTCAAGAAGGAGGGGCGGCGGCGCCTGGGGCAGCCGTCCCTCGTTGGTTTTTTTTGTTTTTTATTTAATTTTTATTGTTTATTTTGTAAACAAAAAGCAAAAATGAATAAAAACTCTTTTTTATTTTTTTGTAATCCGAAAATAAGAAAAGAAAAGATAAAGAAATGTTTTTATTTTTTTATTTTTTTATTTTTATAATGTTTCCCTTCAAAACAAACGTTAGATAAAATAGAGAATTTCTTTATTTTTTTATTAATGGTCCTGCAAAATCAACATTAGAGATAAGGGAAAAAATGTTTTTTTATTTATTTACAAAATCGGAAAGTGAACGGGGATCCGGCAGGCATGAGAGAATAAATCTGATTCTCCGACCACCGTGCATGGTCGGAGTTGATAGATCGTGGGAGATAGAAATCGAAGGCGGAGAGATCGAGAAGATGAGATGAAAACTCGAATCGTTGGTGGATCAAATCGTGATGATGATTTTTTTAGATCTAGAGAAATAAAAAATGACTATGAAAAAAATGCGACGATCTAAACTATGATTAAACTAGATAAAAGGAAGAAACGAAAAAGATGGATCTCACCTTAGGAGCAGAAAAAGGATCGTGATCGCCTCGACAAGGCCGACTCGCTGTCACCGGACGGCTCGGAGGCTAGGCACAATTCTCGACGAAATTTTCTCTCGGAGATCGAGCTCCTCTCTCTAAAGATTGATCAAGTTAGAATGAGGGAGAAGGAGTCATATAAATAGAAAAGAGATTAACTTTGAATTTTGAATTTTTAAATAAAGAGATAAGGGAGATGAAAAATTGAAATGAATTTTTGAATTTTTTTGGATGGAAGGGATAAGAGAGACGAAAAGAGACAAAATAAAGGAGATAAAATATTTACAAAATTATCTTTTTTTTGAATTTTCGTCACTTATTTAATTTGAATTAAAAAAATGTTATTTTTTTATTTTTTTTTATGAAGGTTAATTAAAAATAGCAACAATATACATTGAGGAAAGGGAGCCTACTTTGTGAAGTAGGTAACTTACCTACTTCACATTTCATTTTTTACATATTTTTTATTTTTTTTGAAAAATGCTATCGTGGATTTTCATAATTATATCGCTCTAATATGTCATTCAAATTTCGTCAGAAACAGAGACTCGTACGGCCTCCATCTAGACAGTCATTTTTTAACGGTCACGGATTTGCTGTATTTTACCTGTTCTGGATGGAGGCCGTAGGAGTCTCTGTTTCTGACGAAATTTGAACGACATATTAGAGGGATATAATTATGAAAATCCACGGTGGTATTTTTCAAAAAATATAAAAAAATTTACGAAAAATAGATGTGAAGTAGGTAAGGTTACCTACTTCACAAAGTAGGCTCCCTTTCCTCATATACATATACTATATACATAAATGACATTATATACAAGGGTAAATGACGAAATTAACCTTTTTTATTTTTAAAGTATTTTATTATTTTTTTATTGTTATTTTTATTTTTAAAAATTAGTAAAAATATTTACAAATACAATACGCACAAAATACAAGGGAAAATTGCACAAACCACCCCAGAAAATCGACTTTTCAACCGTAACTCCAAAAATTATGAAAATACAGTCATTTTAAAGATAATTTAATTTGGAATCCAATGGAAGTGAGATTGATTCAATTTGAGCTCATAATGGAGCCGGAATTGATCTTTCAATTAGTGATTAGTGGCTTTTTCCAAGTGTGGCTACTTTTATTTTGTACAAGATTTAATTGTGCAATCATTTTTAGTAATTATATAACATTTTTTTACAACTTTGGTTTTGAATGTTATTTAGTTTGATTTCAATTAAGGTACAAATAAATTAGTGTCAGTTTATACAGATATATACAAAATAAGTGAGAACACATTTTTTGGATTTTCTGGTTAAGGACCCTATCTCCCCCTACTTTATTCCTGGTCAATCAGGTCAAGTCTTGACCTTCTCTCGAGGTTCGGGTCAGCCTTTATACAGTCTTCCTTTTTTTATTTTATTTTCTTTGTTTTTCTCCTTTTTATTTTCTTTTCTTTATTTTTCCTTTATTTTTTATTTATTTATTTTAGGTTAAAATTTAGTCAGAAATATACAATATTTACACAGATGCAAGTTAGTAAAAATATGGAGTTAGTGTTATATGCAGGTGTTTTATAAGGGATTTTAAGCTAAAATAAATGAATAAAGATGATGAATCGTAGATTCATCATCCCCCTATGCTTTACCTTTGCTAGACCCTTAGCAAACACTTATTTAAAAGAATAAGTGAAGAAAAACAAAAAGAAATGGAAAATGAAGAAAGTAGGACAACATTGAGTATTAATCTTATCTTCATAAAATTGTTGTTTGGAGCTCTGTCGGACCTTTGGATTATTAGTGTGTCGTAACTTCTGTGAGACTTAGAATTTTAAAGTCGACAGCCTTCAAGTTCTACACATCATTGTCACAGTTTCGACTCAGAAGTCATCTTAGATCAATCCTCTTTATAAAGCACACCCTATGAACATTGAACAATCGACTCATGCGTGTGAAAGGTTTTAGCTCTTCCCATCCAGAATGCCGGACTACCATGCAAATCTCCTCTCCAGTAACTCCTCCTCGGGGAGTCAGGTATTTCCTTCTAAGGTCTATCGCGCTGTATTCACAATCGAATTGGGGGAGAAGTTAAAAGAAGGAGAAAAGAACTGGAGGGTGGTCAGTGTAGTCACCTCTCCTTGTGAAGCTGGCCAGTGTAGCCGAGTCTCCACCAAGATCTGCAGGTTTTCTTGCAGCTTGGAACTTTTTTTTGGTCAGATATTTATTTGGTAGTGGTTTCTTTGTATTTGAATTTTTGGTGGTTCTGCTTGGATCTTGTTATGCCCCTACGGATATAGAATCTTTTGTTTCCGTACATTTTTGGGGGTCTTAGAAAAAATTGTGCCCAGCCGTCCATCCCTTTTCCGAAGCTTTACTTCAACTCGTACTCCAGTCTTTAGATTTCTACGCTACCAGAAAAGAAACTCACACAGTCTTCCAACATCCCGTCTGAGATGAGCTAAGTGCATAGTGTGAGAGTACAAATTGATTCCCTATTCTAGAGTTATACCCAGAATGAAGAGACCAGGTTAGACACTAAGAGTCAAACGCTGCACATTGTCATGTGGGACTCAAAGAATTAAGTCAAAGACCTGAAGCTTCTAAAATCATATTTCTCGATGAAGTTCCTTTGAAAATTAGGTGGATTAAGGTCCAACTAAGCTCCATTATTCAATTTTATTCCAAACATAGTGTAAATATCAATACTACCCTGAAAAATGCACATACAAATGCAAAATATGAACAATGCAGAGAGTGTTTTTTAAGAGGAATGATGCACATGTGAAAAGAACACATTTTTTAAAAAAATATATCTAGTTTTGAACTTTTTATGGGTTTTTTTGGAGGAAAAATGCAGATGTGAAAGAAAGGTTTTTTTTTTGAATTTTGCAAATTTTTATAGATTTTTGGTTTTGTAATTTTTTTAAAGGAAAAAGGGTTAGTAAAATATATAAAAGTATATACAAGATATTTTTCTTTTTTTGTGTGTTTTTTTATTTTTTTGTTTGTTGTTTTCATTGTGTGTTTGTTTTTTTTTGTATTTTCTTTTGTTTTTTTTGTTTTATGTTTTTTGTTTTGGTTTTTTTTTTTATTTTTTTGTTGTTTTTTTTGTGTGTTTTTTTGTGTGTTTTTTTGTTTTGTTTTTTTTGTTTTTTTACGCGCGTGGATTTTACAAACTTTACACATGACTCCCCAAATAAACATATTTAAAAGTACGAGTTATGTCTAAAGTATATATACAATATATACGACACCCCCCTATACTTAGCTCGAACTATGTCCTCATAGTGATCAGAGAGCGAAAAAGGAAGACATAACTCGTGCTAAGTATAGAAAAGTGAAAACAAAAGATAAAAAGAAGAGAAGATGGTGATCCCCCCTATACTTAGGATCAAGTAATCCTAAGTATAGTAGAGTGTACAAAAGGGGAAAACTGATGAAGAGAAAATACAGACTCAAAAATAAAAAGACACAATATGAAAAACATCACCCCCTATACTTAGGGTAGAGTATCCCTAAGTATAGGAAACAACAAGAGTGATGAACAGGACGAAAATGAACAACACAAATCATTCACCCCCCTATACTTAAGAAAAAGCACATCCTAAGTATAGCATATATACACACACAGAAAAGGGGTGAAGGATAAAACGTGAGAAGAAAGAGTGAAGCGAAAGGATATACAAGAGGTGTGGATGTACAAAGGTCAAGAAGGTCGAAAGCGAACCTTCTTGTGGGACCGCTGAGGTATGGATTTGACAAGGTGTAGGTCGATATTGGGATCATCATTAGATATAAACTGAGTAGAATCGACCAAGAATGTATCCTCAGCGGTTTCAGATTGTGCAGGACTAAACCAATTATTGGAAGTAGTATGGTCATGTCTGGCCTGGGAAGTCTCGCAAACATCAAAGTAAAATGGCTCGAAATCATTATCAGAAAAAGTAGGATCAGTTTCAGCCTAGCAAGCCTCTACCGTATCATCATTTTTATCAAAAGGCCCAAATTCCTTTAGAAAAGCAATCAATTCAAATTTGGCCTGATCAGTCTCATCTGAATCATGGTGAATAAGAATGGACTCATCAGTGGAAGTAGTCAAATCATGTCTGTCATGTCTAGTCTCAGATTTTGCCTTCCGCTCTAAGGTGTCTATCATGTAAATTCTGCGGATGTCATCTATGCATCTCCACATTCTAGAAGGGGGAACTCCAAGGTCTATGCTTTCTGAGTCTTACTCCTTCAAGAGGGATTCTTGGGTTTCATTATCATCCAACATATAACAAGAATCTCTGATATTATCATCGAGGTCAAATTCCTTGGGGTTGGCTAATACGGGTGGGATCTCATGGGATGCGGGTCTCTGGTCGGTAGTTGGTGTAGTGATCAACACATCGCTCCCTACATCAGAACGGAAGCGAATCTCTCTTGAACCATAATCAATAACGGCTCCCCAGATGCAAGGAAAGGTTGTCCCAGGATGATTGGAGGATGCTCCATACGAGCGGAGGTCTCCATGGGCATTACAACAAAATCCGAAGTAAAATTCATGCCCTGAATAGAAATGACAGTGTTTTCTAGAATACCCTTCGGCCTCTTGATAGATCCATCAGCAAATTGAACTATCATCTTGATTTTCTTGAGAGGCCCAAGATGAAGAGACTGTACCATAGAGAAGGGTATTACATTGATTGACGAACCACCGTCAAGGAGAGTGTTATCACAGGAATAGTCAGATATGGAGCAACTCACAAGAGGTGTGGACGTGTTCCCTTTCTAAAAATATGGACGGTGAGAGATGGCATAGGCAGTGGCCATGGTCAAGATGTGATGCTCAGATCGTTTCCTTCGCTTTCTCTTCTTGTGTTGAGGAGTAGATAAATCTGTCATGGCCTGTTGAAGTGGAGCATTAATGATCTCATGAAGGGTGGCTACCACTTCGGGTTCAGTCAATATTTTTTTGAATTTTTGGACCTCATCCATACAAGGGAGGAGGTCGGAATCAGCATTTACACGAGGATTGCCAAGAGAAATCTGTATAATGGAATCCTCGGGGTCAAGGTTGGGACAAGTGGTGGATGATTGTGTGGGAAATTGGTTGGGCATTTGGGTCCTCTTCTCACAAAATGAACGGATAATGTGTCTCCCAGAATCTTTTTGGCTTTTTAAATGTTTTCATTTTTTGGTATTTTGGGCGATTGCAAGCTCTCATGATTATCCTCAAGTGAACCCATATCCTCAAATAGTGGAGCAGCGTTCTGGATCGTATTTATGTTAAATAGATTGCTAATCCTTGAATTCATATGCTCCACCATCTTGTTTAGTTTCTCAAGTGTGGAATTCATGAAAGTTGACTCCAAAATCTCAGGACCGGGTGGGTTGAATGAGGGTGGATAAAAATCAAAGTCCTCCGATTCCTGAAATAATGGGTTAGGTGGATATGTACAAAAATAAGGAGGAAAGTCCTCCTGGAAAAAGGAAGGTGGATCGTCTGGAGAGTACGAGGTATCCGCGAAGAACGGATTGAAATAACTCCAGTCGGCCATCTTCGAAACAAAAGGTCGGATCGGGGGATCACGAATGGTCAAGTAAAAAGATATAGAGAAAAAGGTGCAAATGCACAGAAGGATCTAGCATGCAGACAAACAATCAAACACAATACAAACCCCCAATTCACCAACTCATGCAATGTGAAGATCGTGAAAGTTAGGTCTTTTAATCTTGTCTGTTTTAGAGTTAGGTGATAATCACAAAAGTTGTACAAACACTTAGGTTGAATTATGGGATTTGGGCACCTTAGTGTGTATAAACACTTAGGCTGAATTATGGGATTTGGGCACCTTAGTGTGTACACTAGCAAGTTAAAACGAATACAATGAGGGGGTTACTCTCCCCAAAATAATGATTTTTCTTTGTGTTGATTTTAGGGTCGTGTTTTCTTTAGCAGTCTCGGTTTTTAGGCAGTTATTACTTGGTTAAAAGTATTTTCAAAGAATCGCCTACCGAGTATCCAATTTCCTTTTTAAATTATGTGAGTGAATACAAGGAAGGAGATCGGAAATGCCAATGCGTGATTAAAAACAATGATGCATGCAGGGTTAGAGTTGCGTACCTTGTCGCCAGCACTCTACATGCAAGTGATCCGTGCAGAATTTAAATAAACTATCCTATATGCAAATGCAAGTGAACCATCCTAGATGATAACTTCTATTAACGAGCAAGAACAAGTTAATTTGACTAAGTCCAAATTACGCTCTACTCTATAGGCACAGAAATATCTTGTTTAGGGTTTTTGGACCTAATTAATTACCTGACTCAAGCAAATTGATTCAAGCAATCAAGAGGTGGCTCACGAAATCTGTGAGAAATAAAGAAAAATAAAGGCGATGAAAACAAAACCGGTGACGTCCCCCAAGCGCACCGGCACTTGGAGAAACAGACACCGCAACAAATGAATGTCCTTTTACAGAGTTCAAATGGAAATGAAAAACTCTCTCTCTCTTTTAAAAAATTTTCTCTTTTTTAAAAAATTTTTTCTAAATTTTTTTCGTCTCCTTCACTTCTTCTTCTCCTCTTCTCACGCCTTTCTGTGGCTTGATGAAGAATCAAGCCGCCTCCACGTCGCTTGGGTGCTTCAGCTCTCATAGGATCACCTCCTTCGCTCTGCTAGCCCTCACAAGAAAAAGAAAAGAAAATGTGTAAGAAAAACAATTATCAAATATGAGAAAAAGAAAAAAAATGAAATGAATGCAATGGATATAAACAATGAAGTGAATGGAAAAATATACAACCAAGAATAATAGGTCAAAAGAGAAACCTAACTACCCTCGCCGTGCCTCCCTAGCAACAGCGCCATTTTGTTGACACGAAAATCTGGGGTTTTTTGTTTTTTTTTTAATTTTATCCCCGGCAAAATCACTATTTTGTTGAACATGATTTTGTGGAGGATGGAAAATAATTGATAAAAATATCGTTGTTTGGTCGTTGCTTTCCCCAAAATCCTGTGACAACAAAAAAATTATTTTTTTTAATTTTGCTACTTATTAACCTGTATAGTGTACAGGATCGAACTCAGGGAGGTTACATTTCCCGAGGGTTATTCAATTATTCAAAAATCAATCAAGAGAAAACAAGAATCTCAAAGGACAATTATCCTTGATTTTTGTGATTTTTTTTAATCTTTTTATTTTTTTATTTTTTTATTTCTTAACTTTTTTGTATTTTCTGATTTTCAAATTTTTAGTGATTTTGATCTTGCGAATTTTTTTTATTTTCAAAAATAACGAACAATATGAACAAGGATAAAAAACGCACACCAACTCTTCTTGCAATTTTCATATATAATAAAAATGCTCAAAAAATGCAAAGAAAATATTTTTGGGTTTTAAAAGTTTTGAAATATTTTTGAGAATTTTTGTGGAATTTTCATATGTTTTTTGTATTTTTCTAAAAATCAAACAGTGAGAAAAATGTGAAAATGTGCACAGTCTGGAGTAATTTGCAACTTAAAAATACTTTAAGTGCCCAAAACTCCTGAAATTATTTTTAAGACAAAGTAGAAGCAATTATCTACAAACATGAACTGAAATCACAGTTTTTATATTTTTGTAGAATTTTATGTGATTTTTATAATATTTTTGATGTTTTTCAATTTTTTTAGGTTTTATAAATAATTAATGCGTGAAATTGGTCAGAAATTGAACGACAATGAAATACAACTACTCTAATTTTTTTGGAATTTTTGGAACAATATTTGAATTTTTATGAATTTTGGAATTTCAAAAAGGGAAAATGACATGTTTTTGATTTTTTAATAATAATAAATGAAGGAAAAATGCAATAAACATTTATACTAAGAAAATAATCACATAAGGAGCATAGCATATATTTTGCAAATTTTTTGAATCATGAATAACATTTATTTCATTCAAAAGAGAGCATGAAAGTTTTTATTCTGCAGTTCGGGGACTACAATGTAAATACTCAATGTTTTTGCATCAAAGAAATATTAAAAATAAACAGAGAGAAAAAGAATGCAATTTACCCAATATACCATATGCATGTCATGTGCTTGAGGCTGACAGGGACTCGTTTGTAATTTCATGAACCTTTAGGGGCTGAAGATGCAAATGTTCTCTTTTTTTAAATTAAATCCAAGCCCTAGAGGGCTTTCCTTCGTTTAACTCTTCACAGGAGACCAACAAGGGGGCGCCCCCCCTTGTTCTTCTTCTTCACAAAGGCACAATCGCGAGGGCGGGATGTTGGGCGCTCAGGAGGCATCGACGGTCAGCGGCGCTGGAGGAGAAGGCGCGCTGCCCGTGCACAAGGAGGATGCGACGGCGCAAGGAGGGCACGCGCGGTGGGAGAGGCGCGGGTCGCGGTGTTGATATTGGCGCGATGGAGGACCAGGGCGGCGCGGCTGCGAATCTGAAGGAGATGGCGGGGTGCGAGGAGATCGGCGTCGAAGGAGGGGCAGGGCTGGAGGTCGCCGCAGGAGGTGAGGCCCGCACCGTGCGGCTGGTAGATAGGAGTGAGGGCGGGACCGCACCGCCGCAGGAGGCAGAGGGGCTTTGGAGGAGGAGGGGTGCCCGCGCACAGGCGGTCGGAGCTGCGGGCAGAGCAGCACGGTGGCGTTCGACGGCGGCCAGCGATGGGCGGTTGGCTGCGGGGCTCAAGGAGGAGGGGCGGCGGCGCTTGGGGGCAGCCGTCCCTCGTTGGTTTTTTTGTTTTTTTATGTAATTTTTATTGTTTATTTTGTAAACGGAAAATAAAAATGAATAAAAAACTCTTTTTTTATTTTTTTGTAATCCAAAAATAAGTAAAGAAAGGATAAAGAAATGTTTTTATTTTTTTAATTTTTTAAATTTTTTATTTTTATAATGTTTCCCTGCAAAACAAACTTTAGATAAAATAGAGAATTTTTTATTTTTTTTATTAATGGTCCTGCAAAATCAACATTAGAGATAAAGGAAAAAATGTTTTTTTATTTATCTACAAAATCGGAAAGTGAATGGGGATCCGGCGGGCATGAGAGATTAAATCCTATTCTCGGACCACCGTGCATGGTCGGAGATGATAGATCATGGGAGATAGAGATCGAAGGCGGAGAGATCGAGAAGATGAGATGAAAACTCGAATCGTTGGTGGATCAAATCATGATGATGATTTTTTTAGATCTAGAGAAATAAAAAAATGACTATGAAAAATAATACGATGATCTAAACTATGATTAAACTAGATAAAAGGAAGAAACAAAAAGGATGGATGTCACCTTAGGAGCGGAAAAAGGACCGTGATCGCCTTGACAAGGCCGACTCGCTGTCACCGGACGGCTCGGAGGCTAGGCACAATTCTCGAAGAAATTTTCTCTCAAAGATCAGGCTCCTCTCTCTAAAGTTTGATCAAGTTGGAATGAGAGAGAAGGAGCCGTATAAATAGAAAAGAGATTAACTTTGAATTTTGAATTTTTGAATAAAGAGATAAGTGAGATGAAAAATTGAAATGAATTTTTGATTTTTTTTGGATGGAAGGGATAAGAGATATGAAAAGAGACAAAATAAAGGAGATAAAAATATTTACAAAATTATCTATTTTTTTTAAAATTTTCATCACTTATTTAATTTGAATTAAAAATGTTATTTTTTAAATTTTTTATGAGGGTTAATTAAAAAAGCAACTATATACATATACAATATACATAAATGACATTATATACAAGGGTAAATGACGAAATTTGGCTTTTTTAAAAGAATTTTATTATTTTATTATTTTTATTTTTATTTTTAAAAATTAGTAAAAATATTTACAAATACAATATGCACAAAATACGAGGGAAAATGGCACAAACCACCCCAGAAAATCAACTTTTCAACCGTAACTCCAAAAATTATGAAAACACATCAATTTTAAAGATAATTTAATTTGGAATCCAATGGAAGTGAGATTGATTCAATTTGAGTTCATATGGAGCCGAAATTGGTCTTTCAATTAGTGCTTAGTGGCTTTCTCCAAGTGTGGCTACTTTTATTATGTACAAGATTTAATTGTGCAATCATTTTTAGTAATTAGAACACATTTTTATTTACAACTTTGGTTTGGAATGTTATTTGATTTGAGGTCAATTAAGGTAAAAATAAATTAGTGTCAGTTTATACATATATATACAAGATAAGTGAGAACACATTTTTTTGGATTTTCTGGTTAAGGACCCTATCTCCCCCTACTTTATTCCTGATCGACCAGGTCAAGTCTTGACCTTCTCTCGGGGTTCAGGTCAGCATGTATACAGTCTTCCTTTTTTATTTTATTTTCTTTATTTTTCCCCTTTTTATTTTCTTTTCTTTATTTTTCCTTTCTTTCTTTATTTATTTATTTTAGGTTAAAATTTAGTCAGAAATATACAATATTTACACAGATGCAAGTTAGTAAGAATATGGAGTTAGTGTTATATGCAGGTGTTTTATAAGGGATTTTAAGCTAAAATAAATGAATAAAGATGACCAATCGCAGATTCATCAGGTAGTCCGGCATTCTGGATGGGAAGAGCTAAAAACCTTTCACACACATGAGTTGATTGTTCAATGTTCATAGGGTATACTTTGGGAAGAGGATTGATCTAAGATGACTTCTGAGCCAAAACTGTAGCAATGATGTGTAGAACTTGAAGGCTGTTGATTTTAAAATTCTAAGTCTCATAGATGTTCCGACACACAAATAATCCAAAGGTCGAGTCTAGTTTCATTTTCACCTTCAGCTCATGGTCTTGGTATGGAACCCAATCTCATTTCTCCACATGGCATTTCTTTTTGATGCTCAGGGACGAGCATGGTTTAAGTATATGGGGATGATGAATCTCAGATTCATCACTCTAAATCTCATTAATTAAGCTCAAAACCCTCAAAATCATCAGCATTTCTGCATTTATTCGGCATAATTAGCATTCATGCATGTTTTTATAAGAATTGCATTTCAGCACGAATTTCTGCACAAAATAAGAAGCCAAAAATCCCAGCCAAAAATAACCTGTAAATAGCCTAACTTCCCTGATTTTTAACTAGTTCATGCTAACTCCGAATAAATCAAAACTACCTCCACTACGTACATATCACTAACAAGAATAAATGAAAAATACAAAAAATCACTAACCCAAATAAGTTGACCAAAAACCCAAACCCTAGTTTCAAGATTTCCGGACTAAAAACCTCATATCTTCCCCATCCAGTGTCCGTTTTAATCCTATTCACTTTTGAACTAATGTACATTCTACTACCTTCAAAATAAGACCAAGTTCAAGTGAATTGGAGCTCATATGTGAAAGTTGGGTTTTGGGCATCTTTTGTACAATTTGTATTTTAGCGGTTTTGAACTATTATTTTATGTACATAATTAACCTATTTTAGTTTATTTCTTTTTTATTTATCTTCTTTGATAAAAATTTTGTTAAAATGTATAAAAATCCAAATACAAATTGAGCTTGAAATCAAAGAAACAAATTGAGTCCGAGTCTTCACTAGCTGTCTGTACAAAATTGGTCTTTTACGTATCTTATTTATTTCTTCATTTTTCTTAATTAATAAAAATCCAAAAATATAGATTAATGTGTAAATATTTATCTTTGATTTTGTAATATTTTTTCCGGATTTTTATCTGGTTTAAAAATGACAAAAAATTATCAAACCCAAAAATCAAGGTATTCTATGTACATGGGATACCCCAAAAATTCACATTATGCATTTGATCGATTTTGGTTTTGATATCTTCATGAAAGTTGTAGCACTCATCGAGACGAGCAATTTTTGTGAAGAAACCTTTTCGATCCGAGGCTATTTGTTATTTATTTTTGATTTTACAAAGTATTTATTTTTCGGATTTTTGTGGTGCTAACCCATGGCAGCTCCTGGAGCCGCCACGTGTCAACCTTTTTTGAGGTATTTTTATTAGTTTTTTTTACAAAAAAATTAAAATTAAAACACACATGTGTGTCACACATGCCTCCCAGGCACGCGCAACGCACGTGCACCGCCTCCCTTTACCCCCTCTAGCCACCATGTGGCTCAATTACGGTCGTCAGATCTCGGCCGATCGGACGACCGTTGTACGTCATCTTCTTCCTTCGATCTCGCCGCCACTCCCCCCGATTTCGGCCATCGCTGATCTTCACTCCTTGATTTCAGCTGCGAGTTCGCCTCATCTCAGATCGTGCATCTCATCCGATCACAATCCCAATCACCCCTACGCATCCCTGCGATTAGCTTCCATCTCTGATGATCCCTTTCCTTCGCCGGTGCAACCCCCTACCCTATTTAAACCTCAGCTCCGCCAACCTACAAACCGATCTGCCGGATACGCATCAAGTTAGAAGCCCAAGGCGGTGACAGCACCGTGGTGCCATCCCTCGCCGGCGAGGTCCGAGGGTTCTTCGCCCCTCATCGCAGCGCTGCAAGGCTCTCTGCCATATCTCCGCCTTGGCGTTGAGCCTACGATCTTCGACGTCCACCTACGACTTCAATGCCTTCATCGCCTCCGTCGATGCCTCTTCAATCGCCTCCAACGCACAACTCTATCGACGAACGACCTTCTTCCCCAGGAGCTTCAACCTTCAACACGCCAACCCCCGAGCCATCACCACCGACCATCGACGCTCGCCTCCACCGACAAGCTCCGCAACTACCATAGCTGGTGGCCCTGTGGCCCTACCGCTCCAGGAGCTTCCCCTTCCAGCCGCGTCCTCAACACATCCAATGCCCTCCGGATCCTCCACCATTCGCCGGCCCTCCGCAGCATCTCCGCCTCTCAGCCGCGCCGCCGGGGGCTGCCCCGAGACCCCCCGCGCACGTGCGAGGCACGTGCGTCCCGCGGGGGTGTCAGCACTGCGTCACCAAGGGTCACGTGTCGTGCACGTGACCCGTGGGTATATTGCAAAGAACCCCCGTGGGGTGACCATATTGCACTCAAGTTCAGATCCTCTAGCATATTTATAGTTAACCCCCGGAGATCCTCGTAATCGTAGTACCGTCCAGCCATTCCACACGTGCCCCTTGGAAATTTTGCACTCTTGCCCCCTAGTTATAGGTAATTACATCTAAGTCCCTTCTTTGCATTTTATTTATTTTAAATTATTGCATCAATACCCATGTAATCCCCCTAAGTTTTGGACCTCTACATGTCATTATTTTATTATTAAAAAATAGCATGATGTTTATCATTTAATTCTCTACATTTTAACGTATTGTGGACATTTTTATGATCATTGGTTAATTAATAATTAATTGTTCTGTGGAAAATTGCGTATTTTGCCCATTTCATGCTCTGAAATTTATATTTGATTAACCGTTGTTTAAAAATTCCCGAAAAATCGTATATTGTAGAATTAATTTTGCTTGACATTGTGCCAAAAAAGAATCGCATTTTCATGCATAGTTTGTCATGTAAAATTTATTTTGCATTTTTCAGTGTTCGATTTTTATAGGTATTGAAGCTAGTATTTTCAAAGTTTCGGATTTTTCTTAGGTCCATTACCTAGTAATAGATCTTAGATAATTTTATTCCTCGAAAATAATTAGATTAATATTTATTATAATTAAATATTGAAATTTATTCTGTTTGCATTTATAAATTCATAAAAAATCATATTGTATCCAAAAATTCCAAAAAAATGCAGTGATTCTATTTCATCATAATTTGCATCTTGGCCAAGTTTCATATCTTTCGGACATCGTTTGAGCATAATTCACATTTTAGTCCCTAAAATAGGCCGAATTTGCATTTTGCATTCTTTATTGCATTAAAAATTACAAAAAAATGCCTCGAAAATCGTGCACGAATTTTAATAGACATAATTCTAGGTTTTCCTTTTCCTCATTGTGTTTGACCTTGGGACTTGCCCAAGTAAAATAAACATAAAACCACATGATTAAAAATTGACGAAATTATTGTGGTTATTTTCTTGGGTAAATTACAATTTGGGTCCGGATCAATGGGTTCGATCTCAGAATGGGTCCCGATCTTTAAATTGTAACGATTCGGGTCCCAGGACCATTTAGAGAATGGAAATTTTGGGGTTCATGACAAATATGCCCTTGTTGGGAAGGGAATGGGGTTGGGTTCCAACATTTAAACAAGGGCATACTCGTCATTAGCCCCAATAAGTTCCTTACATTAATGGCACTGGGACCCGAATCGTTACAATTTAAAGATCGGGACCCATTCTGGGATCGGACCCATAGATGGGGACCCAAATTGTAATTTACCCTATTTTCTTAACCGATTCCGATTGCCGCCTACAACGAAACGACAAACAATTTTTACGCACGATCAAATATACACATCTCTTTAACAAGCGTGATTCCATACTCGTCAGGGAGTCCAAGGAGAAGTTCGCAAGGTTCAAACCGATCAACTCGAGATCACCCCATTATTAGAGATGTTGGCGACACAGAATCGATATGCCATCCCTAGGTTGACATCTGTAGAAGGTCAAAAGGAATAGATGATGGATGAAAGATACGGAGATGAACAAGAAATAAAAGGAGTGTAAAACAGTAGATGGCTCGGAGCGAGAGGGGATTTAAGAGAAAATGTGAAAAAATGGCGCAAAGGCGCGATGTTTTTGATTTTGATCATACTAAATACAATGGATTCACTAACTCGACCCGTAAAGCCGTGGAGGTTCGACAATTATCTTTGTAAGCTTTAGATTGATTTTCAGGCACTTATCTTTGCACGAGTCCTTAATGCGTTAATTCTATAGAAGTGAGATTGCTACTGGACAAGTATCCTATACTTGTCCTCCTCCTTGGAAACCTATAGTCTGCACTTTTTGAGGTCCTTGTAACCCTTCATGGATCCCTACTAAGCTAAAGAATGCGAGAGAGGAAGCCGATAGGCGAAACCACTACTTAGGACCTCGCTAGTGATGGAATCACCCATGATAGTGCAAGGACCTACTCGACGCAAGATGATGAGATAGACACACCCATGAAGGTGTGGCCTAAGCTCAATACTTCGAACAAGGTCGATGTTCTATAAAAAGTGAGAACATCATCGTTGACCAGGCTCTACTCGTCCACATATGATAGAAGCACCAATACTTCGGAAATCTAGGCGATACACAAGGCAATAATAGACTAGGTTTTTGGCTCTAATCCTTACGACAACACTCACTCACTTAGGAAGGAAACCTTCCGCAATGGTAACCTGAAAACAACTTAGGGTTTTGCTTACCCAATGCAATGAGTCTAATTAATCAATTTTATGTAGGTCAAGTATTTTTAGAAGTCCCTTTTTTATTTTTTTTGTGTTATCATTTGCTTTGAGTAAATTCAAAACAAGCACCTAGCATTTTTGTTGTTTTTCTTCTAATTTTTTGTGATATAAAAACATAGTGAAATAGCAGAAAAGCAATGCACGACGACACTAAGATGGAAATCTCACCTAGTGCATAAATGATGTATGCTCAGTTAGAAGAATTACACTTCTTCCAAGCGCTCTCCATGTGGGATGCAAAATATGAATTTTTAATCCTATACTATATGTATGATATGCACGTGGAAATCGTCCTAAGCACGCAATCTCTATACGTGAAGAACCAAATGCTAAACACTAAGAAAGAAACCTAAGGTCCGGTCTTGGAGGCTACTCGGTGCCCACCACAATGGGTCCTACAAGCGTTGTATGGGGACCTCTCTTAATGCGCGATTTCGAATCTAAGTGTTAAACAATTAATTAAAACTAAGTCCAAACATGAAGACTATAGGTGCATGCAATGTTCTTAGGTATTTGGTCTATATTTAGTCGATCAAGCAAGCCTAAAATGCTAAAGTCTCATTCCACAAAACAAATAAAAATAAGACGGAAAGCATAAATCGTAGAAAATAAAGAAAATAAAGGGAAAAATACGAAGAACAAAAGTGTGCAATGCGAGAAAATCCGGTGAGCGTCCAACTGAACAAATTCTTGGAAATTGGTCCTGAGCGTCCAAGAGTCCAAAGTACCTTTATTATAACAAATAAATAAATGAATAAATAAATCACTCTCTCACAAATTAAATCAAAATCTATGTTAAGTCTTCTCTCTCTCTTGCTCTCTTCTCTTGGTCAATAGGTAGAATGACCAAGCCTTCTCAAACCAGGTGCCTTGACTACCTAAGCAGTCGTCGTCGTCTCGAAGTCCCTCGTGAGAAAAATAAAGGGATATTTACACCCACAACCTTGAGTAATATGGTAATTTCCCCAGAAACCCTCTATAAACACGAATTATCCTCAGGACCCTGAATAACCACGCTGTTTTACACCCATAACCTTCCGTTACTTTAGTTCGTTAACTCAACTATATAAGGGAGTTAATCTAACCGATGTGCCATCTAACGGCTAGAATTAATCAAAAGATAAAAAGAAAAAAATGTGCAGGTTGAGGGGATTTAGGACGACGGGGATGGAATCGGGTCCCCCTTGCGGGCGAGCGGCTGAGGGGTGCTTGCGAGCGAGCAACAGGAGGGAGGGTTGCCGGTGCAGGAGCGGGATGGGGGGAGCGCGACCAAGCGGGAGGGGGGGAGGGTTGCAGGCACAGGAGCGGGAGGAGGGAGGGCTGCAGGTGCAGGGCACGGAGGCAGGAGGTGCGGGCGTGGGGGGGGGGGGGGTTGTTAACCGCGGTCGAGTGGGAGGGGGGAGGGCTGCAAGTGCAAGGCACAGAGGCAGGTACGGGAGGGGTGCGGCAGGGGTGGGGAATGCTGGGGGGAGGGCAGAGGTAGCACGCGTGCGTAGCAGGCGCGGCCGAGCGGGAGGGGGGGTTGCCGGTGCAGGTACGGGATGGGGAGCGCGACTGAGCGGGAGGGGGGAGGGATGTCGGTGCAGGAGCAGGAGGAGGGAGCGCGACCGAGTGGGAGGGGGAGCGCGACCGAGCGGGAGGGGGGAGGGCTGCAGGTGTAGGGCGCGGAGGCAGGTACGGGAGGGGTGCGCACGATCCACCGCAGAGAGGATGTCGGAACTGAAGCATCCACAAGTCCAACAGACCTCGTACACCGTGAGCCTCGCCTGCGATACCATGCCGTGGACGGACCCCGTGGCGTAGCCCAGGAGATTCACGCCCTCCGCCGGGGAGCCCACAGCAGTGGCAACCGTGTGGTGCCGTGGCCATCCTAGTCGTGTGGGGACTTGTACTCCGCCCGCTCGTCGATGGTGCCCGCGGACGCTTCGTAGCCGTGGTAGAACATGCGTGTGCCCACGATCTTGCGGTTGCAGTGCTGCTTCGTGAACTCGTGGCCCTCCTCGCAGGCGCCCTTCCACCTCGCGGGCACCGGTCCCGTCACGTGGTCATTGAAGCTCGCATGTTCCAGCCAGACACCCGTGTCGAGCACCCCGACTATGACACCGTGGTCTGAGACTCCTGCGGCCCACATATTGTTCATGGCGACGGTGTCGAGTCCGAGAAAGCCCGGGCTCCTCGTGGTGTAGAGGTGGCAGACGGTGTCCGGGTTTACGGCGACCATGCCGTGAACGGACTGCAGGAGCTCTGCCTCGTCAGCACTGAGACGAGCCGCGAAGTTGTGGAAGGCCATGTCGTAGCTGTAGAGTATCCTGCTCGATGGGCCATCTTCGGCAACGTCATCTTGGTGTGATTTCAAGCTATAGGAGCTCGTGATGGATCTGACGGTGGAGACGTACCAATCAAGACTATGGGTAGTTGTTGTCGGCATGTACGGGAGGGGTGCGGCAGGCGGGGTGGGTGACGATGGGGGTAGGGCAGAGGTAGCACGCGTGTCCAGCGGGAGGGGGGGGGGATGGCGGAGGCACACGCAACCATGGGGGGAGAGCGGAGGCACGACCAGCGGGAGGGGGGCTGCCCGTGCAAGAGCGGGAGGGGGAGGGATGTCGCGGGAGGGGGAGGGCTGCAGGTGCAGGGAACGGAGGCAGGTGTGGGGCGAGGACTGCAGGTGCGGGAGGAAGGGGACGATGGGGGGAGATACCACGTGGCAGCTTACCGGGGGTGAACGAGAGGCACGGGGCTGGGCTTGTCCAGGGAGGGTGGTCATTGTGTTTGATCTACAAAATGGCAACTTCTTGTAAATATGATGTGTTTGGAAGGGTAAAATGGTCACCATATGACTTTTTCCGTTAGAGTTAACGCGGAATTAAGACGGAACTTGACACAGGGTTATACCATGTAAAGGTTAAGCATTATTCAAGGTTCTGGGTGTAATTCGTGTTTATAGAGGGTTTCTGGGGTAATTTCCATATTACTCAGGGTTATGGGTGTAAATATCCCAAAAATAAAAGAGATGTATGTCAAGCACAATGAACAATAATATCAAATGAAAGAGAAAAAATAAAGAAAGATAATGAAAGAAAATGACCCAAAATTCTATCCTACGCATTGCTACCCAGCAAGACGCCAATTGATTGATGCGAAAATCGAGTGGACTAAAATGAGCCTCACAAATCAAGGACTTAGTTGTTGTGACGATCTCTCAACAATTGTGTCTAATCAACAATTAACCCACACAATGTGTAGATTAAGAAAAGCAAGCAAGTGTGAATCAAAACTTATAAACCCCAAAAAATATATGTGTAGTGGACAAGTATAGTAGGGGTTGAACACAACAAACAATGGAGGATAGACAATCAAAAATTGACAAAGAAAGATAATGAATAATTTTGGGCCTTTTTTGGTTATTTTGAATTTTTGTGGGGTTTTAATTTTATATTATCTAAAGATTTTAATTTTTTTAATTTTAATTATTTTTTTTAATTTTCTTATTTTTATTTTTTTCTAATTTTTCAATTCTTTCTCTTTTAAAAATATAATATAGGAATATATATAACTATGTATACAAGATAAGGAAATACATCGATAACTTCTACTAAAATAACTCAAAATTATAGAATTAAATATTTTTGGGTATTGTATAATTTTCGACTATTTTTGTGAGTTTTAGGGAATTTTTTGCTAATTTTTATATATTTTAAAAGTCAAAAATATCCCAAAATATGGATTAAATAAATAGGTCCAATAGTTTTGGAATTTTAAAAATAGTCAATAAAACCAAAATTTTCCAAAATATTTTAATTTATAATATATAATAAAAATAATTTTAGAGAAAGAAATAAATATTTTTGGATTTTTTTAATTTTTTTATTTTTATAAATGATTTTAGAGCTTTTTAATTTTTAGTCTTTTTCTTTTTCAATTTTTAGGGATTTTTTCTCTAGACTTACAAAATACTAGAATAAACAAACTCTATTTTTGGGGAGATTTTTCAAAAAGATTTTATATTTTTTGGCGATTTTTAAGTCAAACAGGGGCAAAATTATGCTCTTTTGATTTTTAATAAATAGGGAAAATACATAAAATACACACATAAAAATATAGCGTGAATGTGTACACTAGCAGTCACAATACCCTATTTTTGCATAATTTTTGGTACACGGTTGATATTTTTGATAAAAAGAAAGCAAGCACAAAAATTAATGAATTGGAAAGGGCATTTTTGTAATTAAAAATAATGTTGGGGGTTATAATGCAAATATCCCGAAGATTTATGACCGAATTGCAAAATTTAGAGACTAAATATAAATACAAAAAGTCGTAGGGGCTCCTCTGCAAAATCGTAACCTCAAGTGGGACTACACGTGTGGTGATGTGGCACGGACCTAATAGTTATTTCTATAAAGTCCAGCATTTCTAATGCATTTTTTTACCAAAAGTTTTAAACTAATTACTTGAGTTACATGACTAAAATATAAATGCTATAATAATTGGGGTAGGGTGTGTAATTTACCCCCACTAAGGCGTGGATCCAACGGTTGCAAGTCCCCACTTATCCACATGTTGACTTTAAAACGAGTGGTTGGGCAACGAACAACTAAGATCAGATCCTTGGCGTGGATCGGATGATGATGCTCCACAAAATCCGATGGTGGCTGCACGATCTGGGTATTGCTCTTTGATCCAACGGTGGCAAGGCTTGGAGGAAGAACTCCTGATGAACTTCTTCCTCGCGAGCTTCGATTGTGTCATGCTTCGTCGTTTCTCACTCCTAAAGGCTCGACATTGGCTCAAATGACACTTGGCAGGATCCGCAGCTCCGGGCTCGTTCGAGATAGCCCCAGGTCCTTCAGAGTGGCTGGGCAAGGAACTGGACCTAGAGGGTCTTTTCCTGGTTTGATGACCCCTACAAGGGTGTCTACTCTTGATGTCTCGTGCAGGAAAATGTCAAGGGAAAAAATGAAGGCGGGGATAGCTTCAGGGGCAAAATTGTTACAGGATAAGGTGGAGAAACATTCTCTGGTGTACGCCTGAGGATGGAGAACGTATGACTCGATCCGTGCAAGATCGAGGTGAGTGAAGGGGTGTTGGATGATCATAGTATGAAGGGAAATGATGTGTAGGTGGACAACGAGTCGGAGATGATTAGGCATGACCAGAATGGGGAGGCGGAGCTGGAGCTCCGTTGTCCAAAGGATTTGGAAAATACGAAATAAAAGGCAAAATTAATTGAAATAAAAACCTAATCTATACTATGGCTATCACTACAAAATCGAAAGACAAAGAAAAAGGGACAGGAGCTCACTGGGGACACACTTGAAGCAAGCTTCGGGCGGCCAGAGCTCTGGCAAACTGGATTTCCTCGATTTTATGCGCAATCGGATCCTTGAAGGGCTGAGCCGACTCCTGTAGACAACAGGAAAAAGGTTTGAAGCATGGATTTAGGGTTCAACGATAGAAGTGGGATCAAAGGAGGAAGGTAAGTTATTGAGATGCATTATATAGAGTCCCTTATAACCATAAAGAACGCATGTATCGAGGACCCTCATATCGACAAGACATGCATGCGTGAAAGAACATTGATCGAGGCCAAGATTTACAAAAGGAATTGAATGAAAAGAGTGTAACGATCGAGCCCCAAAATTGTTTGTATCGAGGTCAAAACTATGTTTGACATGACTAGGGCGGGAAGGACAGTTGACCTTAGGTCAATTATCGTTGGGTCATGATTGGTCCACATAAGCTGCAATAGGACAAACATATTTTAAATTCAAAAATTATTCAAGATAAATTAGTAAATGATTTTATTAGTTTTTGGTTAAAATATAAAAATTGTATGTTATTTAATGTAGTATTTTAATATGATTTTTATTTATTTTTACAGTTTAATTTATTATGAGTTATTTTTTTAGGGTTTTATTTTTTAGGTATATTTACTATATTGTATATATTTTTATTTTTATTTTATATTTTGGATTTTATTATTTTATTTTCTTAATTGATATAATTATAACTTGTTTATACACATAAATATATTTTTGTTATATTTTTCTGATATGTTTTGTACACTTAAGTAAATATGTATACTTATTATATAGGGATATGTATATATAATTAATCTATTTTTATATACTATTTTATTTCATTATTTTATTTATGGTTTCATTTTATTCTAAATATGTACATATATTATAAATAATATTTACAAAATTATAAAAATATAAAATTATAAAAATTGTAAAGAATAAATAAAAAGTATATTTTATTCAGGTATATTGTATAATAGGGGTCCAAAACCTTACTTTTGCATCTTAACTCCAAATTAAATGAAAACACCTTCATTAAATATGTTATTAAGTTATATATAATTAAAGTAATTTTGATGCATTTTGAGTTCACAAGGAGAAGATATGGGTCTGGGAAGTTTAGGTTTTGGCTTTTTATTTTTAGTATAAAATGTATATTGTTTGTTATCTTTGTGTGAAATAGATTTTGTATTTTTTATGTACTTTTATCTACAACTTTCATGTAAAAAGCTTATTTATTTGAGGTATAAATAATTAAGAATAAAATAGATCCCAAAAATGCAATATTGAACAATATAAATTAGGGGTTTATTGTTGTTTTTTGACCCTTATATCCCCCTACTTTATTTTTTGTCGACCGAACCATCAAGATGCCTAGGTCTCGGATTTTAGGTCTTAAAATAGCATTGGCATTTTATTTCTTTTTCGTTTCTTTTTTTCGTTTTTTGGCTTTCAATAATGTATTTTATACTGCATTATACAAAAAAAATATTGAATGTAAATTTATGCAAAATATTGATATTTGCATGCATTTAGCTAGGGTTTAAAGGCCAAAATGAAAGAATAAAGGTGATGATATGGAGATTCATCATGTACGAAAGAGTATATTCGCGAGGTGAACACGAAGTTGTCTCGACCTTCAGCACTAGTTGGGTGGCGTGGAGGAGGAATCCAACCTTCATCGGAGTCCAGGCTTACCGGCGTCGTGCATTGCGGACCTCCACCAAAGAAGGAGACACTCTAGTTACAGTAGTCGTTTGATCACCCCATTTTGGGTGTAATCGAATGGTCCACGAGGAGACACGTAGCGCCTCCAAGCCTAATATCCATGTAACAGCCTCGGATCTTCCGAGCCTTCACCCGAGCCAACCTCGAGGCTTAGCAGGATGCCACCTGTACCGAGCCATTATCCGAGCCTGTAGTATATCACGTGCAACGAATATACTGATGGGATAATTATAGTGAAGACCTGTTAATTATCAAAAACTATAGATAAGACCTGCCCCTTTGGTGATATTGCATATTTACCCCAACGGGATCTTGTAGTTGCTTTTAGGTCCAATTTTGAACTTATTTGTTGTAAAACTTAATAGTTTTCTTAAAGTTATTCCCCTGGATTGAATAGTGAATAATTTTTTATTCTTTTATCAAAATTAAGTGATTTTGGACTCATTAGAAAGCTTGTTTAATTCTCTACATATTTGCATATTTGAATGATGTATTTGACACTTAACTCACACATTCACTATTACAGAACTTTATCGATATTTTTGGCTCCTCAATTGAATTGAAAATTAATATCTTGTGCATTAATTGAATCCTTGAAATGATTGATTCATTGATTAGGATCATTAATCTGTTGACTAATATCTTTGTTCTTGATGAGTTCATCATTAATTATTTACTTATTGTCATCTTTCTATTAAGTACATAAAAATCAAGCTTTGATTGATTTGATGAATTAAGATCTATTCATCTTGTTACTTGGATTGTTTATCATTGATTAAATGTTTCATTGATAAATTTAGGAGCTCTGTCCTTATGTGCATTATTGTGTCTTGTCTTTGTATCATTATTTTCATTTAAATTAAAAGCATAAAAAATTCTGAAATATGATTTGTCTGAGTTTGAATATGTAGTATACTTCACCTAGAATCTTTAATTCATAAAAATAATTAATTAACATTTAAATTGAATAGAAAAATTGCTCGCATCCTTAAGTTCGACCCTAGACTTGTCCGAGATATAAATTTAAGCCTAGACCTCTTCACAAAGATTCTGACTTGGTTCTGTATAATTGTCGATCGACCATACTACGACTAGTAATAATTAATTTTGCTGATTATTGATTCATCACCTCTACCGATAATGTTGCTAATCCCCTTACCAAAACTTTACCCCAAACTATTTTCAATCGGTACGTAATGAGCATGGCTTTACAGATTGTACCTGAAATGGTTTTGAGAGCTAGTGGGATATTGCTAGCCTTGTGAGCCCGGGGCAAACTATTTATATAATAAATGTTGTTGTAATCATTGATATATCAATAAAGGATACTGAATTATTTCACCCTTCTTGTCTGAGATTAAATGAATGAATGCATTTAGAAGGTCCCTTGTTACAATTAAGGTTATGTACCATGACCATCTTAATAATCATATAGCTATTGATTCAATGGTTGAATCATATAGGATGTTGCTTGGATGATATCTAGAGTGTAGATTGAGGACTTATCAAGCACCGCCAAATGATTATTAAGAATGGATCTCTAGCCTGAGAAGGAGATGGCAATCCCTCTCTAAAGGTTGATATCTGACCGACCTTTTGATGTAGGTCCTTTATATAGGAATATAGATTCGAAGGTGTCATATAAGTTAGGTCAAAGAGTTGACTTAACGATATCAAGAAAACCAATATCAATGTCGTATGCTGTCACACTATAGGCATATATCCTCTGACAAAAGACATATATATTACTATATATCTGATGAATCTTTGATTCAACATGCTAAAATTAGTCAATTATTCTATATTCCCCAAAATCCATATGCATTTAGTCACCTATATAGCATCATCAACATTCAGACATGTGTAAATAATATTCGCTTTCATAATGCATAATTGCATAAAATAAGGAACTAGTAATCCCTGTGTAAATTGACCTAAACAGCTACTAACTTCCTCTATTTTTAATTAATTCATCCAAACTCCTATTGACTTGAAACCATTCCATTGTGTTGATATTACTAACAAGAACAAAGGAAAAATACAAAAAAATTCTAACGTTAAATAAGTGACAAATAAACCCAAAACCTAATTTCACACCAGACAGACTAAAATGTATATATCTTCCTCATGCAGTGTCCGATTATGGTCTATTCAATTTAAAAGTACTCCATTTTCAAAATACCTTCAAAATAAGACCAATTTTATAAAATTCAGAGATCATATGTGAAAATTGGTTTTTGGGCCTCTTTTACGCATTTTATCTTTTTGCGATTTTTGACCTGAGTTTTTATATACATAATTAACCCGTTTTATTTTATTTCTTTTTCATTTGTGATCTTTGATGAAAGTTTTATCACATGACATAAAAATCCAAATCAAGATTGAAATCAAAGAAACTGACTATGTCCGAGTGACCTCTATGAGTCTGCAAAAAATTCGCTCGTTTCGTACTGCTATTTATTTCCCTATTTTTCTTATTTACTGAAAATCCAAAAAAATAGATTAATATGTAATTAAATATCTTTTATCTGATCGTATTTTTTCTATATTTTTTAACCTTTTAAAATTCACTAAAAAATTGTAAAACACCAAAAAACGATTTTCTATACACATGGAGAACCACCAAAAATACCACCTTATACAGACGACCTATTTTGCTCCCGATTCCTTCATGAAAGTTGTATATCTTGTTGAGACAAACAATTTTTGTACAGGAAATTATTCGATCCGAGATGTCCTTCTATTTTTTTTATTTTTCTTTCCCTTTTAAATTTTGAATTTTTTTGGATGACATATGGCAGCTCCTGGGCATGCCATGTGTCACCCTATCCTTCTCTCCTATTGCCCTTCGGTCACGTGCTCAGAACATGACTCGTCTCCTCCTCTCCTCTCTCACCCATGGTCACGTTCCCTGCATGTGACCATCCCCTTCCTCCAGCGTCGTTGTTCCACGCTTTAACGCCCCCGCTCCCTTCGATCGTTTCCCACCTACTGCATGTAACGCACCCTCCCGAACTGCCAGCCACCTCACCATCGTTACCCTCTTCCCCAATAAATCCACATCCATCATCACCATTCTCTCCATCCACCACTATAAGAAGTCCTCCTTGAGCTCCATTATTTTGCCCAGGTAACAACAGGCAGACTCATTGTCGAGCGACGATGGAGGAGAACATCAGGTGTGATCCACGGACTTTTTTTGGCCATGTAGTAGCTCATACGAGCAGCTGAGCTCAAGCTTTCCCCCTCACCGGAGCTTTCGAGCAAAGACCAGGTACCCCCTCGACTCGACTCTATCCCCGTTTCACCCTTTTTTGCTTCTCCTCTATCCTCCATTATCTCTCCACCTCCGGCCTCACTAAGGCTGGAGATCAGCTCTTGATCCTTCACCGCTGCACACAGCACCACTCCCCCATCTCCTTTATTAGTTTCTCTAACCCATGCAGGGGGTCTCTCTCCACCTATGACAGCTCGGGCTCCACTGACTTGGTAGCTGCGTCTCAGTCCTGCGCCTCTGCCAATAGCCCACTGCACCTCTGCCTCGGCTCAGCTTTACCCCAGTGCCACCACCTCACCCTCAGCCACATTCCTCCGCACTCCTCTGCTTCACCGTTACTCGCCTCATCTTACAACTACCATAGAATCAACGGTTTAGCCCTTGATCCAACGACACGAAATCGACCATGTGTTGGTCCCCGAGCCTCACCTCACGCCTAGAGGG
Source organism: Ottelia alismoides (assembly GCA_037367405.1). Classification (NCBI taxonomy): domain Eukaryota; kingdom Viridiplantae; phylum Streptophyta; class Magnoliopsida; order Alismatales; family Hydrocharitaceae; genus Ottelia; species Ottelia alismoides. The sequence continues at coordinate 349,999 of JAZKJV010004058.1, read as the reverse complement.
TCAGGTCGACCGAAGCTTCATCAAGCCTCTGCCACCACCTTCGGGACCTGAACAACGAGCATCCGACCACATGGAGGTTCGATCCCCGAACTGTAGCCCCCTGTCCCGAGCCAAACTTTGCATGTGCGTAGCACGTGCAGCAGTGGGAATTTTACAACAAGGCCCCTTTACTTTCCAAAATTACAAGGGGGTCCAGACTTTGGATGACATCAACTACATGTGCTTAGCATATGCTACAGTGGAAAAATTGTACTAGTACCTGATAACTCGTATTTTGCGAGGGTCAAAATATATTGTCGCTGAGGCGACCGCTCACAGAACACCAGTTGATCAGCAATTAACCCACATGAAAGAATAAATCAATAAGTCCCAAAATTTGTGAATTAACATTTAACTCTACCATAAAATGCATAGTGAATAAGCATGTAGAGGTCGAACCACAGAGAGCAATACAAAAATGAAGCAGCCTATGATGTTCATGTACAACAGAGTCATCCTTGTATGAATCCTATTTTTTTGTGGGTTTTTTCTTTTTTTTTCTTTTTCTTTTTTTATTATATTTTTTTATTAATATATACATATTGTTTAATATTATATATTTATATACATTCATATATATATATATTATAGAATATAGATATATAAAGATATACACCCATAAAGGGTATGTATAGAGCATATAATACATACATATATAGATAGATTATATTTTTTTTAATTTTCTTTTTTATTTGAATTTTTTTATTTTCAGATTTTTATACATAAATATATATAGATAGATATATATTTTTTAATTTTCTTTTTCAATATTGGGATGTATATACAAAGTAGTGAGATGGGTGTTATAATATTTATAAAAATATACAAAAATGCTCAAAAATGTAGAAATAACCTATTTTTGGTCTTTTTATAATTTTTTACTATTTTGTGATTTTTGGGTATTTTTCAGAATGTTTTTGGTATTTTTAAATAGCAAAATAAAGGAAAACAGGGAATTAGCTACTGGCTGGGGGTATAATGGGAATTAATAATACCAAACAGCCACAAAATTTTTCCAAACTATTTTCAAAATAAAGAGGATAAAATATAGAAACTATAGAACTTGAGTTTGCAATTTTTGGAGTTTTTTAGAATTTTTTATATTTTTTAGAAGTTTTTTAGTATTTTCGAATTTTTAAGGTTTTTCTTTTGAGATTTTTAGTGATTTTTTTATTGACACTAAAACATGATAAAATAGACCATAGGTAAGTTTTTTGGAGTTTTTCGAGGTGGTTTACTATTTTTTTGGTATTTTCTAAGATAGATAGTAGACAAAATGCATGTTTTTGATTTTTAATAAATGCAAAAATGCAACAAAAACAAAAACTAAAAATATGGCAGGCGAGAACAAGCTAACATGAGCTTATATTAATTTTTGTAGAATTTTTCAAGTTAATATGATGCATAAAATAAATGGAACAAGTAAGCCCAAATATATGGCCTGACAGGGGTATTTTTGCAAATAAAAATAAAGACAGGGGTTGTAGTACAAAAACACCAAAAATATTACACGTGGTTTGCAATTTTAAGGGCTAAAATGAAATACAAAACCCGCTAGGGACCCCCGCGCAAAATAACCATCACGTGGGACTACACGTGATCCGCACCCACAGGGACCAAAAAGTAATTTCAGAAAAGCTCGGGGTCCTGGTTGCAATTTTCACAAAAGTAATGCACATTCAATTTAGAAATATACAAATGTACAGGGGATCTTGTGCAATTTAGCCACCTCACGTGGGACGATACGTGAGGTGACGTGGACTGGACCTAAAAGTAATATAATAAAGGTACATGAAGGCCCATGCAAAATTTACACAATAAAATGAACTTCAACTTTTATTTTAAGGGGTGAACGATAAATACCAAAACGTAGGGGCTAAATAAGAAATTTACCCCTAAGTGTGCGCTGGTGGACGGCGTTGATCATTTCACTTGGACACGTGTCGCGCATCCAACGGCTGGTACCGCTTCGTTGATGAAGGGCTGAGATTAGATCAGCCGAGCTGATCTGACGGTCGGTGAAGGGCTTCATCTGACGGCGCTGGTGTGATCTGGGAACGCCACCCTGATCGGATGGCGATGGAGCCTCCTGGAAGAACAGGGAAGAAGCTCATGCGAGGCGAGCTTCGATCTTGAAGCTTGGGCTTCTCCCTCGCGTCTGAGGTGTTCGGATCGTAGCTGGAGGCGTCCCGCGTCTACTCGTGGTCTTGGTGTGGCTCCCTGAGGTACGAGGAGATCAGGCGAGGTCGATGAAGGTCGGGACCTCCAGGAGCCTCTTCCTGGATCGAATCGAGTCCAAAGGGGCTCGTTGCGTCGTTTGACCTGCAGAGGAAGAACCAGGGGGACGAGGGTTATCTCCTCGAACCTGGATTTTGAAGCTAGGGCGCAAGATGAGGTGAGGCAGAGGAGCTTTAGTGATAGGCGGAGGTGGAGCTCCGCTTCGCAAGGACTGGAGGTCCATGGTTGAACAAAAGTGATCGATAGATGGAGAATGCGATGGGGAACGAAGTGAGGGGTGTATGGTAGTCGGAACCAGTGAGGATCACAGTGAAGAAGTCGCCGGAGCGAAGCTCCGGCAAACTTCGATTTGATGATTTTAAGCTATTCTACTGATCTAAAAGCTATACTAAGAACTGGAATGAAATGCTGGAACTTGAATCTACCTAAAACGCAATAAAGAACAGCTCTTATCCCTGGGGGCCACCAGGGAGCAGGACGGACGCCGGAACTCCGCCGCGACAAAATTGATCCCTCCTCCGGCCGCATCGCGTTGCTGAAATGCTCCCCCTGTCACGAGGAACCTCCCAGGAACTGAATCGAGGCTTTTGGGTGGATGGAAATTGGCCAAATTTGAGGAGTAGGTCTAGGGCTCTTATTTATAGACAGACTGGCCGCCCTTCTTGGCCAGCGTATTCCGGCAAGTACAATGATTGTTTTCTCGATCCAACAAGCATGCGTGATAGATGGATGATCCCTCTACAGATCTCGTGAAGGCGGCGAGCGAGAATAAGGGACGATACGCCCGGGAAAAATGGCACAAGTCAAGGGATCAACAAGGTTCAGAGGCGGCAGGTCCCGATGGGACAGTTGACCAGAGGTCAACAAAGGCTGGCGCCCCATTGGTCCACCTCGGACGCTAGAGGACAAAATAGGGGACCTTATTCTAAAATGAATTATTTATCATAATAAACGATTTTATTAGAATTTTCGTATAAAATGAAAAATGTGTATTAATTCATGTAGTAATTATTTATGATTTTTATTTAATTTTTTGGTTATTTTATTATGGTTTTATTTTAATAATGTATGTATGCATGTATTTACATGTATTTTGTATATTTTATTTTTATGTTGTTTATTTTATTTTATTGTTTTATTGTTTTATTTTATAAATTTATAATTTATTTTTGTGAGTGTGAGGGTATTTTTGTTTAATTTTTATGAGTTGATTTACATATTTAAATAAATAGGTATACGTATATGTAGGTATACTTATAGGTATTTTACCTATATATTATGTACACTTTATTTGTTTAATGTATTTTCTTGGTCTTTATTTTGGATTTGTATTTCTAATGAGTTATATGCAATATTTACATTATTATAAAAATATAGATGAATAATGAAATCCCCTTTTATTTTATATACATATGGATAGCATAGGTATTTTGTCTATGTATCTTATAGACTTATATTATTTTACAAATTCTTTTTGGCTTTCTTTTAATTTCAATATCTACATGTATTGTATACATTATTTACAAAATTATAAAAATATAATTTTGTAAAAGTAATGAACAATGAATAAATTGAATATTTTAATCATGCAGATTGCACAATGAGGGGCCAAAAACCTAACTTTCACAGATAAACTCCAAAAATTATGAAACCAATTTTATGAAATAGTTCTTGGAAAGCTATATACATTTAAAGGTGAGTTTGGTGGATTTTGAGTTTTTATTTGCAAGATATGGGTCTGTGAAGTTGAGATTCTGGCTTTTTATTCTGTGTATAAAATGTACACTGAGTATTATTTTTATACAAACTCAATTTTGTATTTTTATTTACATTATTATCTACAACTTTCATGTACAAAGTTTCTTTATTTGATGAATGAATAATTATGCACAAAATAGGTGTTAAAAATGCATAAATAAATGAATAAATAAATGAGGTATTTATTGTACTGTTGGCCCTTATCTCCCCCTACTTTATTCCTTGTCGACCAATTCCATGGTGGCCTTGGTCTCAGGGTTCGGGTCATAAAATATTTGCAATATTTTATTCCTTTTTCTTTTCTTCTCTTTATTCTATATTTTGGCATTAAAAACCTTATTTTATGTACAGTGAATGCAACAAATAATGAATGCTTTTATGGACAAATTAATGCTATTTACATGCATTTGCTGGGGTTTTTAAGGCCAAAATGATAGAATAAAGGTGATGAAATGGAGATTCATCACCCCCCTATACTTGCCTTTGCTAGTCCCTAGCAAATACTTATGCAATAAGTACAAAACGAATAAAGAAAAGAAAAAGGGAATCAAAGAAGTATAGAGTGAATAGGGCTGCTTTCAGTGCAATGTATGTCTTTACAAAATCTGAATTTGGAGCTTCTGTCAGATCTTGGGTGCGGATGTGTGTGGAACCTGGTCGGAAACCAGTTTTAAAGTACAACAGCCTTTGAGAGTCACAGAACTCGGTTCAACCCACCTCAATAGCCTGGTCAGAACTGGTCTACATCATACGCCAACCCTTATAACTATGAAGCTGACTTGTACAGTGTAAGTGATGGTGGCTCTCCCCAACTGAAATGACAAAGGCACTGACTTCTCCAGAATGACAACCCAATGATTCTCCAATCCAACATCTCTTTCCTCGAGGAGCAGGTTATTCCCTTCTAAGTTCAAGTGGCAACCATCTCAAGAGGAGGGGGTAAAGAGAAGAATGGACGGTAGCCAGTGTAGCTACCTATCCTAGTATGCAAGACCAGTGTAGTCAAGTCATCCAGCTACAGGCTTTCATATTTGACTTTGGAACTCAAGCTTGCTTATTGGCTTTACAACATATGTACATACTTTGCAGGCATTTTATTTTTGTGTACAGGCCTGACCATTTTTTTTCGAAGTACTATTCACAACAGCATTTACATAAGGCGTTTTTCCTCTTGTGCCAGTAGACTATCCCTCTTTTGAAGATTTATTGCAACCCATAATCTCCTGTCGTTAGACCTCATGGCTATTGAACCATGTTGGGGTGCACTTCCCTCCCTAAACGAGGACGAATGTTTCCACCCGTGTGCGTCTCAGACTGGCAAATCCAACCCCCTCACCACTCCAACTAACTTGAGCCAAGTGAAAGGTGCAGGTGTCCAAGTTAGGTCACAGTTGGCAAGAGTCATGCGTGTGTCTCGAAAAGTTCTAGTTAGTCCGTTGAGGTGACTTGATCCCAGCCATGATTTCTCAAAGAATTAAGTCTACATGGACCTGAAGTGCCTTAAACCTAGTTCCCATGAGGTTCCAGTGCAGTTAAATGAGGAAAGGTCTAACCAAGCTCCAATTTTAGACTTTATTGGACTGATTCAATCATCAAGCTCACTCAAAAAGAATATGAATAGTATGCTCATGCTATGCACAATGAATGATGCAATTTTTCACAAAGAATTTACAAGAATCAAATAATCTTTTTACATAAAGAATTTTTGCAAATAAGAAGCTTGACACATATAAAAAGTACTTACAATTATTTACACGGGCGTGCCGCTTTATTTACAAAAGGTATTTATTTTCAAAGACTTTACAGGTTTTAACGAAGTAATTTATTCAACCTGTACAGAAAGATTTTTATGTATTTTATTTACGATTTACAAGTATTTGTGATGATGCTTTTATTCCTCAGGTCTAGTTTAAAAATAATTTTGCAAACTATAGTACACGATAATTTTCGCAATCATTTACACACATTTGAAAGCTATTTTTACAAAGAATTTTCACATTATATATATATATACATTTTCCACGATAGTTTTGACAAACATTTTTCAAAAACATTTGCACATAGGTTTTTCAAATCCTTTATTCCACACAAAGACAAAGTTTTTCAAACAAAACAATTTTACATAGGTTGAAAATATTTCACAGCAAATTTTTCCAAACAGTTCACACTATTTTTCAAATCATATTGTAAAGGTATTTAACCTGATTTATTAATCAGTATATACAAAGAAAAACTGTATTTGTTGTACAACATGGTTTAGGCTCTTATAGCTTTAATTGGGATTATTGCTTATTTTCGTATGAGAGATTTTTGTGTAGACTCCTCAGACTTATTCAAGAATCAATTTCAAAAGATTTTGAAAACTATAGTCCAAACTAATTCGACAATCATGTTCACGCATTTGAAAATGATTTTACAAAGGTTTTTCACATAGGATAGATAGATTTTTCAAAGCAATTTGACGACCAAATTTTTCAATCATTTGCACCCTAACTTTCACACATTTTTATTTCACTCAAAGAAAAGAAATTTTATAAACGAAACTTATTTTACAAAGGTTGAATACTTGTACACACTATTTTTCACGCAATTTTCAAAAGATTTTTCAAAGAAAACTTTTTGCACAAAACGCTTTTTCTGACTTATTAATCAGTACAAGTACAAAGAGTCTGGGGAGCTCACAATCATCTTTTATTATTATAGAGTTACTTATTACTTTTTATATTGAGTTGATGTTTTATTTCTCAGTAAGAGTTATGGCTTATAGTATATACATGGTATATACGACCCCCCTATACTTAGCTTGAGCTATGTCCTCATAGGTCGAAGAGAAAAGAGAAGACATAACTCGTACTGAGTATAGACAAGTCTAAAGAATATAAAAAATGAATGAATGAGAAGTTGACTGTCCCCCTATACTTAGGATCAAATAATCCTAAGTATAGCAGACTGTATAAAAAGCAAGGAGGGTCAAGGGTGGGAAGACACGGATCGTACTCAGATTGTCTCCCCCTATACTTAGGGTAAGGTACTCCTAAGTATAGACAAGAAGAGGAGATAATGGAGAGGATCGAAATGAAATGAAAAACTCGGGGTGCACATCCCCCTTATACTTAAGACAAAGTACGTACTAAGTATGGAAAACTGTCTACAAGGGCGGCACCTTTTTGATACAAAAAGAAGATAGAAAAGGAAAAGAAGAAAAGAATAAATTCAGATAAACAGCTTTTGTGCATCATCTGAATCTTCTGATGCTGTCACTGTTGTGGATATGTCGTCTTGGTGCACGAGCTGAATGGAGTCAACAACGGCCAAGAATGTATCTGGTTCGAGGTAAGGCTTCAGGAGTTGACCGTTGACAACGAATGGTTGTGCTTCAGGGCACAATTCTTATATAGCAATACTTCTGTTGTCACGCACTTCACAAACTCGGAACGACCCTGTCCACTTACTCTTCAATTTGCCTGGGAAGATCTGTAACTTTGCATCAAATAACCACACCTACTGTCCAACATCAAAGGTTTTCCGTCTGATGTGCCGGTCATGCCAGTGTTTCACCTTCTCTTTGTACGTCAATGTGTTATCGTATGCATAGTCTCGGAACTCTAAAAGTCTGTTCAGATCATCCTTTCTTTTCTGACCACTTTTGCGTAAGTCCAAATTGCAACTGTTAACTACCCATAAAGACTTGTGAATTAATTCGACGGGCAAATGGCACGGCTTCCCGTATACAAGACGATAGGGCGACATGCCCAAGGGAGATTTGTAGGCAGTTCTGTAACCCCACAGGACCGAGTCCAAGAGTTGGGACCAGTCTTTTCTGTTTGGCCTGACAAGTTTCTGCAGGATAGTCTTGATTTCTCTATTTGATAATTCTGCCATGCCATTGGTCTAAGGATGGTAAGGAGATGCGACACGATGATCGATGCCGTACTCCTTCGTCAATTTCTTGACCTCTTTGTTAATAAAATGGCTACCCCCGTCTGATATAAGAATTTTTAGTATCCCGAACCGTGAGATGATGTTCTTCTTCCGGAACTAACATACTGTTCGGCTGTCAGCAGCTCGAGCAGGGGTAGCTTCAACCCAACGACTCACGTAATCGATGGCAAGAAGGATGTGCTCAAAGCCTTGACTGTTAGGGAAAGGTCCCATGAAGTCAATGACCCATTCATCGAAAACGTCTGCTATCTGAATGATTTTCAGGGGCATCGAGTCTTTTGCAGTGAGTGTACCTTTCAATCTCTGACAGTCAATACATCGTTTGACAAATTCTTCTGCATCCTAAAATAATGTGGGCCACTAGAACCCACACTGAAGTACCTTGGCTACGGTACGATCTCCAGAGTGATGTCCACCAGATTCGAGCGAGTGACAATGCTCGAGGACACTAGATTGCTCCTCCTCAGGGATGCACCTGCGCCAAATGCAATCCGCTCCTTCCCTGAATAAAAGAGGATCCTCCCATTGATAGAATCGGATGGTCGACATGAATTTGTTCTTCTGATTCATCGTCCAATCCGATGGTGTTACCCCAGAGGCGAGGTAATTGACTATATCAGCATACCAAGGAAGAGAATCCACTGCTAAGATTGATTTGTTAGGAAAGGTTTCTGTAATGGGTGCACTGTTCAGAGGAGGCTCGTGCTACTCAATTTTGGAGAGATGGTCTGCTACCACATTCTGAACTCCAGGCTTGTCCTTAATTTCCAGATCAAATTCCTGGAGGAGAAGGATCCATCGAATCAGTCTCGGCTTGGCATCCTTCTTCTGCTGGAGGTACCGGATAGTAGAGTGGTCGGTAAAAATTGTGACTTTTGATCCCAACAAATAGGATCTGAACTTCTCAAGGGCGAAAACCACAGCCAGTAACTCTTTCTCTATCACTGTATAATTTCTCGGTGCTTCATCTAATGTTCTGCTAGCGTAGTGAATGGTGTAGGGCGCTTTCTCTTTCCTCTGTCCAAGAACAACCCTGATTGCAAAGTCTGACGCATCGGTCATTATCTCAAAGGGAGGAGTCTAGTCTGGTGGCTGTAGGATCGGAGCCTGAGTAATAAGCTCCTTCAGCTGGTTGAAAGCGAGGAGAACCTGCTGATCTACATTGAACTCAGTTTCCTTGCACAAAAGTTCAGTCAAAGGTCGGGCAATGCGGCTGAAATCCTTGATGAATCGTCTGTAAAATCCCACATGCCCCAGGAACGACCTTACATTTTTCACTATCTGAGGTGGATGTAGATTTGCAATAACATCCACCTTCACCGGGTCGACTTCCCGGCCACGTTTGGAAACGACGTGACCCAGCACGATGCCTTCGGTGACCATGAAGTGGCTCTTTTCCCATGAAAGCACTAAATTGACTTCCCGACACTTTTGAAGCACTCTGTCTAGGTGCTCAAGACAAAAAACAAAACTATCACCATAGACAGAGAAGTCGTCCATGAACACCTCGAGAAAACTGCCTACCATCTCGACGAAGACTGCTAACATGCATCTTTGGAAGGTTGCAGGTTCATTGCATAATCCAAAGGGCATTCTCTTGAAGGCGTAGGTGCCGAACGGGCAAGTGAAGGTAGTCTTCTCTTGATCTTCAGGAGCGACTGCCACTTGGTTGTACCCGGAATACCCATACAAAAAGTAGAAGAACTCCTTGCCTGCTAGTCTTTCCAAAACTTGATCAATGAATGGCAAGGGGAAGTGGTCCTTCTTAGTTGCTGCATTAAGACGGCGGTAGTCAACACACACCTGCCAGGATGTTGGTACCCGAGTGGATATTTCCTCTCCTCTATCATTTGTAACCACGGTAAGCCCAGATTTCTTCGGAACTACATGCAGTGGGCTTACCCATTTTGAGTCGGAGATGGGATAGATAAAGCATGCATCACACCATTTCGTTATCTCTTTCATGACGACGTCCCGGAGGTTAGGGTTCAGCCTTCTTTGGAATTCACGGGACGGCTTGGCATCTTCTTCCAGATAGATGTGGTTTGAACACAAAGCTGGATTTATCCCTCGGAGATCTGATACACACCAACCAAGTGCCTTGCGGTTCTTTTCTAGAACCTCGAGAAGATGAGATTCCTGATCTGAATTCAGCCTGCTGCTGATGATGACCGGATACATTCGTTCTCCACCCGCAAGGAAAGCATACTTCAGGCCTGCAGGAAGTGGCTTGAGTTCTGGTTTTGACCTGTCCAACTTGTCGGTCACTTCAGATACTATGTTGATGGTGGGATGTACTTCTTTGACGGGGCTACCATCCTCATCATTCTGTTGAGATCCCAGTGATGTGCCGAACGGTTCTGCACTAGGTTGTTCGTGTTCGGTCTGGAGTGAATGATCAAAGAGATGCGCCTGCATTTGAGAATCTGTCTCCCAAGAATCATCGGAGCCTAGAGTAACTGTGTTTTCCATGTCCTCCTCAAGTGTGAGGATATCTCGGGTGCATGAATCATTCAATGACAAGGATGAATCTTTGATCTCTGCAATAAAGTCACAGTCTGCTTCGGATGCTGCATGGCTCTCATCAATTGTGGCATTCGGCTCTGTGCTCATGTTTATAGTGATTTGCTTGGTGTTCGAGCTAAAAGTGATTTTGCCAGATCCGTAATCAACCACGGCACCTGAAGTACGTAGGAATGGTCGGCCAAGGATGATAGGGGTCTGGAGCAAGGGTGCTGGTGAGTCCATATCAAGGACTACAAAATCAGCCGGGAATTGCATGTTCTGCACTTTAACCACGACATCTTCCAAAAGACCCTGGGGCCGCTTGATGGATCTGTCAGCGAATTGAAGGATCATTCGTGTCTGCTTGAGCAGACCCAGCCCAAATTCTTGCATTATGGATGATGGCAAAAGGTTGATGGAAGACCCACTGTCGAGGAGAGTGCGCTCGAAGACCTGATCGAAAATCTCACAACTGATAAGAGGTGCTCCTGTGTCTTGCTTCTTCTATGAGAGGTTGCTGATGGCTGCCACAGTGGCCATGGATAGCACGTGCATTTATACATCTCTGTGTCTGTTTTCTTGTGTTGGGCGATGCTTGTTGGTACATGCCTCCTCTAGTCCTTTCTTCACAGCGGGCATGTACTCCACGGCCTTCAACAAGGGAATCTCAACAGTCAACTTGTCTAGTATTTCCACAACTCCTGGATCAGACAATGCCTTTTTTTATTTTGCAATTTTTTTGGATTTTTCTATTGCATGAGGAAAAGGAATATGTACATCTCTAGCAGGAAAAATAGAGTTCTTATTTACATCAACATCATCGCCCATAGAATATTGTACATCCGGACTACAAAAAGGAGTACAAACTGAATCCTGGCATGCTGGTGCTGAGGGACGAGCAAAAAGTATGGCGTCGGCTCCGTCGGCTGGCGAGGGATCGGTTGTTGCTGGCGGCTCCTCCGAGGCTGGCACGGCTTCGCTTCGGCTGCAAGCTTCTTTTTGTTGTTTTTGATTTTGCTGATTTTTTTGTATTTTCGGCTGGGACTGATGGTATTGCACGATGGCTGGATTGGCTTCTCCTTCTTCTTCCTCCTCACCCGCCCCTGTAGCTGGCACGGCTGATGCAGAAGATGACGATCCACCTGTTTCTTTATTCACCCCATTCTTGGTAGCAGGCGGTGGCAAGGCCCTACCACTCCTGAGAGTAACATCATTAGAATAAACAGTAATATCATTTTCAGACACGGACAGGACATCACATTCTACCTGCTCTTTATTTTTAAGGTTATTGGGGTTGGCCTCGACCTGAGCTGGAATGGTGGTTCTGGTGGCGGTCAGGTCGTCAAGCCTCTTGGTCATTTCCGCCAGCCCTTTGACAAGTTAGGCCAGACAATCCATGGTGGGGTTCACAGAGGGTACCTTAGTGGGTTCAGCGTGCAGACCACGCTGTTGTTGCATGGATGGGTGCGGAGGTTGCTGATGGTGTTTCTGGGGTGGTGCAGGAAGTTGAAGTTGCTGATAAGAGGGGGGAGGATACTGCTGATACTATTGAGGTGGGGCAGCCGCATATTGATGAAACGGCTGTGATGGCGGTATTGCGGCTGCTGGTATGGCTGATTCTGCCTCCATTGATTTGCATACTGGGGAGGCTGATGATACTGCTGATGAGGCTGAGAGGACTGCCAAAACGACCACCCTGAGGTTGGTGGTATTGCCGGTTGCCAAGTGGCTGACCCTGGGGTTGTCCCATAGGACGGGTCGGTTGTGCATCGTTGGTCCATACCCCGTTCACTTCCTGAATCAGGGGTGGTGGTGGGAAAACTAGATCAGGTCCTGAAAGAAACTCTGGTTGGTACACAACCATCTGTTGCTGCGGCTGGCCCTGGTCGGGCGCCTGCACGTAGTACACGTGCTGGATTGCCGGTGGCTGCTGGCTCGGCTAAGGCTGATGCTGCGGTTGATGCTCGTCCTTCTTATCAGCTGGAGCTTCTGATGGTGTCTCCGACTGAACAGAGTTGATGGTGCCCACCAATAGTTAAGGTACTTGTTAATCTGATCAAGCTTGTCTAAATTCTGAGTCCTCTTCTCGATCACAATAAGTTTTTCGAGGTCCTGTGATCGCTTCTCAATGATGTCAACTTTCGAGAGATGGCCCCCGATGATACTAAGGTTGGAGCTCTCATCTCTCTCTGCCTCTTTGGACGCTGCCATGTGTACTTGTTTCTAGAGGATCTAGGGCTGCTTCTGATATGCCTTGGATGAAGAGAGGGCGGCCTCTCCTTCAGCCATTTCTTTGAATATCTGCCAGACTACATCTTCATCCTTGTTGAAGTGCGAACCCCCACATGCTGCGTCAACGAGCCTTTGGCTCTCAATGTTTAGTCCTCCAAAGAAGTGCTGGACCAAGCTGGTCTTCGGAATCTCATGATGGGGACACTTCTCCTGCAGATCGGTGAATCTCTCCCATGCTTCGTGTACTGACTCATGGGGTCCTTGGGAGAAATTACTGATTCGGGCTCGCATCTGGTTGAGCCGACCGAGAAGGTAATACTTATGCAGAAAAGCTGACTTCAGCTCCTCCCAGGTCGTCACAACCTTCCCCAGATGGTTGACCCAATAGAGGGCCTTGTATTGTAAGCTGAAGCGGAACGCCAACATCTTGACAATGTCTATAGGGACATTGGGATAGTGGGTAGTGCGGCAAATGCGGGAGAATTATTGCAGGTGAATGTACGGCTCTTCACTTGTGTTTCCATGGAATGTAGGGAGAAGAGCAATGAACTGGGGTTTCAGCTCAAAGTGAGCGTGTACCGGTGGAATGAGGATCCACTCGGTCATCTGGCTGTCTCCCGGATTGTATGTCTCTTTAAGTGTAGGCTTGGGTGGTGGTGGGCATTCTGGATCGTCATTGTTAGGCCCACCACCACCTCCACCTCCTCTACCTCTGCCTCCTCCTCAATCGCCTTGGTTCATCATATCGTTCAACATATCCTGAAATGCTGTCTGCGTGAGGGCCTGCTCGGTCAGCTGATGTTGGATGGTCTAGATAGACGCCAGTAGTTGGGCATTGACTTGATTCTGGTCTGGCATCTGTCCTTCTGGTTGGGGTGGCTGCTGACCCTTGCCCTTTCCTTGGGGAGCCAGATCGGGGTCTGAGTCGGACGAAATGAACTCCGGAGTAGTCTACAGGGCTTGCTCTATCTTCTATCTGCAGACTGAGATAGTCCATATCACACCACATTCAATTTTGTTCAGCCGTCATGATGAAGCTAGAATTCAGGTCAACCCCAGCATGTTGTGAATGGAAAAGGATGTGGACTGTAATCGACTCCCATTCACAACGGCGAAAGCGGGACAAAAGTGATCCCAGTTTATTGGGTGGTCAAGAAAAAGGTAGAAAACGAGGAGTCTAGAGATCGATCCGCAAAGTCCGGATTGGGTTCTCGGGAATCGCCTCGAATTTGTTGGCGGAGTTGAGTCTATGGAATCAATGTGGGTGTCGGCGAGGTCCCGACGTAAACCATCCATGGATCAACTTCGCGAAGCATGAAAGAGGATCAGATGTTGGAAGAAGGATACGATGGTCAACGAAGAATAAAAAGGAGTGTAAAACAGTAGAAAGGCTCGGGTGAGCGGGGCGTGATGAATCTCCATTTCATCACCTTTATTTTATCATTTTGGCCTCAAAAACCCCAACAAATGCATGTAAATAACATCAATTTGTACATAATAGCATTCAGTATTCATTGTATTAATTATACATTAAATAAGGTTTTTAATGCCAAAATTATAGAATAAATAGAAGAAAAGAAAAAGGAATAAAATATTGCAGCTATTTTATGACCCGAACCCTGAGACCAAGGCCAGCATGGAGTTGGTCGACAAGGAATAAAGTAGGGGGAGATAAGGGCCAGCAGTACAATGATTACCTTATTCATTTATTTATGCATTTTTGACACCTATCGTGTATATAATTATTCATTCATCAAATAAAGAAATTTTGTACGTGAAAGTTGTAGATAATAATGTGAATAAAATTACAAAATTGAGTTTGTGTAAAAATAATACTCAGTGTACATTTTATACACTGAAAAAAAAGCCAAAATCTCAACTTCACAGACCCATATCTTGCAAATAAAAACTTAAAATCACCCAAAATCACCTTTAATTGCATATAGCTTTTCAAGAGCTATTTAATAAAATTGGTTTCATAATTTTTGGATTCTATCTGTGAAAATTAGGTTTTTGGCCCACATTGTGCAGCCCGCCTGATTAAAATATTCAATTTATTCATTGTCCATTATTTTTATCAAATTTATATTTTTAAAATTTTGTAAATAATGTATATAATACATGTACATATTTAAATTAGAATAAAACTAAAAAGAATTTGTAAAATAAAATAAGTCTATGCAATACATAGCCAAAATACCTATGCTATCTATATGTATATAAATAAAAAGGGGTTTTATTCTTTATTCATCTATGCTTTTATATTGTAAATATTACATATAACTCATTAAAAATTCAAATCCAAAATAAAAACCAATAAAATACATTAAATAAATAAAGTATACATAATATATAGGTAAAATACCTATGAGTATACCTACGTGTACATCTACCTATTTATTTAAATATGAAAATAAACTCATAAAAATGAAATAAAAATACCCACACACTCACAAAAATAAATTATAAATTTATAAAATAAGACAATAAAATAATAAAATAAAATAAACAAAATAAAAATAAAATACACAAAATACATGTAAATACATGTATACACATATTATTAAAATAAAACCATAATAAAATACACCAAAAAATTAAATAAAAATCATAAATAAATACTACATGAGTTAATACACATTTTTTATTTTATATAAAAATTCTAATAAAATCATTTATTTGGTTAAATAAATCATTTTAGAATAAGGTCCCCTATTTTGTCCTCTAGCGTCCGAGGTAGACCAATTGGGCGCCAGCCTTAGTTGACCTCTGGTCAACTGTCCCATTGGGACCTAGCACCTTTGAACCTCACTGAACCCCTGACTTGCGCCATTTTTCCCGAGCGTCTCATTCCTTGTTCTCGCTCGCCGCCTTCACGAAATCTGTAGAGGGATCATCCATCTATCACGCATGCATGTTGGATCAAGAAAACGATCATTACAATCGCAGGAATAAGAGGGCCAAGAAGGGCGGCCAGTTAGTCTATAAATAAGAGCCCTTGCCCTCCTCCTCAAAGTTGGCCAGTTTAGATCCACTCAAACATCTCGAATCAGTTCCTGGGAGGTTCCTCGTAACAGGAGGAGCAATCCAGCAACACGAATCGGCAGGAGGAGGGATTAGTTTTGACGCGGCGGAGCTCCGACGTCTATCCTGCTCCCTGGTGGCCCCAGGTATAAGAGCTGTCCTTTATCGCTTTTTAGGTAGATTTTAATGTTAGCTTCTCATTCTCGTGCTTAGTTTAATCTTTAGTTAAGTAGTGTGGCGTCAAATCGCCAACTCGAAGTTCGCCGGAGCTCAGCTCCGGCGACTTCTTCGCTGTGACATCGACTGTCTCCGACCGCCATTCGCCTCTCTTCTTGTTCCCAATCACATTCTCCATCTATAGATCATCTTTGTTCCACCAAGGACCCCCAGTCCTTGCGAATCGGAGCTCCACTTCCGCCTATCGCCGGAGCTCCTCCGCCTCATCTCATTTTGCACCAGAGCTTCAAAACCCGGGGTCGAGGAGATAGCCCTCATTCCCCCAGTTCTTCCTATGCAGGTCAAACGCAACAGCGAGGCCTTCTGGGCTCGATTCAAACCAGGAAGAGGCTCCTGGAGGTCTCGACCTTCATCGACCTCGTCCGAGCTCATTGGACCTCCAGGAGCCATGAGAAGACTGCCGGCAGACGCGGAACGCCTCCAGCTACGAGCAGAGTATCTCAGATACGAAGAAGAAGCCCGGAGGAGCCCATGCTCCACGATCGAAGCTCGCATGGGGCGAGCTTCTTCCCTGTTCCTCCAGACACCTCCCTTGCCGTCCGATCAGGAGGAGCGTCCCAGATTGAACGAGAGTCGTCCGATGGAGCCATGTCCAGACCGTCGGATCACCTCGGGTGATCTAATCTTCACCGCCCATCGTCGAAGCGTCATCGGCTCGCGTGGAGGCGACGCGTGTCAAGTGGACGAAGATCAACCGTTGTATTGCGCGCCTTTGGGGGTAACTTTCAGATATATCCCCCGCCTTTTTGTATTTATATTTTAATGTCGTAAATAAAACTTCACGTTGTAAATAAATTGTAGTTTTGTAGTAGGCCCCCTGTAGTCTCTGTAATTGTGGTTAGGTCCCTCCGCGCCTCACGTGCAGTCCCACATGAGGCTCGTGATTTTTGCACTTTAACCCTTGCGGGTTCTGTTAATTGTAAATTAGCCCCAAAAATAAAAAACAAATTGTTTATTTCTGTAGTGATTTTTTGCACTGATGCCCCTGAGAAATATTTTATTTGCAAAAATGCCCCTGCCAGGCCATATATCTTTGTATGCTTTGTCCATTTATTTCATGCACCTTATTAACTTGAAAAAAAATCCCACAAAAATGAATATAAGCTCCTGCTAGCTTACTCTTGCACGCCATGTTTTTAGTTTTTCATTTTGTCGCATTTTTGCATTTATTAAAAATCAAAAACATGCATTTTGTCTATTGTCTAACTTAGAAAATACCAAAAAAATAGCAAACCACCTCGAAAAATTCCAAAAAAATTACCTATGGTCTATTTTATCATATTTTAGTGTCAGTCCAAAAATCACTAAAAATCTCAAAAGAAAAACCTTAAAATGCGAAAATACTCAAAAACTTCTAAAAAATATAAAAAATTCTAGAAAACTCTAAAAAATGCAAACTCAACTCCTGGAGGTCCTATTTTTATCCTCTCTATTTTAAAAATAGTTGGGGAAAATTTTGTGGTTGTCTTATATTTCTAATTCCCATTTTACCCCCAGCCAGTAGCTAATTCCATGTTTTCTCTTATTTTGCTATTTAGAAATACCAAAAACATTTTGAAAATTACCAAAAAATCACAAAAACAGTAAAAAATGATAAAAATATCAAAAAGATTTTCTTTCTGAATTTTTAACTATTTTTGCATATTTTTATAAATATTTTATCAACCCTTTTATTATCTTGTATATATATTCCAATATTGAAAAAGAAAATTAAAAAAAATAATATATATATATATTTATATAAGTATATCTAGACATATTTATGTACAGAAAAAAAAGAGAAAAAGAAAAACCCACAAAAATAGGACTCATACAAGGATGACTCTGTGTACATGATCACCATAGGCTACTTCATTTTTTTGCATTGCTCTCTTTGGTTCGACCTCTACATACTTATTCACTGTGCATCTTGTGGTAGAGTAATAAATGTTAATTCACACTTTTGGGACTCAATTGGTTTATTCTTTTATTATGGGTTAATTGCTAATCAACAGGGTATTCTGTGAGTGGTCGCCTCAGCGACATTATACCTATTATATTTTGACGCTCGCGGAAAACCTCGTTATCAGATGGCGGCATTGCCGGGGAGCAATGAGCATAGCCAATTAATTTTATCATTCTTATATAAAAATTGATGAGCAACTATTTATTTTGCAATTGATCACTATGCTTGATTTATTTATTTATTTATTATGATTAATTCCTTCCTGCTTTATTTTATTGATTGAGCTATACCAATTCAATCTCTTTGTGACTTTGATGCGAGGGCCCGCCACGCGAGGATGGTTTCTTAGGGAGCCAAGGCAGCCGAGCTTGGAGGAGGGTGGTCTTCACCTCATGACCATCTGGAGAGAGCACCAAGGGTACAAAGGGATGGGAGTTAGATAGGTTTAGAGCAATTAGGATTATTTTTGTAATTTATTGTGAGAGAGAGACAATTTTGGCATGTAATAATTAACAGGACTCTACTATTCACAATGAGGTCCAGTGCCCGGGTGATTGTTCACCTGGGGGCCTCATCGCGGTTTTCTGAGTTTTCCATCACTTTCTTTTCTTTGTTTCCCGAAGTTTTGAGTTTTCCGCCTTTATTTTACTTTGTTTTGTGTGCTTGGAGCCCCTAGGTATAGGTTGCTTGACTCGGTATCTAGGTCCAAACATTAATAAGAATGCATGTTCCTATAGTCTACTTCGTATGGATCTAGTCAAATTTAAACAAGCCGTTCATTTGTCTCTTAGCCCTTGTGCAACAGCGAGCCCCGTAAAGCGTTATCTCCTAAACTCAAGTGTGTTGAGCAGAGGAGGGGTGAGCAATACCGGACCCTCTTTGGCTAAAGATGAATGAGCGACTTATGGTTCTTCACGCTAATAGCAGCTAATGTTTAGGGCAATTTTTGTGCCTTGCATACCGACATGTAGATAGGTTTAAAAATTCTGTTTTGCATACCGCATGGAGAGAGCTGGGATGCACTGTAAGTCTTCTAACTCAGCACGCATCAATTGGTTCAATGATGAGATTTCCATCATGGAACCACTTGCACGGCTTTTCCACTATCTCCCTCTGATTTTGAGCACCTAGGACTTAAATGAGAATCTACAAAAACGATAGGCGCTGGTATGAAAACAGACTCAAAAAAAGTGAAAACTCAAAAATTAAAACAAGGGGACTGCTAAATAAACTTTGACCTTAATTAAAATCTGTAATAGACTATTATTGTACCAGGTTCATAAAGCCCTCATTGTTTTCAGGTACCTTGGAGGGGGACCAAAACCCTACTCCCTTGAGCGAGTGCGACCCTCTAAGGATTAAAGCCAAAAACCCAGTCTGCAACTGCCTTGTGTATCGCCTAGATTTCCGAAGTAATGGCGCTTCTATCGTACGTAGGCGAGTAGGACTTGGTCACCAGTGATGACTCTCTGTTGTGTAGAGCATCGACCATGTCCGAAGTATTGAGCATAGACCACGCCTTCACGGGGGTGTCTGTTTCATTGTCCTGCGTCCGAGTAGGTTCTTACACGCTCACGGGTGATTCCGTTGCGAGTGAGAACCGAAGTATTGGTTTCGCCTATCGGCTTCCTCTCTCTATTTCTTTAGCTGAGTAGGAATCCAGGAAGGGTTACAAGGACTCCAAAAAGTACAGACTATAGGTTACACAGGAGGAGGACAAGTACGGGATACTCTTCCGGCAGTACTCTCTCTCCTATAGGGTAGCGTACTAAGGACTTGTTACAAGATATGCCTGAAATCACAACTCTAAAAATGAACAGATAACAAATAGCCGAACCTTCACGGCTTCACATGGAGTGAGTTGGCGAACCCGATTTTGTATTGTGTTTGTATGGATCTAGATTAAGGTTCAAAGATCAAGTCCCGCGCCTTTGCGCACATTTTGTTGTTTCTCCCTTTGACCACCCCGCTCAGTCGAGCCTCTCTATTGTTTTACACTCCTTTTATTCCTCGTTGACCATCGTATCTTTCTTCCAACATCCGATCTTCTCTTGTACTTCGCGAAGTTGATCCATGGATGGTTTCCGTCGGGACCTTGCCGACACCCACATCGATTCCATGGACTCAACTCCGCTAATAAATTCGAGGCGATTCCCGAGAACCCGATCCGGACTTTGCGGGTCAATCTCCAGACTCCTCGTTTTCTACCTTTCTCTTGACCACCCAATAAACTGGGATCACCTTTTTCCCGCTTTCACCGTTGTGAATGTGAGTCGATTACAGTCCACATCCTTTTTCGTTCACAACATGCTGGGGTTGACCTGAATTTCAGCTTCATCATGACGGCTGAACAAAATTGCAAGTGATCTGATTTGGACAATCTCATTCTGCAGATAGAAGACAGAGCAAGCCCTGGAGACTACTCCGGAGTTCATTTCATCCGACTCAGACCCAGATATGGCTCCCCAAGGAAAGGGCAAGGGTCAGCAGCTACCCCTACCAGAAGGATAGGTGCCAGACCTGAATCAAGTCAATGCACAACTACTGGCATCTATCCAGGCCATCCAGCAGCAGCTGACCGAGCAGGCCCTCACGCAGACAGCATTCCAGGATATGTTGAACGATATGATGAACTGAGACGAGGGAGGAGGAGGCAGAGGCAGAGGAGGCAGAGGAGGAGGTGGAGGTGGAGGTGGTGGTCCTGATGATGATGAACCTGAACTACCGCCACCAAAGCCTACACTAAAAGAGACGTACAATCCGGGAGACAGCCAGATGACGGAGTGGATCCTCATTCCACCGGTACACACTCACTTTGAGCTGAAACTCCAGTTCATTGCTCTTCTCCCTGCATTCCATGGAAATACCAGTGAAGAGCCGTACATTCACCTGCAGCAATTCTCACGCATTTGTCGCACTACTCACTATCCCAATGTCCCTCTGGACATTGTCAAGATGATGGTGTTCCCCTTCAGCCTACAAGACAAGGCCCTCTATTGGGTCAACCATCTGGGAAAGGTTGTGACGACCTGGGAGGAGCTGAAGTCAGCTTTTCTGCATAAGTATTACCCTCTCGGTCGGCTCAACCAGGTGCGAGCCCGAATTAGTAATTTTTCCCAAGGACCCTATGAGTCAGTACACGAAGCTTGCGAGAGATTCACTGACCTGCAGGAGAAGTGTCCCCATCACGAGATTCCTAAGACCAGCTTGGTCCAGCACTTCTTTGGGGGACTGAACATCAAGAGCCAAAGGCTCGTTGACGCAGCATGTGGGGGTTCACATTTTAACAAGGATGAAGATGTAGTCTGGCAGATATTCGAAGAAATGGCTGAAGGAGAGGCCGCCCTCTCTTCATCCAAGGCATATCAGAAGCAGCCCCAGATCCTCCAGAAACAAGTGCACTTGGCAGCGTCCAAGGAGGCAGAGAGAGATGAGAGCTTCAACCTCAGTATCATCGAGGGCCATCTCTCGAAAGTTGACATTATTGATAAACGATCACAGGACATCGAAAAACTCGCTGTGATCGAGAAGAGGACTCAGAATTTAGACAAGCTTGATCAGAGCAACAAGTACCTTGAACTGTTGGTGGGCCCCATCAACTCTGTTCAGTCGGCGACACCATCGGAAGCTCCAGCTGAGAAGAAGGACGAGCAGCAACCGCAGCATCAGCCTCAGTCGAGCCAGCAACCACCGGCAGTCCAGCACGTGTATTACATGCAGGAACCCGACCAGGGCCAGCCGCATCAACAGATGGTTGTGTACCAACCAGAGTTTCTTTCAGGACCTGATCCACTTTTTCCACCACCACCCATGATCCAGGAAGTGAACGGGGTATGGACCAATGATGCACAGCCGACCCGTCCTATGGGGCAACCCCAGGGTCAGCCACTTTCCAACCAGCAATACCACCAACCTCAGGGTGGGCGTTTTGGACAGTCCTCTCAGCCTCATCAGCAGTATCATCAGCCTCCCCAATATGCAACTCAATGGAGGCAGAATCTGCCATACCAGTAGCCGCAATACTGCCATCCACAGCCGTTTCATCAGTATGCGACTGCCCCATCTCAGCAATATCAGCAGTATCCTCCCCCCTCTTATCAGCAGCTTCAACTTCTTGCACCACCCCAACATCACCAGCAACAACCTCCACACCCATCCATGCAACAGCAGCGTGGTCTGCACGCTGAAACCACCGAGGTACCCCCTGCGAACCCTACCATGGATTGCCTGGTCCAACTTGTCAAAGGGCTAGCGGAAATGACCAAGCGGCTTGACGACCTGACCGCCACTAGAACCACCATCCCAGCTCAGGTCGAAGCCAACCCCAATAATTTCAAGAAGAAAGAGCAGGTAGAATGTGATGTCCTGTCCGTGTCAGAAAATGATATTACTGTTTATTCTAATGCTGTTACTCTCAGGAGCGGTAGGGCCTTGCCTCCGCCTGCTAGAAAGATTGGGGTGAATAAAGAAACAGGTGGATCATCATCTTCCGCATCAGCCATGCCAGCTACAGGGGCGGGTGAGGAGGAAGAAGAAGGAGAAGCCATTCCAGCCGTCGTGCATTCCCATCAGTTCCAACCGAAAATACAAAAAAATCAGCAAAACCAAAAACATCAAAAAGAAGCTTGCAGCCAAAGCGAAGCCGCGCCAGCCTTGGAGAAGCCGCCAGCAACAGTCGATCCCTCTCCAGCCGACGGAGCAGACGCTACACTTTTTGCTCGCCCTGCAGCACCCGCATACTAGGATACAGTTTGTACTCCTTTTTGTAGTCTGGATGTACAACATTCCGTGGGCGATGATTTTGATGTAAATAAGAACTTTATTTCTCCTACTAGAGATGTACATATTCCTTTTCCTCATGCAATAGAAAAATCCAAAAAAATTGCAAAACGAAAAAAGGCATTGTCTGATCCAGGAGTTGTGGAAATATTAGACAAATTGACTGTTGAGATTCCCTTGTTGAAGGTCGTGGAGTACATGCCAGCTGTGAAGAAAGGACTAAAGGAGGCATGTACCAACAAGCGTAACCCAGCACAGGAGAACAGATGCAGAGATGTAGAAAGCACGTGCTATCCATGGCCACTGTGGCAGCCATCAGCAACCTCCCACAGAAGAAGCAAGATACAGGAGCACCTCTTATCAGTTGTGAGATTTTTGATCAGGTCTTCGAGCCCACTCTCCTCGACAGTGGGTCTTCCATCAACCTTTTGCCATCATCCATAATGCAAGAATTTGGGCTGGGTCCGCTCAAGCAGACACGAATGATCCTTCAGTTCGCTGACCGATCCATTAAGCGGCGCCGGGATCTGTTGGAAGACGTCATAGTTAAAGTGCAGGAGATGCAATTTCCAGCTGATTTTGTAGTCCTTGATATGGACTCACCAGCACCCTGCTCTAGACCCCTATCATCCTTGGTCGATCATTCCTATGTACTTCATGTGCTGTGGTTGATTACGGATCTGGCAAAATCACTTTTAGCTCGAACGCCAAGCAAATCACTATAAACATGAGCAGGGAGCTGAACGCCACGACTGATGAGAGACATGCAGCCTCCGAAGCAGATTGTGACTTTATTGCAGAAATCATAGATTTATTCTTGTCATTGAACAATTCATGGACCCGAGAAATCCTCACTCTTGAGGAGGACTTGGAGAGCACAGGTACCCTTGGCTCTGATGATTCTTGGGAGACAGATTCTCAGATGCAGGCGCATCTCTTTGAGCATTCACTCCAGACCGAACACGATCAGCCTAGCGCAGAACCGTTCGGCACATCCCTGGGATCTCAGCAGAATAATGAGGATGGTAGCCCCTTCAAAGAAGAACATCCCACCACCAGCATAGTGTCTGAAGTGACCAACAAGTTGGACAGATCAACACCAGAACTCAAGCCACTTCCTGCAAGCCTGAAGTATGCCTTCCTTGCGGGTGAAGAACAAATGTATCTGGTCATCATCAGCAGCAGGCTGAATCCGGATCAAGAATCTCGCCTTCTCGAGGTTCTAGAAAAGAACCGCAAGGCACTTGGTTGGTGCGTATCAGATCGACGAGGGATAAATCCAGTTTTGTGCTCACACCACATCTATCTGGAAGAAGATGCCAAGCCGTCCCATGAATTCCAAAGAAGGTTGAACCCTAACCTTCGGGACGTCGTCATGAAAGAGGTAACGAAATGGTGTGATGCAGGCTTCATCTATCCCATCTCCGACTCAAAATGGGTAAGCACACTGCATGTAGTTCCAAAGAAATTTGGGCTTACCGTGGTTACAAATGATAAAGGAGAGGAAATATCTACTCGGGTACCAACATCCTGGCGGGTGTGTGTTGACTACCGTCGTCTTAATGCAGCAACTAAGAAGGACCACTTCCCCTTGCCATTCATTGATCAAGTTTTGGAAAGACTAGCAGGCAAGGAGTTCTTCTGCTTTTAGGATGGTTATTTTGGGTACAACCAAGTGGCAATCGCCCCTGAAGATCAAGAGAAGACTACCTTCACTTGCCCGTTCGGCACCTACGCCTTCAAGAGAATGCCCTTTGGATTATGCAATGCACCTGAAACCTTCCAAAGATGCATGTTAGCAGTCTTCGCCGAGATGGTAGGCAGTTTTCTCGAGGTGTTCAAGGATGACTTCTCTGTCTATGGTGATAGTTTTGATTCTTGTCTTGAGCACCTAGACAGAGGGCTTCAGAAGTGTCGGGAAGTCAATTTAATGCTCTCATGGGAAAAGAGCCACTTCATGGTCACTGAAGGCATTGTGCTGGGTCATGTCGTTTCCAAACGTGGCATGGAAGTCGACCCGGCGAAGGTGGATGTTATTTCAAATCTCCAGCCACCTCAGACAGTGAAGAATGTAAGGTCATTCCTGGGGCATGTGGGATTTTACACGCGATTCATCAAGGATTTCAGCCGCATTGCACGACCATTGACAGAACTTCTGTGCAAGGAAACTGAGTTCATTGTGGATCAGCAGGTTCTCCTTGCTTTCAATCAGCTGAAGGACCTTATCACTCAGGCTTCGATCCTACAGTCGCCAGACTGGTCTCTTCCCTTTGAGATAATGATCGATGCGTCAGACTTTGCAGTCGGGGTTGTTCTTGGGCAGAGGAAAGAGAAAGCGCCCTATGCCATTCACTATGCCAGCAGAACATTAGACGAAGCATAGAGAAATTATACAGTGACAGAGAAAGAGTTGCTGGTTGTGGTTTTCGCCCTTGAGAAGTTCAGATCCTATTTGCTGGGATCAAAAGTCACAATTTTTACCGACCACTCTGCTATCCGGTACCTCCAGCAGAAGAAGGATGCCAAGCCGAGACTGATTCGATGGATCCTTCTCCTCCAGGAATTCGATCTGGAAATTAAGGACAAGCCTGGAGTTCAGAATGTGGTAGCAGACCATCTCTCCAGAATTGAGCAGCACGAGTCTCCTCTGAACGGTGCACCCATTACCGAAACCTTCCCTGACGAAGCAATACTAGTAGTGGATTCTCTTCCTTGGTATGCAGATATAGTCAACTACTTCGCCTTTGGGGTAACACCAGCGGATTGGATGAAAAATCAGAAGAACAAATTCATGTGACCATCCGATTCTATCAATGGGAGGATCCTCTTTTATTCGGGAAAGGAGCGGATTGCATTTGGCGCAGGTGCATCCCTCAGGAGGAGCAATCTAGTGTCCTCGAGCATTGTTACTCGCTCAAATCTGGTGGACACCACTCTGGAGATCGTACGGCAGCCAAAGTACTTCAGTGTGGCTTCCAGTGGCCCACATTATTTAAGGATGCAGCAGAATTTGTCAAACGATGTATTCAGAGATTGAAAGGTACACTCACTGCCAAAGATTCGATGCCCCTGAAAATCATTCAGATAGTAGACGTTTTCGATGCTTGGGGCATTGACTTCATGGGTCCTTTCCCTAACGGTCAAGGTTTTGAGCACATCCTTCTTGCCGTCGATTATGTGAGTCGTTGGGTTGAAGCTATCCCTGCTCGAGCTGCCCATAGCCGAACAGTATGTCAGATCCTGAAGAAGAACATCATCTCGTGGTTCGGGATACCGAAAATTCTCATATCAGACGGGGGTAGCCATTTCATTAATAAAGAGGTCAAGAAAGAAGGAGTACGGCATCGACCATTGGGTCGCATCTCCTTACCATCCTCAGACCAATGGCATGACAGAATTATCAAACAGAGAAATCAAGACTATCCTGCAGAAACTTCTCAGGCCAAACAGGAAAGATTGGTCCCAACTCTTGGACTCGGTCTTATGGGCTTACAGAACCGCCTACAAGTCTCCCTTGGGCATGTCGCCATATCGTCTTGTATACGGGAAGACGTGCCATTTGCCCGCGAATTAATTGACAAGTCTTTATGGGCAGTTAACAGTTGCAATTTGGACTCACGCAAAAGAGTTCAGAAAAGAAAGGATGATCTGAACAGACTTCTGGAGTTCCGAGACTATGCATACGATAACACATTGATGTACAAAGAGAAGGTGAAACGCTGGCATGACCGGCACATCAGACGAAAGACCTTTGATGTTGGACAGAAGGTGTAGTTATTTGATGCAAAGTTGTGGATCTTCCCGTGCAAATTTAAGAGTAAGTGGACAGGGCCATTTCGAGTTTGTGAAGTGCGTGACAATGGAAGTATTGCTATATCTGAATTGTCTCCTGACGCACAACCATTCGTTGTCAACGGTCAACTCCTGAAACCGTACCTCGAACCAGATACATTCTTGGCCGTTGTAGACTCCATTCAGTTCGTACACCATGATGACACATCCACAACAGCGACATCATCAAAAGATTCAAACAAAGTACTCCAAAAACTATTTATCAGATTTTCATCTTTTCTTCTTTTCCTTTTCTATCTTCTTTTTGTACCTAAAAGGTGCCGCCCTTGTAGACAGTTTTCCATACTTAGGACGTACTTTGTCCTAAGTATAGGGAGGATGTGCACCCCGAGTTTTTCAATTCATTTCGATCCTCTCCATTGTCTCCTCTTCTTGTCTATACTTAGGAGTATCTTACCCTAAGTATAGGGGGAGACAATCATAGTACGATCTGTGTATTCCCACCCTTGACCCTCCCTGCTTTTTGTACAGTTTGCTATACTTAGGATTATTTGATCCTAAGTATAGGGGGGACGGTCAACTTCTCATTCATTCATTTTTTTCATTCATATATTCTTTAGACTTGTCTATACTCAGTATGAGTTATGTTTTCTCTTTTCTCTTCGACCTATGAGGTCATAGCTCAAGCTAAGTATGCGGGGGTCATATATACCATGTATATACTATAAGCCATAACTCATACTAAAAATAAAACAGCAACTCAGTATAAAAAGTAATAAGTAACTCTATAATAATAAAAAATGATTGTGAGCTCCTCAGACTCGTTGTACTTGTACTGATTAATAAGTCAGGAAAAGCGTTTTGTGCAAAATATTCTCTTTGAAAAATATTTTGAAAATTGCATGAAAATAGTGTGTACAAGTATTCAACCTTTGAAAAATCAGTTTTGTGTGTAAAATTTATTCTCTTTGAGTGAAATAAAAATGTGTGAAAATTAGTGTGCAAATGATTGAAAGATTTGGTTGTCAAATTGCTTTGAAAAATCTATATATCCTGTGTGACAAACCTTTGTAAAATCATTTTCAAATGCGTGAACATGTTTGTCAAATTAGTTTGAACTATAGTTTTCAAAATCGTTTGAAAATGATTCTTGAATAAGTCTGAGGAGTCTGCACAAAAATCTCTCATACAAAAATAAGCAATAATCCCAAATAAAGCTTATAAGAGCCAAAACCATGTTGTACAGCAAATACAGTTTTTCTTTGTATATAATTATTAATAAATCATGTTAAATACCTATATAGTATGATTTAAAAATAGTGTGAACTGTTTGAAAATTTTGCTGTGAAATGTTTTCAACTTGTGTAAAATAGTTTGGTTTGAAAAACTTTTCTTTGTGTGGAATAAAGGATTTGAAAAAAACTATGTGCAAATGTTTTTGAAAATTTTTTGTCGAAACTATTTTGAAAAATGTATATATATAGTGTGTGAGAAATCTTTGCAAAAATAGTTTTCAAATGTGTGTAAATGATTGCAAAAATTTTCGTGTACTATAGTGTGCAAAAATTATTTTCAAACTAGACCTGAGGAATAAAAGCATCATTTCAAATACTTGTAAATCATAAAATACATAAAATTCATTATGTACAAGCTGAATAAATTACTTCATTCAAACCTGTAAAGTCTTTGAAAATCCATACCGTTTGTAAATAAAGTGGCACGCCCGTGTAAATAAGTGTAAGTACTTTTTGTATGTGTCAAGCTTCTTATTTGCAAAAATTCATTGTGTGAAAAGATTCTTTGATTGTAAATTCTTTGTAAAAAATTGCATCATTCATTGTGCATAGCATGAGCATACCATTCATATTCTTTTTGAGTGAGCATGATGATTGAATCAGTCCAATAAAGTCTAAAATTGGATCTTGGTTAGACCTTACCGCACCTAACTGCACTGGAACCTTATGGGAACTAGGTTTAAGGTACATCAAGTCTATGCAGACTTAATTCTTTGAGAAATCAGGGATGGGTTCATGACACCTCAACTGACTAACTAGAACTTTTCGAGACGCATGCATGACTCTTGCCGACCGTGACCTAACTTGGACGCTTGCACCTTTCACTTGGCTTAACTCAGTTGGAGTGGTGAGGGGGTTGGATTTGCCAGTCTGAGACGCACACGGGTGGAAACATTCGTCCTCGTCTAGGGAGGGAAATGCACCCCAACCTGGTTCAATAGCCATGAGGTCTAACGAAAGGAGATTGTGGGTTGCAATAAAGCTTCAAAAGAGGGATAGTCTACTGGCTCAAGAGGAAAAACTCCTTATGTAAATGCTGCTGTGAATAGTATGTCGAAAAAAAATGGTCAGGCCTGTACAAAAATAAAATGCCTGCAAAGTATGTACATATTTTGTAAAGACAATAAGCAAGCTTGAGTTCCAAAGTCAAACATGTGAACCTGCAGCTGGATGACTTGACTACACTGGTCTTGCATCCTAGGATAGGTAGCTACACTGGCTACCGTCCATTCTTCTCATCACCCCCTCCTCTGGAGCTGGTTGCCACTTGAACTTAGACGGGAATACCCTGCTCCTCGAGGAAAGAGCTGTTGGATTGGGGAATCATTGGGTTGTCATTCCGGAGAAGTCAGTTCCTTTGTCATTTCAGTTGGGGAGAGCCACCATCACTTACACTATACAAGTCAGCTTCATAGTTATAAGGGTTTACGTATGATGTAGACCAGTTTTGACCAGGCTATTGAGGTGGGTTGAACGGAATTCTACGACTCTTGAAGGCTGTTGTATTTTAAAGTTGGTTCCCGACTAGGTTCCACACACATCTACACCCAAGGTCTGACAAGAGCTCCAAATTCATATTTTATAAAGACATACATTGCACTGAAAGCACCCCTATTCACTCTATCATTCTTTTCTCTTTTTCTTTTCTTTTATTCTTTTTTGTACTTATTGCATAAGTATTTGCTAGGGACTAGCAAAAGAAAGTATAGGGGGGTGATGAATCTCCATTTCATCACCTTTATTCTATCATTTTGCCCCCAAAAACCCCAGCAAATACATGTAAATAACATCAATTTGTACATAATAGCATTCAGTATTCATTGTATTAATTATACATTAAATAAGTTTTTAATGCCAAAATTATAGAATAAAGAGAAGAAAAGAAAAAAGAATAAAATATTGCAGCTATTTTATGACCCGAACCCCGAGACCAAGGCCAACATGGAGTTGGTCGACAAGGAATAAGGTAGGGGGAGATAAGGGCCAACAGTACAATGATTACCTCATTCATTTATTTATGCATTTTTGACACCTATCGTGTATATAATCATTCATTCATCAAATAAAGAAATTTTGTACATGAAATTTGTAGATAATAATGTGAATAAAATTACAAAATTGAGTTTGTGTAAAAATAATACTCAGTGTACATTTTATACACAGAATAAAAAGCCAAAATCTCAACTTCGCAGACCCATATCTTGCAAATAAAAACTCAAAATCATCCAAAATCACCTTTAATTTATATAGCTTTCCAAGAGCTATTTAATAAAATTGGTTTCATAATTTTTTGAGTCTATCTGTGAAAATTAGGCTTTTGGCCCACATTGTGCAGCCTGCCTGATTAAATTATTCAATTTATTCATTGTCCATTTTTTTTATCAAATTATATTTTTAGAATTTTGTAAATAATGTATATAATACATGTACATATTTAAATTAGAATAAAACTAAAAAGAATTTGTAAAATAAAATAAGTCTATGCAATACATAGGCAGAATACCTATGCTATCTACATGTATATAAATAAAAAGGGGTTTTATTCTTTATTCATCTATATTTTTATATTGTAAATATTACATATAACTCATTAAAAATGCAAATCCAAAATAAAAACCAAGAAAATACATTAAATAAATAAAGTATACATAATATATAGGTAAAATACCTATGAGTATACCTACGTGTACATCTACCTATTTATTTAAATATGAAAATAAACTCATAAAAATGAAATAAAAATACCCACACATTCACAAAAATAAATTATAAATTTATAAAATACAATAAAATAAAATAAAAAAAATAAAAATAAAAAACACAAAATACATGTAAATACATGAATACATACATTATTAAAATAAAACCATAATAAAATACACCAAAAAATAAATAAAAATCATAAATAAATACTACATGAATTAATACACATTTTTTATTTTATACGAAAATTCTAATAAAATCATTTATTAGGTTAAATAAATCATTTTAGAATAAGGTCCCGTATTTTGTCCTCTAGCGTCCGAGGTGGACCAATGGGGCGCCAGCCTTTGTTGACCTCTGGTCAACTGTCCCATCGGGAACTGGCACCTCTGAACCTCGTTGAACCCCTAACTTGCGCCATTTTTCCCAGGCGTCTCGTTCCTTGTTCTCGCTCGCCGCCTTCACGAGATCTGTAGAGGGATCATCCATCTATCACGCATGTGTATTGGATCGAGAAAACGATCATTACAATCGCCGGAATAAGCGGGCCAAGAAGGGCGTCCAGTTAGTCTATAAATAAGAGCCCTTGCCCTCCTCCTCAAAGTTGGCCAGTTTAGATCCACTCAAACTCTCGAATCAGTTCCTGGGAGGTTCCTCATGACAGGAGGAGCAATCCAGCAGCACGAATCGGCCGGAGGAGGGATCAGTTTTGATGCGACGGAGCTCCGGCGTCTGTCCTGCTCCCTGGTGGACCCCAGGTATAAGAGCTGTCCTTTATCGCTTTTTAGGTAGATTTTAATGTTAGCCTCTCATTCCCATGCTTAGTTTAATCTTTAGTTAAGTAGTGTAGCGTAAAATCGCCAACTCGAAGTTCGTCGGAGCTCAGTTCCGGCGACTTCTTCGCTGTGACATCGACTGTCTCCGACCGCCATTCGCCTCTCACCTCGTTCCCAATCACATTCTCCATCTATCGATCATCTTTGTTCCACCAAGGACCCCCAGTCCTTGTGAATCGGAGCTCCACTTCCACCTATCGCCGGAGCTCCTCCGCCTCATCTCATTTTGCGCCAGAGCATCAAAACCCGGGGTCGAGTAGATAGCCCTCGTTCCCATGGTTCTTCCTATGCAGGTCAAACACAGCAGCGAGCCCTTCTGGGCTCGATTCGAACCTGGAAGAGGCTCCTGGAGGTCCCGACCTTCATCGACCTCGTCCGAGCTCATTGGACCTCCAGGAGCCATGAGAAGACTGCCGGCAGACGCGGAACGCCTCCAGCTACGAGAAGAGTATCTCAGATGCGAAGAAGAAGCCTGGAGGAGCCCATGCTCCACGATCGAAGCTCGCCTGGGGCGAGCTTCTTCCCTGTTCCTCCAGACACCTCCCTCGTCGTTCGATCAGGAGGAGCATCCCAGATTGAACGAGAGCCGTCCGATGGAGCCGTGTCCAGACCGTCGGATCACCTCAGGTGATCTAATCTTCACCGCCCATCGTCGAAGCGTCATCGGCTCGCGTGGAGGCGACGCGTGTCAAGTGGACGAAGATCAACCGTTGGATCACGCGCCTTTGGGGGTAAATTTCAGATATATCCCCCGCCTTTTTGTATTTATATTTTAATGTCGTAAATAAAACTTCACGTTGTAAATAAATTATAATTTTTGCAGTAGGCCCCCTGTAGTCTCTGTAATTGCGGTTAGGTCCCTCCATGCCTCACGTGCAGTCCCACGTGAGGCGCGTGATTTTTGCACTTTAACCCTGGCGGGTTCTGTTAATTGTAAAATAACCCCAAAAATAAAAATAAATGTTTATTTCTGTAGTGATTTTTGCACTGATGCCCCTGAGAAATATTTTATTTGCAAAAATGCCCCTGCCAGGCCATATATTTTTGTATGCTTTG
This sequence comes from Ottelia alismoides, assembly GCA_037367405.1. NCBI lineage: Eukaryota > Viridiplantae > Streptophyta > Magnoliopsida > Alismatales > Hydrocharitaceae > Ottelia > Ottelia alismoides. The sequence continues at coordinate 317,618 of JAZKJV010004058.1, read as the reverse complement.
TCCATTTATTTCATGCACCTTATTAACTTGAAAAAAAATCCAACAAAAATGAATATAAGCTCCTGCTAGCTTACTCTTACACGCCATGTTTTTAGTTTTTAATTTTGTTACATTTTTGCATTTATTAAAAATAAAAAACATGCATTTTGTCTACTGTCTAACTTAGAAAATACCAAAAAAATAGCAAACCATCTCTAAAAATTCCAAAAAAATACCTATAATCTATTTTATCATATTTTAGTTTCAGTCCAAAAATCACTAAAAATCTCAAAAGAAAAACCTCAAAAATGTGAAAATACTCAAAAACTTCTAAAAAATATAAAAAATTCTAGAAAACTCTAAAAAATGCAAACTCAACTCCTGGAAGTCCTATATTTTATCCTATTTTTTAAAAAAATAGTTGGGAAAATTTTGTGGTTGTCTTATATTTTTAATTCCCATTTTACCCCCGACCAGTAGCTAATTCCCTGATTTCTCTTATATTTCTATTTAAAAATACCAAAATCATTTTGAAAATTACCAAAAAAACACAAAAACAGTAAAAAATCATAAAAATATCAAAAAGATTTTCTTTCTGAATTTTTATCTATTTTTGCATATTTTTACAAATATTTTATCAACCCTTTTATTATCTTGTATATATATTCCAATATTGAAAAAGAAAATAAAAAAATAATATATATATATATAAATAAATATATAAGTATATCTAGACATATTTATGTACAGAAAAAAAAAAGAGAAAAAGAAAAACCCACAAAAATAGGACTCATACAAGGATGACTCAGTGTACATGATCACCATAGGCTACTTCATTTTTTTTGCATTGCTCTCTGTGGTTCGACCTCTACATACTTTTTCATTGTGCATCTTGTGGTAGAGTAATAAATGTTAATTCACACTTTTGGGACTCAATTGGTTTATTCTTTTACTGTGGGTTAATTGCTGATCAACAGGGTATTCTGTGAGCGGTCGCCTCAGCGACATTATACATATTATATTTTGACCCTCACGGAAAACCTCGTTATCAGGGTGGTCAAAGGAGAATAACAAAATTTTGCGCAAAGGCACGGGACTCGATCTTTGAACCTTAATCTAGATCCATGCAAACGCAATACAAAATTGGGTTCACCAACTCACGCCATGTGAAGCCGTGAAGGTTCGGCTATTTATTATCTTTTCATTTTTAGAGTTGTGATTTCAGGCATATCTTGTAACAAGTCCATAGTACGCTAACCTATAGGAGAGAGAGTACTGCCGGAAGAGTATCCCGTACTTGTCCTCCTCCTGTGTAACCTGTAGTCTGTACTTTTTGGTGTCCTCGTAACCCTTCCTGGATCCCTACTCAGCCAAAGAAATAGAGAGAGGAAGCCGATAGGCGAAACCAATACTTCGGTTCTCGCTCACACCGGAATCACCCGTGAGCGTTCAAGAACCTACTCGGACGCAGGACAATGAGACAGACACCCCCGTAAAGGCGTGGCCTATGCTCAATACTTCGGACAGGGTCGATGCTCTACACAATAGAGAGTCATCATTGGTGACCAAGTGCTACTCGCCTACGTACGATAGAAGCGCCATTACTTCGGAAATCCAGGTGATACACAAGGTAGTTGCAGACTGGGTTTTTGGCTTTAATCCTTAGGGGGTCGCACTCTCTCAAGGGAGTAGGGTTTTGGTCCCCCTCCAAGGTACCTGAAAACAATGAGGGCTTTATGAACCCGGTACAATGATAGTCCATTACAGATTTTAATTAAGGTCAAAGTTTATTTAGCAGTCCCCTTATTTTATTTTTTGGGTTTTCACTTTTTTTGAGTTTGTTTTCATATCAGCGCCTAACATTTTTGTAGATTCTCATTTAAGTCCTAGGTGCTCAAAATCAGAGGGAGATAGCGGAAAAGTCGTGCAAGTGGTTCTATGATGGAAATCTCACCATTGAACCGAATGATGCATGCTGAGTTAGAAGACTTACAGTGCATCCCAGCTCTCTCCATGATGTATGCAAAATAGAATTTTTAAACCTATCTACATGTCGGTATGCAAGGCACAAAATCGCCCTAAACATTAGCTGCTATTAGCGTGAAGAACCATAAGTCGCTCATTTGTCTTTAGCCTCAAAAGTCCGATCTTGGCTCACCCCTCCTCTGCTCAACACACTTGAGTTTAGGAGATAGCGCTTTATGGGGATCACTGTGGCACAAGGGCTAAGAGACAAATGAACGGCTTGTTTAAGTTTGACTAGATCCATATGAAGTATACTATAGGAAAATGCATTCTTATTAATGTTTGGACCTAGCTATCGAGTCAAGCAACCTATGTCTAGGAGCTCCAAGCATACAAAACAAAGTAAAATAAAGGCGGAAAGCTCAAAACTTCGGGAAACAAAGAAAAGAAAGCAATGGAAAACTCGAAAAATCGCGATGAGGCCCCCAGGCGAACAATCACCCGGGCATTGGACCTCATTGTGAAGAGTAGAGTCCTGTTAATTATTACATGCCAAAATTGTCTCTCTCTTACCATAAATTATAAGAATAATCCTAATTGCTCTAGCCCTATCTAACTCCCATCCACTTGTATCGTTGGTTCTCTCTCCAGCTGGTCATGAAGTGAAGACCAGCCTCCTCCAAGCTCGGCTGCCTTGGCTCCCTAAGAAGCCATCCTCGCATGGTGGGCCCTCGCATCAAAGTCACAAAGAGATTGAATTAGTATAGCTTAATCAACAAAATAAAGAAGATAGGAATTAATCACAACAAATTAATCAATCAAACATGGTGATCAATTGTAGAAGAATCATCTGCTCATAAAATCAATGATAAATAAACAAGAATGACAAAATGTAAAAGGCTATGCTCATTTCTCCCCGGCAACGGTGCCATCTGATAACTCGTATTTTGTGAGGCTCAAAATATATTGTCGCTGAGGCGACCGCTCACAGAACACCAGTTGATCAGCAATTAACCCACATGAAAGAATAAATCAATAAGTCCCAAAATTTGTGAATTAACATTTATCTCTACCACAAAATGCAAAGTGAATAAGCATGTAGAGGTCGAACCACAGAGAGCAATACAAAAATGAAGCAGCCTATGATGTTCATGTACAACAGAGTCATCCTTGTATGAATCCTATTTTTTTGTAGGTTTTTTCTTTTTTTCTTTTTCTTTTTTTAATAAAATTTTTTATTAATATATACATATTGTTTAATATTATATATTTATATATATTCATATATATATATATTATAGAATATAGATATATAAAGATATACACCCATAAAGGATATGTATAGAGCATATAATACGTACATATATAGATAGATTATATATATATTGGTTAAATTTTCTTTTTGATTTGAATTTTTTTTATTTTCAGATTTTTATACATAAATATATATATATTTTTTTTAATTTTCTTTTTCAATATTGGGATGTATATACAAAGTAGTGAGATGGGTGATATAATATTTATAAAATATACAAAAATGCTAAAAAATGCAGAAATAACCTATTTTTGGTCTTTTTATAACTTTTTACTGTTTTTGTGATTTTTGGGTATTTTTCAGAATGTTTTTGGTATTTTTAAATAGCAAAATAAAGGAAAACAGGGAATTAGCTACTGGCTGGGGGTAAAATGGGAATTAAAAATATCAAACAGCCACAAAAATTTTCCAAACTATTTTAAAAAAAAAAGGATAAAATATAGAAACTACAGAACTAGAGTTTGCAATTTTTGGAGTTTTCTAGAATTTTTTATATTTTTTAGAAGTTTTTGAGTATTTTCAAATTTTTAAGGTTTTTCTTTTGAGATTTTAGTGATTTTTGGACTGACACTAAAACATGATAAAATAGACCATAGATATTTTTTTTGAAATTTTTCGAGGTGGTTTACTATTTTTTTGGTATTTTCTAAGCTAGACAGTAGACAAAATGCATGTTTTTGATTTTTAATAAATGCAAAAATGCAACAAAAAACAAAAACTAAAAATTAGGCATGCGAGAACAAGCTAACATGAGCTTATACTAATTTTTGTAGAATTTTTCAAGTTAATATGATGCATATTGAACAAGTAAGCCCAAATATATGGCCTAGCAGGGGCATTTCTGCAAATAAAAATAAAGACAGGGGTTGTAGTGCAAAAACACCAAAAATATTACACTTGTTTTGCAATGTTAAGGGCTAACATGAAATACAAAACCCGCCAGGGACCCCCGCGCAAAATGACCATCACGTGGGACTACACGTGATCCACACCCACAGGGACCAAAAAGTAATTTCAGAAAAGCTCGGGGTCCTGGTTTCAATTTTCACAAAAATAATACACTTTCAATTTTATTTTATGGACTAAATAAAAATATACAAACGTACAGGGGGTCTTGTGCAATTTAGCCACCTCACGTGGGACGACACGTGAGGTGACGTGGACTGGACCTAAAAGTAATATAATAAAGGTACAGGGAGGCCCATGCAAAATTTACACAATAAAATGAACTTCAACTTTTATTTACAGGGGTGAACGATAAATACCAAAAGGCTGGGGCTAAATAAGAAATTTACCCCTAAGTACGCGCTGGTGGACGGTGTTGATCATTTCACTTGGACACATGTCGTGCATCCAACGGCTGGAATCGCTTCGCCGATAAAGGGCTTAGATTAGATCAGTCGAGCTGATCTGACGGTCGGTGCAGGGCTTCATCTGACGGCGCTGGTGTGATCTGGGAACGCCACCCTGATCGGACGGCGATGGAGCCTCCTGGAAGAACAGGGAAGAAGCTCGTGCGAGGCGAGCTTCGATCTTGAAGCTTGGGCTTCTCCCTCACATCTGAGGTGTTCGGATCGTAGCTGGATGCGTCCCGCGTCTACTCGTGGTCTCGGCGTGGCTCCCGGAGGTCCGAGGAGATCAGGCGAGGTCGATGAAGGTCGGGACCTCCAGGAGCCTCTTCCTGGATCGAATCGAGTCCAAAGGGGCTCGTTGCGTCGTTTGACCTGCAGAGGAAGAACCAGGGGGATGAGGGCTATCTCCTCGACCTTGGATTTTGAAGCTTGGGCGCAAGATGAGGTGAGGCGGAGGAGCTCCGGCGATAGGCGGAGGTGGAGCTCCGCTTCGCAAGGACTAGAGGTCCTTGGTTGAACAAAAGTGATCGATAGACGGAGAATGCGATGGGGAACGAAGTGAGGGGTGTATGGTGGTCGGAACCAGTGAGGATCACAGTGAAGAAGTCGCCGGAGCGGAGCTCCGGCGAACTTCGATTTGACGATTTTAAGCTATTCTACTGATCTGAAAGCTACACTAAGAACTGGAATGAAATGCTATAACTTATACCTACCAAAAATGCAATAAAGAACAACTCTTACACCTGGGGGCCACCAGGGAGCAGGACGGACGCCGGAGCTCCGCCGCGACAAAATTGATCCCTCCTCCGGCCGCGTTGCATTGCTGAAATGTTCCGCCTGTCACAAGGAACCTCCCCGGAACTGAATTGAGGCTTTTGGGTGGATGGAAATTGGCCAAATTTGAGGAGGAGGTCAAGGGCTCTTATTTATAGACAGACTGGCCGCCCTTCTTGGCCCACGTATTCCGACGAGTACAATGAGCGTTTTCTCGATCCAACAAGCATGCGTGATAGATGGATGATCCCTCTACAGATCTCGTGAAGGCGGCGAGCGAGAATAAGGGACGAGACGCCCGGGAAAAATGGCGCAAGTCAAGGGATCAGCAAGGTTCAGAGGCGCCAGGTCCCGATGAGACAGTTGACCAGAGGTCAACAAAGGCTGGCGCCCCATTGGTCGACCTCGGACGCTAGAGGACAAAATAGGGGACCTTATTCTAAAATGAAATATTTATCATAATAAACGATTTTATTAGAATTTTCATATAAAATGAAAAAAGTGTATTTATTCATGTAGTATTTATTTATGATTTTTATTTAATTTTTTGGTGTGTTTTATTTTGGTTTTATTTTAATAATGTATGTATGCATGTATTTACATGTATTTTGTATATTTTATTTTTATGTTGTTTATTTTATTTTATTATTTTATTGTTTTATTTGATAAATTTATAATTTATTTTTGTGAGTGTGAGGGTATTTTTGTTTAATTTTTATGAGTTGATTTACATATTTAAATAAATAGGTATATGTATATGTAGGTATACTTATAGGTATTTTACCTATATATTACGTACACTTTATTTATTTAATGTATTTTCTTGGTTTTTATTTTGGATTTGTATTTTTAATGAGTTATACGTAATATTTATATTATTATAAAAATATAGATGAATAATGAAATCCCCTTTTATTTTATATACATATGGATAGCGTAGGTATTTTGTCTATGTATCTTATAGACTTATTTTATTTTACAAATTCTTTTTGGCTTTCTTTTAATTTCAATATGTACATGTATTGTATACAATATTTACAAAATTCTAAAAATATAATTTTGTAAAAGTAATGAACAATGAATAAATTGAATATTTTAATCAGGCAGATTGCACAATGGGGGGCCAAAAACCTAACTTTCACAGATAAACTCCAAAAATTATGAAACCAATTTTATGAAATAGTTCTTGGAAAGCTATATACAATTAAAGGTGAGTTTAGTGGATTTTGAGTTTATATTTGCAAGATATGGGTCTGTGAAGTTGAGATTCTGGCTTTTTATTCTATGTATAAAATGTACACTGAGTATTATTTTTACACAAACTCAATTTTGTATTTTTATTTACATTATTATCTACAACTTTCATGTACAAAGTTTCTTTATTTGATGAATGAATAATTATGTACAAAATAGGTGTCAAAAATGCATAAATAAATGAATAAATAAATGAGGTATTTATTGTATTGTTGGCCCTTATCTCCCCCTACTTTATTCCTTGTCGACCAATTCCATGCTGGCCTTGGTCTCGGGGTTCGGGTCATAAAATATTTGCAATATTTTATTCCTTTTTCTTTTCTTCTCTTTATTCTATATTTTGGCATTAAAAACCTTATTTTATTTACAGTGAATGTAACAAATAATGAATGCTTTTATGGACAAATTATTGCTATTTACATGCATTTGCTGGGGTTTTTAAGGCCAAAATGATAGAATAAAGGTGATGAAATGGAGATTCATCAGTACCCCTTCTTGTTCAATGAATTGCAAGCGGGTCATTCAAGCCCTGAGTCACGTGCCCTGCGCATGGCGTCCAAGGACAATTGCACCAAAACCCCTATCGGTTTTGCAAATTAACGATGAGTCCTCTAGGGACCTCTTTGAGAAGGAAGTATTTATTTTTATTACATTTCAGTCCCTAGAAATTGTTTATTGTATAACTTTCTCATACGAACTCAGTTTTTAATGCACGATATATCATTTTGAAGCTCATTCCGTGCTCTTTCATATTAAATATATATGGGACAGATCTGAGGCTTGATATTGATGAGTATTATTTGAAGATCTTTTTTGACATTTCAAAGCCGATTTACAGACATTTTTGCCTTATTACATTTAGAAAATTAATGAGCTATTTTGTAGGGAGCCGATTAAGGTGTTTGATTTGATTAATTATTTGTTGATAGTTGGTCTTTTTTATTGAAAAAAAATCAATCTTTGTAGGGGGAAAGATCAAAGAGGAATTATTTAATTGTACACATATTTTTTAGGATATTTTTTTATTACTCTTGTAATTATTGGTCATATAAATTGATTATTTAAATTTTGCAGGTTTTGATCGTGAAGGATTTAACTTAATCTCTACTTATTTTACATGATCAAAATTTATTTAATTGAGGATTAGATTAGAGAGGTTTTGGAGATTAAAAAATCATCGATAAAATCATTTTTTATCCCCATAATTTGTAATATTATTCATAGATATATTCACATTTTCGCCTGCAGCATAGATTCCAATTGAATATCTTTTATTGGGCAAACACCCTTTTTGATCTATGACTTAGTTTGAGGATATTGATTGCTATTTTTGGGATTAAAGATTTTAGTCATAGATGGTGCACTTAATAGTCCACTGTTTATTTTTTTGCATCGCTTTTTCTTTGCATTTCTTTTTATTCATTTTAGATTTGATTACCTAACATCGAAATTAATGCAGTGACTCATTAAATATTTAAATTAATTCAAGATCATGCAACTAAAAGTCACCGTTCCCTATATTCGACTTTGGTACACTTAGTAAGTTAAAAATTATTCCATAATATTCTCGTGATGTTTGATTGATCGCTTTTCATCTCCTAGACTACAATTATCAATTATTAAAGAGGTTATTTTCACGTTCATCAATATCAAAGTATGTACATTAGGTAGACCATTAGGTTGATGATTAAATCAAGGTTTATAGACTGACGAGCTGGTGTGCACACTAGGGAATATGAGTAATACAATCTCTCAAAGGTATCGTATAGGTTCACTACTGAACCGGAAGATATGGAAAATATTGGGACCGATCAAATTCCATGCATGGTCATCTTTCTTTGGAAGCATGACAAGAATTTGTAGGTATAATATGCTTTTGGAAAGCATATGATCGATACGGACTCACAATGATCGAATGGGAAACTTAATGATAAAACCCTAAAGAAGATAAATTTAAATATGATATAAAACATCGAGTTTAAGAATACTCGGGGGTTATGTGATCGTAAACAATTGTATAACCATGGTACTTCCATTCCAAGGGACTGATGAAGCAAGTTTAGATTTTAATGACTCTTCTCACTAGATTAGTAATCCAATCTTACTCCAAATATTGGACATTAATGTAAATGTGATTCGAATGCAATGAGGAAACTAGATTTACAGTTTGATTTAATCAAACATCTTTGAGAAATCCCTGAGATCTGGATTTGAGATATGATCTCCTTATCCAAGTCAGTATACATGGAAAGTACAGTCTCCCTATCCTTATCTCCAAGTATCCGCAGAGAAAGCACATTATTCTTGAAAAAGTTCAAAAATACCATTGTTGATGATGTATCTGAACATTGGGAAATTGATGATCAAATGTTATTTATTTATCATGAACAATATGAATATGATTCATATTATTTTGACACATTAGAATAGTCATCTAAGATAATTAAATATGATCTAATTATCATGGATATGATAAATGTTGATATCAATATCCATAATAATCATAAATATCATAAATACGATTTATAATACGTTGGAGAGATTTAACTGTAATTACGATTTATAAATTAAATGTTGATGTGAATTGGATTCACATTGAACAATTAATTGTAAATGCAATTTACATTTAATATTGGATGGATGAATATGATTCATTATTGTCATTGGCATGATTGAAATTATCATAAAATAAGTTGGAATTATTTTGGCGAATAATTATGCAACAAAAGTTGTTCCACATGTGGAATATTTGATGAGGTATGAGATCTCACCAAATAAGGAGATAGCCTCCATACCATATATGGTGTGGACGACCACCAAGAGAATCTCCATGGTGGCCTCTATGTATGGAAGGAGGCTACACTCCTTTCCTATTATTCCATATGAATTGATTGAATTGAATTTAAATTTATTGAATATTATTCAATATATTTAATTTCATTTAAATCAATTAATTTGTTGTTGCAATAAAATCTAGGCCACTGATTTGAAAACACAAATTAATCTATATCATTGATTATCTGTGCACAGGGATTGGGATTCATGGACATCCAATTTGTTATAAAAGAAAGGCTAGACCTAGTACTTTCTCTTACAAGAAGAAGAAACGACAAATCTCTCTCTATCTATTCTCATACACTCCCAAGCTCTCTCTCTCTCTCTCTCGATATTGTGGTCTCTACCTAGAGAGCCTCGCAGATGTCGCGACACCGTTGTATTGTCGGATCGACTACTCGTGGACCCCTGCTTCTTCGGTGCATCTTGCTCGTGAGGAAGGCTACTGATATCGTAGACTCCACGTTAGGATCTTCAACTCGGCTTACGGGAAGCATGTGTCTCATCCACGTGCCCGCATGTGCATCCTTTATCAGATTAGACTTGAGACAAGATGCCTCTTCGTTTAGAGATACGCGATCGCAATCATGCTCCAAGAGATAATCCTTTGACTCGTTTGTAATCTTGATGAAACGATTTGAGAAGTGGTCTCATATCATGTGGTTTCATCTAATTATTTTTTTTAAATTCTGTTGCCCATGGCAACTAGAATGACTAGTTGCCCTAGATCGTATTTGATGCGATCTACACTCTTTCGTGATGCGCTAAGGCCTAAACCCTAGTCTTCAGAATGACGTTGAGAGCATGGTCTTTTATACACACAATAAATGGTAGGTCTATTTGTATAGATGAACACGCTATAATCCTTAACTATTCAAGCTCAGGACCTATAGTGAATTAATACGTAGTAGGAGACATGCAGATTTCACGAGATGTTATTGGTGACTGTCTCCTTACAACCAAAGCTTGTGAAGAGAACCATGCCATCTCTACCCCTTTCTTTCCTCCTCTCATAAGGTTCCTAAACCACATCTTTTCTTGCAACTTCAAGAATAGATGAACAAACCTCTCATGTATCTCCAATGGCATGATGTTGCGATGATTGTGTATGTCCTATGGATGTAATTTTCATCGTTGTTTGAACACTCATAACTAACCACAAGCTAGTACAATTTATAGACTCGACTATTCCATTAAATATACTAAACCCGTAGAGAGCAAGTCAGGGACTCGACAAACTTCACACAAATTTTCCTTGAGTTTGGGCTAAATTTCGACTCTAAAATGACGAAGAGAGATTCAAATTTCAATTTCCATATAAAGGCTATCACAACATAATGAATCTACGCCAAGATGTTACACATAACTTGTAATGCGGTAAGAAACTTTCTAAGCCTTATTTGGATCTATGTTATATGTTTAAGGCCTATAAACAAGTTAACAGGGGCCGATTCACAAGATAATTTAAAACTAAAGATGATTATGCAATTAAACTGAAATAAAAGTAAGTTGATTGCTTGCTCAGGTTAACCAAGGCCTTAGTAAAATACTCGCAATGATAGATAATTAGAAGAAGAAAAAAACGAATTAAAGTTTCGTTATTACCGATTCGACCAATGTTATGGACCAATACACAGAAATCAAAACTATAAAATTCCAAAATGCAAAATTTTAGCAAGTGATTTTGAAACTATACAATAGGCAGATTATAAAATAAACAAACTATATATCTAAGTGTTCTTTCGATTCGCAACCACAAAACAACGACGGAACAAAAGTGTAGACGGGAGGGGGCTTTTCTTGTTTGATGGTGGAGATGGGAGCCCTCGAGGTGGCACGACAAAGTGTTGCCTGTACGGACGAGGAGGATGTGGGACGTGGCTGGGCACGCAGGTGCCACCGACAGAGCAGAGGGCTGTGCTGCACGCGAAGACGATGACGGTGGGTTGCTGTTGGCGGCACGGTTGTCGACGCCGGAGGAGGGGCAGTCTCGCTACCGCAGGTGGCTGCGGAGAGGGCTGGCGGAGATGTTCTTGTTGCGGTGGTTGTGAGTCAATGGCTTAGTGAAGGCGGAGACAGACCTGCCGCAGGTGGCTGCAGAGAGAATTGGCGGTGAATCCGGTGATGATTCGGCTCGCCTTGAGATGAGCGAGGGGGATAATCGCAAAGGCCACCTGGAGAGCTGTGGCGGTGATGATTGGGTTATAATTGTTTAAGGGGTTTCCGTTGTTGAGAGCGGCTACTACGTGGTGGTTATCTCCCCCCGTCTCCGTCAATATGGGATGGTGAAGACAAAGCAGTATTATGATTCCGAAGAGATGATCTCCTGGAATCATACAAAAATTTCATTGGTAATTACATTTCAGAAGGGGGACGATCTCCCTTCTTTGCATGGAAAGGAGCGAACGGGGAAGAGGGCCCATCCATTTTCTTAAATGGTAAGGGACACGTTTCCAAAAAATAATCAAGAGGAGAAAAAAATATTTACCTTTCTTGCATGGGATTTGTACAGTAAGTATGTGGATTGGTTACATGGGTTTGGAATGGGATAATATCGTAATAGACATGTAAGTTGCTGGGCCATTATGTCCTTATAACGAATTAGGTATGTTGATAAGTATTATTAAATTTTGATTGGTAGCTTACGGACTTCATGTTCTTTTAGAGGTTAAGATTTACATACAAGTAATTCAAAGTATATTTTACTCATGGTAATTGGTTGCGCAAAGGTTTCATGTTATAATTATGTATAGTTAACTTTTATTTATACCTCTATTGTATTCATCTTCAAGCATAATAATGGTTTAACTGCATAATATATATAAATATTGTTAAACATAGTTTATGGATTTAAGGTATTCGTGAGTATTGTTGTGTAGTAGAACATGTATGAAGCTTGTTTTCGTTACATTTTCGAGCTGATGTAAGTACTTTTCTTGGTGAAAAACCCGTCCGAAAATTATCCTTCTTCACTGTTGGAGTATATCTAATTTCTTTTCTTTTTATTTTCCAATTAGTAATCTTTGATTTCTTAGATAACTGTGATTTTTCAACTCTAGTAGCTCTTTCTGTAGGGGAATACAAAGGATTTTCTATTGAGGGTGTTCAATTTTTTTTTGACAATCAGTTGATTTTATGGGCTCGTAATGGATGTTAAATAGTTCCCTGAATCCGAGACTATAAGATAGAGGTTCATTCTGGAAGTAACTATCTTGGTCTTTTTCATCCTATCTTGGGTCGTTATAGGCTATGCCGAGCTTATTTTGATTATAATAAATAGTGAAAAGGAAAAAGATGACCTCTATGAGAAGGCTAAGAGTCGTTCCTGACACTAAAGAGGGCAAATGAGGGTCAGATTAGAAGACCTCATAGGAAGTGTCTGGTTTAATAAAACCAAGAGTTGTCGGATTGTAGAAGTTGGTTAATATCCACCCCTTGTTTCAATCATAATGAGTCCCCGGAACCTGGGGACATTAGCGGTTCTCTGACAAATTCCAGATTCCTTTGGCATTTCAACTAGCATGTATAGGATTGCTTAATGACTGCAACAAGTGTTTAGCCCATAAGGTCTAGCCTACAGGAAAGAGATAGCCCAGCATTCGGATGAGAATGTGCTATTTATTATAATAATTGACAAAAGGATGCGAGAACAGAGACAACATTTTGTTGTTGAGCGACTCAATGGATTTGCTTTTCAAAGATCGAGGATCAGGTAATTAACCACTAAATATATCCTCAAATTCTCATATCACGGTGTGAGACTCCTCGTTTTTCCAGAGTCGAACGTCCATTGATATGACATTTTTTCCTTCTTTATTAAATGTCAATTTTCTCTTTCCCATATTAAAGTTCCGAAAATGCAAAATTCCCTACTTCACTTTCTCTTTCTCATCATTGATTCTCACTTATGGGATTTAGTTAGATGGATTGGAAGATAGGGAGGGCATTAGATGACAGAGGTTAGACATCTCATTATCTCTAAAGATAATCTAAATATGTTCTCAAATATATTTCTCAAGATTTTCCCTCTCTCTATCTGACTCCTCTAACGAGTCCATGTCTTATCAAAAATTTAATAAGCACATTAGAAAGGAGATCATAAAACTTATATCATATGCATAGACTATAAAAATAGATTGCAATGGGTTTTACTTCTTTTAGCACTTTTCCCCTTTTTACATGTGATATGTTAAAGACATATAAGGTGAATATTATGTACAAAATAACATGAAATGCAAAGAAAGTGAATTGGTCTTCACGTAATTGGCACAAGTTGATGCAATGAATATGAGATTCATCACATGACCTCCCTCATTTACAAATTTATAAATGAGTTACCATGTAATTAGAGTCATTTATTTCTCTCCATCCTAGCAACTCCACCATCCAACTTCCTAACGCTAGAAATTTAACACATCATGACCTATTTCTCCATTATCCATGTAGAAGACCCTAGGAAAATCAAAAGAGTCCAACCTTTTGGAGAAGAGACTACGAAGTTTTCTAGAATCGCGGATGACAACCCTCCACTGTGCCTTCCTACTTCTCAACCCAACCAATTTCTTCCGACGCTGGTACCTAACTTCCATGGGTATGTTACCCATGCATACCTCCCGGTGTCATCATCATCCGATTATTCTCGGGAATAACGAAACCAACAACTCACTCCTGGCCAGACTCTAGCCCCCCAGATATCATTGATGGAATCTCACTCCTTTTGAACTGCAAATAAGAGAGCGTAGAGTTGATCATATCGCACAACATCAATATGGCTCATTGTGCCAATGATTATGTGATATTTCAAAATAAGCAAACTGAGCTCCTCTATTATCTGAATGATAGAATGGGAAAGCTCGTTAAGTATTAAAGAAGCCCTCCTCCTCTCATAAAACCTTTAGGGCAGCTCCTACTCCTCCTCCTACTCATGCTAGGACACCTGATCTGATCGATTATCTATAGCTTCCTGAAGAATACCTTGAACCGTCACTCCAGTGGGCATGATCGGTAAGATTGTATGATTGATAACTTTATCATTTTAATTTCCATTATTTTAACATTATTTACCCTTTGACAGCTTCAATTCATTGATCGATAAAAAAACTTTTATGATCGCTTATTTATTAAAATTTGAATATTGTAACATACCTTATGATCGATCCATGGTACCTTGTTTGATCGATCATTGTCTCTTTGTTGATTAATCATTCAATATATGAAACTTACTAATTTTGACTATGATGGTTACATGCTACATTCACTATAAAAAGAGGCTCATACCACCTCATTTCAACACACAACTCATTTAGTACAATAGTATAAATACCTCTCTCTCTTATTCTTGAGAGTGTATCTTTCAAGAGAGAAGAAATCCAAATTGAAAGCTAGTTGCAATCTGTAGCAAGCTTGTCGAGCTCTCTATGTACAGTTGATGAATCTACATTTCTTCATCTTTATTCATTTATTTTATCTTAAAATCTATTTTAAAACAATTGTAAATACCAATAAATCTCTTCTTTTACTAACCCTAATTCCTGTGTAAATTTTTTATATTTATCACTATTTAAACCTAAAATAAAGAAATAAAGAAATAAATGAAAATAAAGAAAACAAAAGACGGTATGTAGATAAAAGATACAGGCTGACTCTGATCCCGAGATAAGGTCAAGACTTGACTTGATCGACAAGGAATAAAGTAGGGGGTGATAAGGCTTTCGTTCAGAAATTCAGAAAATTAAATCTCCACTTGTGTACATTCATCACTTGTATATCACTGTACATAATACATATTACTTAATTTTGTTTATCACCAAACTCACTCCTAATGCAATTATTTTCTTCTTGAAACTTGTACATAAAAACAAGTTGTTAATAATAAAAATAACTGCAAGAAGAACACTTGTACAATGTGTAAATAACAACACTCTAAAAAAGGAAAAGCTCAACTTGTCAGATCAATATCTTCTCCACCAAAACTCAAAATTAACAAAACTCACTTTTGTTGTACTCCAAATTAAATAATCTTTAAAATGGAAGTAGTTTCATAAAAATCAGAGTTAAGATGTGAAATGTGGCTTTTTTGGTGCTATTTTATATTATACCTAAGTATATTGTATGTATATTTATTCTTTTATGTATTTCTGTATATATTGTATTTTTCATTATTTGTATATATTGTATTTGACTTATGAAAATAAAAATAAAAAGTACAAAATCAAAATAAATAAAAATAAAATTGTGCACACATTGTATATGTATTACTATGTATATTGTAAAATATTACTATGTATTTACCCTAATATATCTTCTCATAAAAAAATAAAAATATCATTGAAATCCTTGTAAAATATTGTAAATTAATAAATTATTAAATTGTTTGTATACTTGTAAAAATAATATATTAAAGTCATGGTTTTGTATATATAGGTATATATACCTATAAATAACACATTTTGTATATTTTCACACTTGTATGAATTTTATTTAATTAATTGAAAATCACCATATGTAAGTTGATTAAATTACTAACATTTTCTCTTAACATTATTTTTTATTTTACATTCATTTCCTATTTTATTTTCATTTATTTTTCATTTTCCCTTTTTATGCCGTGTAGTGGTTCTTGTCTTATTCCTCACACGCTATGATTAGTTGATCTCGAGTCTATTGACCTAGGTCAACTCCCCATTCAACATCGCGTCCCACATTTTTTGTGACTCCCTTTCTTCTCAGAATTTTCCTGCACGATTCAGTTCATAACTCCTTCCTTCCTTCTTCTCGAATATTCTAGCCTCATCTACCATCTTCAACGCCCAATTGATAACTCCTTTAATCATCTACCATATTCTAGCCTCATCTCTGATTGCACGTAATTTGAATTTCAACTCTCACCGGAACCTGTGCCTATTTATAGAGCCCATCCGTCTCCAGTCATGGGTTGATCCTTTTTCCAAGTAAATCTTCACTCGAGATCGAAGATCGAAGTGCACTGAAGTGACAACGACGCATACCATCGATCAGGAGTGTAAGGAGACATTGAAATATAGAGATCCAGCATATGGTCGGAGATCCACTGACGCATTCCGACTCTTTGTTCTACGCAGAAGATCGCGACTATCACCTTCCTCATTTCATTCTTATGTAACATAGGTTAACTTTTCTTCAATTTTGTGTTTCAAAATACTTTGATTTCCATTTTTTAGCTAGATTCAATCATCGACCATCCCAGCTCTGATATGCAAGATCGGAGCTCTCAGATCATCCTCCTTCAAATCCGACCTCACCTTTACATCTGCCCAGACCTTCTTCACTACCTTTCATACTTGATCACCTCCCGATCGATTCAGATTTGGAGTTAAACCTCCTTCCAACTGTCATCCACGGAGGTTCTCATTCACCACAATTAGTCATCTTTTTCAGCTAATAAAAGTTGTCAGAGTATCACCTTCGAGCGTTGAAACTCTTGCAGGGTCTTGGAGTACAGAAGAGAGTAAGGGGACTGACCTAGAGATCCGCCTGTAGCTACAGTTACCTTGACCTCCTGATCGGACATTCTAGCATCATCGAGACCTATTACCAAATCTAGAAGACGCAGAACACCTTAGGAGCATGAAGAGACCATCACAAGGCAGTTCGAGTGTATATAAGCCAAGACCTAGCTGATCGATCTCGCCAGATGCTTCAATCGTATTAGTTCTTCCAACTGCCTTCAAAAGCATCCGATCAAGAGCACGTTTGCCAGATTCAATCGTCGTCATCCAAAAAGCCCCAATTTTGAGCCTTTGATCACGCCATCCAGATCAAATCTCAACGCCCATGTACTTTGTATCCTCAGCCCTCCGATCAGAATCCATTGCATCTAGTCGTCCCTTCTGCTATGTGGAACGGTATATAAATTGCATTCCAGCCCTGCCTTGTTTTAAATTTTGCAAATGTCTCTTTGGGACACATGCAACATTTGCATTTTTTACCTTGTTGTTTATTTTATTTATTTTTTAGTATTGTCTGAACTGAAGAGTGTGCATTGCACGTGATTTTTTGGTCTTTTTGCAATAAAAGTACAATATGTTTTGGTTATCATTCACCCCTTAAAAATAAATTAATTGCATTAAGGTCCATAGCAACATGATTCACGTATGATGGCACACCTATTTTTGGAAAAATTACATGTTTAACTCCTGCATTTCTTTATGAGTTATCTTTTTAGTCTTCTTAGTAAAAATAATTACATAAATACCCCTGTGAAGTAGATTTTCATTTTATTTATTATTTGCATCAAATAAATAGTAAATCTACATAATTCGTAAAAATCATTTTAGGTTCCTACTAATTAATTCTTTCAATACTATTTTTTGCATTTTTATCATTTTTATTTTTTTAATAACTTAAAAATCACAAAATAGCTCTATTTGTATTAAAAAATCAATAAAAATAAAAAAAATGAAAAATTTTAACAATTCCTATATGTTTATTTTATTTTGTCAACTTCAAAACCATTTTCACATTAAAAATCCTCATAAAAACAAAAATAATAAAACATTAAAAATACTTAAAAAAATTCATTTAAAATAATTGAACGTAAAAAAAATTCATAACATTACTTTATGGAAAATATAAATTTAATCTTTCTGTTCATGCATCTTTCATCCATTTTTTATTTTATTTCCTATTTTTAAAACCCAAAACATTTACAATGCTTCCTGTTTCTGATTTTTCTTATTTCTAATTTATTCTAAAACCTAAAGAAATTCTCAAATTCTTAAAAAATCACAAAAACATTAGGAAAATACAAATAAAAATATTTGAATTTTCTGCATATTTTCGATCTATTTGAAAAAATTGCATTTCCTTTCTTTTCCTTTATTTATTTTTCTTTGTTTCTTTTATTTTCTCTTATTTTCAAAAACTAAAAACATTTGCAAAAATATAAAATTCATAAAAAATATGTAATCAGAAAATCATAAAAATATAAAAAGTAAGAATTCATAAAAAAATTTAAAAGACAAAAATTTTACAAAAAATAAGAGTATTGTGCATCGAATTCTTTCTTTATTCCATTGATTTTCATTGATTTAATAACTCTCGGGATTTTTTATATCTTCCCTAAATTTGATCTTGTATGCTATACGGATAAATTAAATAGAAAAATTCTGTTGCTCACATTTCTTCATTTTATTTTGGCTTGATAGTTCATCAATAATTTTTGTCAAGGGATTTTTAGGGTTACAATGACATTGCATTAATCCTCTTTAATTAAAACACCGATTTCCTTGTTCAAGAAATGGGTCCATTTCCAGGGAGGTACGACGAGGGTAGCACGATTTCTATTTTTGTCACCCAAGCTAACCGAGTCGAAATCCAGAAAATTATTCAACCACAAACAAATTAAGCCAGTAAAGCAATGGTTTAAGCTACCTTTATTAACCTGGTATAGCGACTAAGGTCGAACACAAGGAGCACTATGATAAACTAAGTAGTCAAATCAAGAGATTTAAAGAAATTTTTTTAATTGTTTTTAATTTTGCAAATTTTTAATTTTTGAAAATAAGGAAGATAAAGACAAAGAAAAAAGATAAATAAACACTCTTTTTGTATTTTAAATAGAGTAAAGATAGCCAAAAAATCAACTAAAAATATTTTTATGTATTTAACATTTTTTATTGTTTTTGTAATTTTTAGATGTTTTTGGGATTTTTTTAAAAAATGAAAAATAGAGAACATAACAAAATAGTGCACAGTCATGAATGTTTTTCAAATTGAAAATATCGACTCAAAACTTTTAGAAATCAACTTTTAATAAAAGATATGTAAATATCTCGAAACATAGACAAAGAACACAATTTGTTTATTTTTTCTATGATTTTATACAATTTTTATGGTATTTTTATGTTTTTTAGAGTTTTATAAAAGTAAATGAATGAAAATGGTATAGAAAATCAAGCAAATCAAAATAAGGCTACATTAAATTTTTTAGAAATTATAAGGCATTTTTCGAATTTTTATGAATTTTTTTAGGCAAAAAGAGAATTTTTAGGTTGTTTTTGACTTTTTAATAATCATCAATAAAAGAAAAATAACAAAAAAACACCACAAATAAAACACACTAATAGGAGCTAAACCTAATTTTTATGCATTTTTTAAGTTTTATTGCTATTTATTGTAATTAATAAAAGAGAGAAAAAAATTAAATTGTGCACAAAGGACCTAGATGCAAATATTTCAGTTTTAGGGGCCTAAAAATAACACTAAAGGAAATGCGGGGGTCCAAGATGCAAAATATGTGCTACACGTGCTTCAGATTCACAGGGGCATAGTTGCAAATACTTAATTCTTCTTCAATTTCATTAACCAACTAAAGTTCATGAACGAGTTTGAAAAAATCCCACAAAACATGTGAGGACACATGTGAGTTGACCCGATTGGATTAAAATGCAAATAAAGAAATATACCCTACATGCATGCAAATAAAGAATTCCTAACTGTAAATATTCTGAACTAAATATTGCATTTACTGTACTAAAACGAAATAACATAAAAGACATGTGTAGAAGGGAAATATACCCTACAGGCATGCACGTGGCGCGTGGCGTCTAGCGTACGGCTCTGATTTGCTCTTGAAAGATTGGACGGTCGGGATGTATGGCACATGAATATGATTCTGATGAACCATTGGCGCAGATCTGACAGTTCTAAAAATGCTGGAATGTGCCTGTCAGATTCACCCATGTATCTGATCAAATCGTTAGAATTTGGGCATGCTTGTACGATTCTGACTAGATCTGGGGAGGGGGTTATCAATCTGACGGATATGAAGATGCTTGGACGAAGTAGACGAAGGAGGTGCTGGCTGAGCTTAGATCAAGTGTAGCATGTGCTCCAAAGCTCTGATCGGTTCGCTGAGAAGCCCATCACCTTACTGGAGTGTAGCTGCGTCAGAGGAGATGCTCGGATGCGACAGGGAACGACTTGATGGGAATATGGAAGGTGGGTCACCGTGAGATGCTCCACCACCGGAGTTGGGTGTGGAAATGACCCCGCCTTGTGCACATGTACCTGCGAGGGCAACCGCTGCTCGAGGACGATACCTCGGCTTGGGTTATTTGGCAGAAACAAAGAAGGAAGCATCACAGAGATGGGGTCGACTTCCGACGAATATGGAGGAGGGAACTACATACCTAATCTTTCTCAATTGAGCAAGAGTTAGGATGGTCAGGTCATGCGAGAAGGTGGTCAGTGAGTGAGTGATTCAATCTGAACGTCTAAATGGGTGAAGCAGAGCTTTGACCCGATGGTCGGAGCAACTAAAGTGGATGGTGGATGAGATGAATAAATCATAGAGAACATGGAAAAGAAAAGAAAGAAGGCTACCTGATGATCGGAGATGAGAAAGCAAAGTAAGGTAGAGTGAAAGGCAGGGTAGCGGCCTCGACCTGACTACGGAACACCTAGGCAGCTAGTTGCGATAGTGTACTACGACCATGAGATGAGCTATGTTATATTAACCACCAAATCGACCTCCCAAGGAGTTCTTCGAGGTCCTATCACGATCCTAAGGTTGCCAGTGGAGAAAGGTAGGTGCATAGAGCGAGCAAGGGCATGACAGAGCTCGAGGATAGGATTTATAGGGCTCTCTAAGCATCTAGAAGGATCGAGAGATTTCACGTGAATCTAGGTGGATCCGACGAAACCTAAAGATCCGTGAGGTCACGGATCCTGAGGGAACATTCGGGCGCAAGATTCGAGGGACAAGGAGGTCAGACCTTGGCTTGGGAAAAGGGAGAAAACGGGTCTGACGAAGAATGTCTGGGTCCGACCTAGAAGGGGGGAGGTTGACCCGGGTCAACAGACCCGGGTTGACCAATCAAAAAAGGGATATACAAAATCAAAGAAAAAGTAATAAAAATAGTAAATGATTTTAAAATAAAATTTTATAAAAAAAAATGTTATTTATTTTAGAAGTTATTTTTATGTGATTTTTAATAATATTTAATGATAAGTATATTATGGTATATAGAGTATATAGTGTTATGTACATTTATAATATACCTATATTATATATATATTATTAGATATAGAAAAATACATTGCTTTCTATTTTATTTATTTATAAAATAATTTAGAGAGAAAAAAATATTTTTATTGGATTTTACAAGTTAATTACATGTGTTAATAAATTATTATGTACAATATATACAGTACTGATATTTTTGTGCAATGAAGAATTTTATTTTATTTTATTTTATTTTGTATTTTATGAATTTATTTTAAATTTCTCTAATTACTAGAAGTATATATAAATTTTAAAAAATACTATATATATCATTTTTTATAAAAGAAATAAATAAATACATACATATAAGTATTGGTATTATACAATTGTACACAATCTAAATTTTGGAATTATTTTATTATTTAGATCAAATTTTTATTTACAAATTTTATTAAGGAAATTAAATTATTTTGAGATTATTTAGAAATAAAAATAGGTGAAGGATATATACAAGATGAGTAGTGATGAATATATACAATGAATACGGACCCTATCTCTCCCTACTTTATTCCTTATCGATCAGGCCAATACTTTATCTGTTGTCGGGGTTCAGATTAGTCTGTACTTATTGCATAAATATATTCTTATTTTTTTTCTTTCTTTGTATTTTCTTCTTTATTCTTTTATTTTGAATAAATAAGTGTTAATTACACAATATTTACAAAAGCATACACAATGTTAATTTATTGTAATTGATATATATATATATATTACAGGTAATCTGCATAAGGAATTTGGCTAAAATAAAGGGATAAAGGATGTGAATCATGGATTCATCATTCTCCTATACTTTATCTTTGCTTGTCTCCTAGCAAACACTTATTCAAAGGAGAAGTGAAAAAGAAAAATAAAAAAAGAAAAAGCAAAGAACTTAGAACATTATTGATTATTTATCTTCATAAAATTGGAGTATGGAGATCAGTCAGATATTTTGATTATTAGTTTTTTGGAACCTTATTGGGAAATGGATTTAAGACCTAATGGACTCTAAGTTCCACAAGACTTCTATTTAGGTTGCCTCAACAGTAAGGTCAAAACAAGCCTATATACGCAAACTCTTATGACTATGAATCTTTACTTGTACTATGTAAGTGATATATAACTCCCCACCTCAAAAGTGGCAAAGAAACAACCTCCCTAAATAAGGTAACTCTAGTCCCCTGATCTAGCAACTTTTTCCTCAAGGAGCGGGGTTTTCCTTTCTAAGTTCAAGTGCAACTAGCTCAAGAAGAGGGGGAATGAAGAGAATGGAACGTGGCTAGTATATCCACGTATCCCTTGGAGCTTGACCAATGTAGCCAAGTCTTCAGTCATAAGCTTTGCTTATTCACTATATACACTCCGGCAGACATTTACTTTTCAATCAGGCATGTCCCCTTTTTGGAGTTTTTGCATTTTTATGACATATATACAACATATCTACAAGGTGCAACATGTACATAAGGAGTTTATCTTCTTGATCCAGTAGACTATCACTCTTTTGAAGCATTATCGCAAACCACAACATCTTGTCATTAGACCTCAATGCTACTAGACCAGGTTGAGATACACTACCCTCCACAGAGGAAGACGGATATTCCTACTAGTTGTTACACACCCGTGTGCTACCCAAGCCAAAGGATTCTGCCCCCTCACCACCTCATCCATGAAGAGCTACGTGAAGAGTTCTTGTCCAAGTTAAGCCACTATTTATAAGAATAATGTGCGCATTGTTAAGTGTTCTACTTAGACCAAAATAGATGACATGTGAACATAGTCTTGTGGACTCAAAGACTTAAGTCGCTAGGACCTAAAAAGTCTCAACTCCAGTTCCTATAAGATTCCTCTAAAATTAAGTGAATTAAGATCTTAACCAAGCTCCATTCTTCAATTTATTACAGACTAGTTTAAATGTCAATACTATTATGAAAAATACATATGGACATGCAACAACACGTATTTACAAAACATTTGTAAAGAAAAGAAAATAAAAGACAAAATCTTTTTGAAACGTTTTTCAAAGAATTTTTGCAAGTATTTATGGAATTTTTATTTTAACAAAATTTTAGGTATTTTTAATAAGAAAGAAAACAAAGAAAGTACTTACAAATATTTAAAAAAATATGTACATATTTACAAGGGTTTTATTTACAAGTTTGTATACATATTTTACAAGTGGAGTTTATCTACAGTTTTTTAAAGGATTTTATATACAAGTTTACAAATAAATATATGTTTTATTTTCAAATATTTTACAAAACCTATATACAAATAATTTACATACCAATAATTTATATCCCACATGACAAAATATTTTACAAAAACATTTTCAAAATATTTTACAAAATTTTTTTCAAAACATTTTCAAAACATATTTTAAAACTAGTTTTACAAATAATTTTACAAATCATTTTGCGAATAATTTTTCAAAAGAGTTTTTGCACACATTTTATTTTCACATATTTTACAAACATTTTTACAATAACATAATTTTGATACACAAACATTTTACAAAAGAAGTATTTTTACAAATATTTTACAAAAAATGTACAACAATAATTTTAGAAAGGTTTTTACAAACGTTTTTACAAAAAGATTTGCAAATCATTTTACAAAAAAGTTTTACTCACAATTTTAAAAATATTTTTATTCCAATTTTATACATATTACCATATTATTAACTCGAAAGTCCGAGTAATGGCTAAATTATATATCAATATATACAGCACCCCTTGTACTCAGCTCGAACGATGTCCTCATAGTGATCAAAAGAGCGACAAAGGAAGACATAACTCGTGCTAAGTATAGAAAAGTGAAAAGAATTCTATACTACAACGGCTCAAAGAAAGAAAGAATGAATTGAATAGAAGTCGATGATCCCCCCAATACTTAAGATCAAATACTCTTAAGTATAAAAGACTATACAAAAGGGGAAAATCGAGGAAGAGAATGTAGATGAAATCAACGATTCGACTTACCCCCCATACTTAGGGTAAAAGATCCCGAAGTATAGAAAAGAATATCAACAGCTGAGGGACAAGTGAGAGAACAATCAAAGAAGTGAAAAATAGATATTACCTCCCCTATACCTAGGGTCAGATGTCCCTGAGTATAGGAAACAAAACAGAGGTGATAGAGCAGAAAGAAATATGAACAACATAGGTTCAACACCCCTTATACTTAGGATAAAGTGTATCCTATGTACAATAAGAATCCTACGCGAGACTTGGGGTGTTAAACAAAATGGAAGAATGAAGGAATAAAATAGAAAACATGGATATACAAAGAGGCGGACAAAAGTGTAACTCGGGTATGAGTTGTAAAAGATGAGAATCAAAGAACATATCTCATAAAAAATGAATCGAGGCCACATCAATGATCAACGAGTTATGTTTAAGAAAAGTCTTCAGGCATTGACCGTTGACCTGAAAGGTGGACTCAGAAGACAACTCAGATATGTCAATACTGCCCTTGTCATATATCTTTCTAACCAAATAAGGACCTTTCCACTTGCTCTGTAATTTTCCTGGAAATAGTCTTAGTCTAGCATCAAATAACAATACACTCTAATTAGGCTCAAACTGCTTATGGCTGATGTGTGAATCATGCCATATCTTCACTCTATCCTTATGCATAGTGAATGGAAAAAGGTAATCCAACCCTCCTATGAAAAATGCATAGTGAGTGTACACAGTTCTTAAGCATAGTGAATGGAAAAAGGTAATACATCCCTCCTTTGTCCTAGCTCAACCCCTATGGAAAAATAAGAAGCATCCGTCTTGATCTCAAATGGGTGAGACCAATCAGGTGGCTGAAGGACAGGAGCCTGCACAATCAAATTCTTGAGAATCACAAATGACGAAAGGCACTTATCATCAACAAGGAACTCAGTGTCTTTCATGAGAAGACCAGTAAGTGATTGGGCACAAAGATTGAATTCCTGAATGAACGTCGGTAGAAACCGACATGCCCCAGAAAAGATAGCTATTTCCTCAGATTGGACGGTGGAGTGAGCTTCTTAATGATATCCACCTTGGTTGGATGAACCTCCATGTCCATGTTGGAAATGATGCGACTAAGTACCATTCCTTGAGTCATCATAAAATGACTCTTGTACCAAGATAGAACAAGGTTGACCTCATTGCACCATTGAAGCATACAGTCTAGACAAGAAAGACAAGCATCAAACCCATCCTCATAGACCGAAAAATCATCCATGAAGACCTCAAAACATTCACCCACCATGTTCTAAAAGATGGAAAGCATGCACCTTTGGAATGTAGCCGGGGCATTACATAATCCAAAGGGCATCTGTCTAAAAGCATACATCCCAAATATTCATGTGAATTTCATCTTATTCTAGTCTTCAGGCGTAATGGCAACCTTATTATACTCCGAGTACCCATCAAGAAAGCAGTAATGACTCTTCCCGGCTAATCTCTAAATAATCTGATCAATGAATGGTAGCGGGAAGCGATCCTTCTTGGTGGACTGATTCAATCGTCTGTAGGACACATAAATCCTCTAAGAAGTGGGTATACAGGTAGCAATATCCTCTCCGGACTCACTCACAACTGTAGTAATATCCATCTTCTTGGGTACGACATGTAATGGACTAACCCACTTGGAGTCGGAGATGGGGTGGATAAAATTGACACTCCACCACTTCGATATTTCCTTCATGACCACTCTCGAAGATTCGAGTTTATCCTACGCTAGAACTTACGTGAAGGTTTGCCGTCATCCTTACGATAGATGTGGTGGGAGCACAGGGTCAGACTTATCCCCTAGATATCTGCTACAGACTAATCGATTGCCTTGCGATTTCTCGCAAGAACCTCCATCAAATGAAATTCTTGGTTATCAGTAAAATCTGTTGAGATAATGACTAGAAAATATCTAGCTCGCACGCAAGGAATCTGTACTTCATGCTCTACATTGAGGTCTTCAATTCTTGGCATGTGGGAGCCAGCAAATCTGGACTCTGAAAAGTCTGAGTGAAGGCTACCAAATCTGAATGTGAGAACTCTTGCTGCTCATCTAAACTTGACAAAGATGGCCCTACTGGTGTCTCTCTTAACTGCACTAGCGATGTCTCTGTCCTGGCTATCCGCTCTGTAGATATCAAACACGACAAATACTCATCAAAATCCTGCCAATCAAAATCTATGTCTGAGTCAGAGGGATCTGAATCTGAGTGACACAAAATTAAATCAACCTCGCTACCAGTATCTGCATTGTCAGACTCTAAAGTATCCTGAACCACAAGTGTGCTCTCCTAACTCTCATCATTTAGCATATGTGAATTTGTGGAGTCTGAAGGTGTGACAAGAGCTTGTGAAATCGGGTCTTCCGAAACTGCCTCATCATCTGTAATCATAAAATCACACTCGTGGTAGATGTATGGCTCTGAATCTATCGTCTACTGTGATCCCTGCTCTGAGTTAGTCGAATCTCTGGCTCTCAACTCCTCAATCATCTCTATTTGTATACTCTCTCCCTTGACACAAAAGTATACCTTCCCATTATCATGGTCGGACATGGCCTTTGTTCTTGCCAGGAAAGGTCACCTTAATATGATTAGGGTATTGGTCATGCATTCAGGGATGTCCATGTCCGACACAATGAAGTCCATGGGGAATTTCAAGCCCTGAAAGTGACGATCATTTCCTTAAATAACCCCTTCATCCTCTTGACAGATTTATCTGCAAACTAAAGTAAAGTTCGTCTCTGTCAAAGAGGGTAAACTCGAAGGGGTCAAGTAAGGCTGCCTAAAGAATGTTAGTCGAAGACCCACTATCTAATAGAGTACGATCAAACCACTTCTCATGAATGTGGCATTTGACATATGGAGCCCCTGCATCTGATCTCTTAGCTGGCAATCGATTCTGGATGACGAAGAATGTGGCACGGTGAGCACATGGATCTCTGCACCGTGGTTGCACCTCTTATTCCTATGGACTGTGGTATTCTCACTTTGGTTTTTCTAGAAGAGAGGGATGTGCTCTAATGCCTCCTAAAGAGTCTGTTGGATATGAAATATGTCTATCATCTGCTCGCTGAACTCCATCTATTGTCTCATTTTGAGATTTTCTGTTTTTCGTCCTTCCCTAAGCTGACTGCTTGAGGGAAGGGGATGGATGCACCCTCCTTAGAAAATCAAGGGTGTGAAGTAGGAATTGGTCTCTGAACATGCAAATGGATGGAATCCATACAATCATCATCACGTATTATATTAGATGGACCAGAAGAAGAAACAAAATCCTTTCCTTTATCATATATTTGTTTTTCAAAGGTTTTTCCATTTTTTGTATTTTTCTAAAGTCATTTTCCTCAGATACATGAGTTAAAGTTAAAACAACTCTAGTATCTGCACATAGACTCCTGATGGCATCACTACCACCGACAACATTTGAAGAAGCGACATCGGTACCGTGCTCGGGCCCATCATATGGAATACCGTGGCATCAACACCCCCATATGCAGCATCTGAAGAAGGGACGACATCAACACCATCATCTAGATCATCCTCAAAGTGGGTGGCATCAACAACTTCATCAACATCAATGTCAGTGGCATCAATACCGCTCTCTCACTCATCTGATGCTCTTGAATGGGCATCCTGTTGTCGCCTAGATGAGGTACCGCCTGCTGGCTTCCTACCACTCCTAAGTGTCACAAAATCATCATCAAATAATGCATATCGTCATGTATCTCACTAGGAGTGACAGACTCTGTAAACTATATCTGCTCAGATTTCCTCTTCAGATTGTTCAGATTGGGCTCGATCTATGCAGGTATGGCAACCTTTCCCTCGATGATCTCTCTAATCTCCTTCCTGAACTCATCCATCTCTTGTCTGAAAGTGGTCTACTACTCAGTAAGTATATGTCCAAGATACTCTTAAGTTGGGTTCTCATAAGAGGGTAAATGAGAATCAAATGAGTTGACTCTCTAAAAGTGATGAGTCTGGCCATGCTGGTGGTGGTAAGAGTGGGGGGGGGGTGAAACTAGGAGTGAGGCTGCTTCTTCATGCCCTGACCTGACTGTGCTGGAGGTTGCTCCTAGGACTGAGCACCTCCAGTAGACCATCAAAAGCATAAACGATCATGGCGGATACCAGGCTGTTGCTAGTACTAGAAATACCAAATCCCATTGACTTCCATCAACGACTTTCTTTTCTCATGCAATGGTGGGGTAAGGGACGCTAATGGCTGATCACTCTAATAAACCACCATCTGTGTGTTTGGTGAAGGTGGTGGTGGAAACTGGTACTGTAGGGGTGGCTGAATGTGCTCTACCAGAATGTGGTGGACATTTCTATATGAGGCAGATGGTTGTGAAGATCCGCTCTCGTGATCAGCGTGTAACCTAGACTATGGCAAGGAAGCCATATGTGCCACTTGCAAGCACATGATCTGCGTCTTAAGGTCACTCAAAGTCTAATCCAGCTCATAAATCTTGTTGATCTTATCTAGAACCTGGCATGTCTTCTTCTCTATAACCTCCATGCGGTCCAACTTCTAGATAAGGATGCCCATGTCTGCAACTGATGACTCTGCTAGTGCTGCTGTTGTAGAAGATGAAGATGGACCCGCCTCTATACGGGCAACTCTTTGGTGAGACAACGCCTATGGGAGAGGCTTACACGGGCATGGGTCATCATTGTGTTGTTCCCATCCATCTCCTCATAGATGGCACATACATGGTCTTATCCTTGGAAAAATAGGACCCTCCACAAGAGGCATGGTCTAGCCCATGTAGATCAGGTGTCAGCCCACAAAAGAAGCTCTGTACCATGTTGGGCTTGCTGATTTCATGATGTGGTCACATGTTAATGAGCTCTCTAAAACGATTCCAAGCCTCATGGAACTGCTCATTTGGGATCTGATAAAATTGTTGATTATGGCTCGTGCTCCATTCGTCCGTCCGAGTGGAGTACTACATGTTGAGGTACTCAGTCCTTAATTGCTCCCAAGTACTGACAACCTTCCCCAAGTGCTTCAACCAGCAGGCTGCTCTGTCGACCAAGGAAAATGGGAAGGCTATCAATTTGATAGTATCCTCGTCCACCAGCATGTCATGGACACTGTTGCAGATCATCTCAAATTCCTGAAGATGTAGATGGGGCACCTCAGTGGCATGCCCATGGAACTTGGGCAACAACAGAAATATTTGTGGACGGAGCTCAAAATCTCCCAAAATAGCAAGCAGATAAATTCACCTATGAGTGAGAGTGGCACCAAGGTTGTGCAACACCCTCATGATGTGCACTAGTCTCGCATCTGCTCTCGCATCTGTTCGTTCCTCAGGTCTAGGAATATCTCCTCCACTGGGTCTGTCATCTCTCGCATATGCTCTCACGTCTCGCATCTGTGTCAACTTCTGCCTCACCTCTATCATGAGCAATCCTTGGTCTCTGATCTGTCTCTATCGCCTCTGGGGATGCTAGTATTGTGTTGTTGATCGTAGTCTGATCAAACACATAGTGAATATCTTGTTGCTCATCATCTCTCTGATCTTGGGCCATCTCATCAGATTCTAAAAAGGAAAAAAGAGTGGAGCTCATGTGTCACCAAGTCAACAAAAATCTGCTCTAACTATTGTTGTTGTTGTACCTCAGGTGATGGGTTGGGAAGGACAAAGAAGAAAGAGGTGGAATACTCGTGTTTTGAGAGTGGGTCTGAGATCTCAGGAACCTAACTAGATGAATGGTTATGTGTGCTGTGAATTGGTGCCACCAAAGGTAGCTTAAGAGACCACCTGCCCGTCATCGTGATGTGGGGAGTAGTGAAGAGTAGATCTGGACTGAAAAACAATAATGACAAAACAAACCCCCAATTCACCAATTTAACGCAATGGAGATTGTGAAGGCTCGGTTGTTAATATTTCCTATTTTAGAGTTTAGTGAGAATACAATTACTTAATCAGTCTCATGGGTGAGGTCATCTAGGGTAGAACCTAAACAAGCCAGCGGTACACACCCAACTTGGACAAGACTACTTCTGCTAAAGGTCGAAGGCATGTGCTTGCATCTCAACCATACATCAATGAGCAATGTACAAGAGCATAGGGTACAAGTCCATGGATTTGAGCTCTAATCCTTAGAGGCTACGTCCTCATCCACTTTTTCTGGAGGTAAGTACCTGTAAACAAGGAGGTGGTTACTCTCCCCAAAATAATGATATTAATCCTTAAGTTTGGTTTTGGGGTCAAATTTGCTTTAGTAGTCCCGATTTTATTTGGTTGTAACTTTTTTTTGGATATTTTTGAATAAAGACATGTATAACAAAATTTTCGATTTCCTTTTTATTCCTAGGTTCACAAAATAGAGCAAGGAAGATAGAAAAGCCGATGCACGATGAAATCAATGATGCATGTATGAGATAGAAGGCATACCTTGCTCTGGCAGTCTGCATGCAATATGATCCACACATAAATGTAAAGACATAAATAAAACTACCTATTTGATGCAAGAAGAAACCATCCTAAATAGTAACTTCTATTACTAGAAGAACAAGGTGCTAACTACCTAGAAACAAGACCAAGGTTCGGTCTAAGATGTCGCTCGGTGCCCACCACAACAGGTCATGCCTGTGTTGTATGCGTCCTCTCTCGGTGCATGGTCTCAAATCCAAATAGTTAACATTTTATTTAACTAAGTCCAATCGATTATAAAGGAACATATATTCTATTAGGTGTTTGGACCTAATCACTGCCTGGCTCAACCAAATAAAAGCCTAAGTCTAGGGCTCACATACAAAAAATAAAATTAAATAAAGTCGAAAAACTCAAATCCATGAGAAACAAAATAAAATAAAGGCGATGAAAATGGCGATATAAACCAGTGACGTCTCTCGAGTGCACTGGCACTCGGCAAAACAAACCTTGAATAAGAGTGTCCAAAGTCTCTGAAAGTTATTACAAGTTTATACAAGAATGAAATAAAATATCTGAAAATAAAATCTAAACACTAAGATAGTCTTCTGCTCTTTCTGTTCCTCCTCGACTGCTCTCCCCTACCGGTCGGTGTAGAACGCTCGGCCTTCGCCTCGCTAAGGTGTGTCGGCTCTCTGAAGATAGCCTCCCTTGCTCTGTGGGCCCTTACAACAAAGGTGAAACAAGAAGATTAACAGAAATAGTTATGGGAAATATAAGCAAATAAAATAAAATAAAATAAAGAGAAAATATACATAAAAAGAAACAAACTAGAAAACAGAATCCTAACTACCTTGACATGCTCCCCAACAATGGCACCATTCTGATTGAGCGACCAGCTAACTAGGTTTAAGTTAATTAAGCTATCGTTGTCATCCAAGCTAACCGAGTCGAAATCGAGAAAATTATTTAACCATAAAATAAATCAAGCTAGTAAAATAATGGTCTTAAGCTACTTTTATTAACCTGGTATAGTGACCAGGGTCGAACACAACACTATGATAGACTAAGTAGTCAATTCAAGAGATTTAAAAGATTTTTATTTTCTTCTTTTTTAGTGGTTTTTAATTTTGCAAATTTTAAATTTTTAAAAATAAGGAAGACAAAGACAAAGAATAAAAGACAAATACAAACTCTTTTAGTATTTTTCAAAAGGGTAAAAATAACCAGAAAAATCAAGTAATTTTTTTCATGCTTTAATAATTTTTTTAATATTTTTTGGAATTTTGGATAACTTTAAGTTGTTTTTGGAATTTTATAAAAAAAAAAACTGAGAAAATAACCAAACAATGCACAGTAAAGTGTTTTTTTCAAATTAAAAATATCATATATGCTCAAAACTCATGGGAATCAATTTTATTAAAAACTATATGCAAATATCTGCAAAAAAGACCAAGAACACAATTTTTGGATTTTTTTATATGATTTTATATAATTTCTATGGTGTTTTTATGGTTTTGCAAATTTTTAGATTTTTATAAAAGCAAATGTAATGAAAATGCTTTAGAAAATCAAATAAATCAAAATAAGGCAACTCAATTTTTTTAGAATTTGTAAGGATTTTTTTGCATTTTTATGAATTTTCTAAGGAAAACATGGACATTTTAGGATGTCTTTGACTTTTTAATAATAAAAAATAAAAGAAAAATTACAAACAAAAATCACCACAAATAAAACACACTAGCATGAGCTAAATCTATTTTTATGTAATTTTTGGAGTTTTTTTAATATTTATTGCAATTAATAAAAGAGAGCAAAAATTAAATAGTACACAAAGGACCTAGATGCAAATATTTAAGTTCCAAGGGCGTAATAATAACTCGTAATAAAATTTGTAGGGGGCCGAAGATGCCAAATGTCCAGACAAAATGTGTGCTGCACGTGCTTTATATTCATAGGCTCATAGTAACAAATACATAAAACTTCTTCGATTTCATTAACCAACTAAAAGCACAGGAGCAAGTTTGTAAATATCTGGAATAACATGTGAGGGCACACGTGAGTTCGACCCGATTGGAGTAAAATGTAAATAAATAAAACATCAGGTCCTAACTGTAAATGTTCTTAACTAATTATTACATTTATTATTCTAAAATGAAATAACATAAAAGATAGGGGTAGAAGGGTAATATAACCTACAGGCATGCGCATGGCACGTGACATCTGGCATACAACTATGATGTGTGCTGGAAAGATCGGGCGGTCGGGACATGTGGCATAGACGTAAAGCTTTGATGAACTATTGGCACAGATCTAACAGTTCTGATTCTGGAACGTGCGTGTCTGATTCTCCCTTGGATCTGATCAACCCGTTAGGATTTTGGCATGATTGTATGGTTCTGATCAGATCTGGGTCGTGGGTTCTCGATCTGACATAAATAAAGGTTCATAGACAAAATGGAAGAAGGATGTGCAAGTTGAGCTTCGATCAAGTGTAGAGGATGCTCCAAAGCTCTGATCGGTTAGTTGAGAGGCCCAACACATTGCTGGAGTGTAGCTGTGTTGGCGGAGATACTCAAATGCGACAGAACAGTTTGATGGGAATCTGGAAGGTGGGTTACCTGGAGCTGCTCTGCCACTGGAGTTGGGTGTCGAAATTACCCTATCTCACGCACCTGTATCTGCGAGGGCAACCACTGCTCGAGGGCGACACCTAGGCATGGGTTATTTGGCTGAAACAAGGAGGGAAGCATCGGGGAGATGGAATCGACTTCCGACGAATGTGGAGGAAGGAAGTCCATGCATAATCTCGCTCGGTTGAGCGAGATTTAGGATGATCAGGTTGTGTGAGAAGGTGGTTGGTAAATGTGTGATTCGATATGAATGGCTAGATGGGTGAAGCGGAGCTCTGACCCGATGGTCGGAGCAACTAAAGTGGATGATGGTTGAGATGAATAAATCATAAAGAACGATGGAAAAGAAAGGAAAGAAGGATTCTTGATGTTCAGAGATGAGAAGGCAAAGCAAGGCGGAGTGAAATGCGGGGTAGTGGCCTCGACCCGACTACGGAAGATCTGGGAGGTGATGAATCTACGTTTCATTATCTTTATTCTATCATTTTAGCCTTAAAAACCCTAGTAAATGTGTGTAAATAAGCTTAATTTAGGCATTTTAGCATTCATGCATAATTGTGTAAATATTGTATAAAATGCATTTTTTAAAGCCAAAATTATAGAATAAAGAAAAGAAAAGAAAAAGAATACAATATTGTAAATATTTTATGACCCGAAACCCCGAGACCTAGGCATCTCGATGACTAGGTCGACAAGGAATAAAGTAGGGGGAGATAAGGGCCGAAAAACAATAAAAGTCCCTTCTGTTTTACCCATTCTTTATTCATTTTGGGACCTATTTTTGGTTCCACTTTTTATACTTCAAATAAAGAAACTTTGTACATGAAAGTTGTAGATAATGAAATAAAGAAAAATACAAAATTGATTTCACTGAAAAATAATATACAGATAAAAAGTTAAGATCTGAATAAAATTCCAGAATCCCAACTTCTCAGACCCGTATATCCCAAATAAAAACTCCAAATGCATCAAACTCACCTTTAATTGTATGTATATAATTTAAAATAAGCTATTTAATGGTGGTGGTTTCGCATTTGGCGGAGCTACGGTTTGAAAGTTGAGTTTTGGACACCTATTGTATTCTTATACAGATTAAAATATTCATTTTATTATTTATTCTTTATTTTAATAATTTTATATTTTTATAATTTTGTAAATTTTATTTATAATAAATATGTGTATTAAAATCAGAATAAAAACTCAAAGAAAACTCAAAATAAAATACTTATATATAAAATACATAGGTATTATACCTATATAATTGATTCTTCTATTTTATTAAATATACAAAACACTTCAGAAAAATAAAATAAAAATATATTTAAGTGTATAAAAATACTCTATAAATATATAAAATGATAAATAAATTAAATATACAAAATAAAAACAAAATATTAGATTATATAGACAAAGATACCTATATAGCCTATAAAAGGTAACTTGTATTTTTATACCTCTAAAATATAAATAAAAATCATAATAAAATAATCTACAAAATAATAAATATTTTTCATTTTATAACCCAAAAATAATAAAATCGTTTACTATTTTAAATTAATTTTACAAATAATTTTCCCAGGATTTTTTTCTGGTTGGTCCACGTGGACCAACCAGCACCCCCTGCACCCTATCAGAATGAGTTTTTGCCCCATTTTGGGGCTCGCATCGTTCACAATTTCACCTCGGTCCCTTCTTGACTTTTTCTCCCCATACATCCACCATACACGCCCATATTTTGTATCAAGGATTTGATCGTTGCTTCGCTGGTTACACCTCGATTTTCATGCTGTCTTGTCCACTTTTTGACCAGCCTCTGTCACTCCTGTTAAAGCCTTGTTTTTATCCGTTTTTGAGGTCAAATCTTTCACCATTTCATGAAGCATCCTTCTTGCCTTTTTCTCCCCATAAATCAATGATCCACGCCCAAATATTACTTAGGGGATTGGATTCACGATACGCTCAATATTCATCGAACCATGGAGACTGTTCATCACATTGTACAAAAAAACCCCTCTGTTGCTGTCAGAACATCTTTCTCGCCCTGTTTCTCCTAATTTTGGGGCTCACACCTTTCATTTTTTGTCATCGACTTCTTCTTGGATTTTTCTCATTGTACATCTGGGATACACGCCAGGTGCTTGGATCTTCCAAGAGTGCCCTCATTCACCCGTGATCATTCATTGAAGGACACGCCATCACCACTTGTACATAAACCACCTGCATAATTTCCTCTCATTTTTGAACTCCTTTTGCCCCTTCTTCCACCCTTATTTTGTGTGCTGAGGTTAGAGGGAGGTGACAACAACCTCACATTGCCGTTAGGAGGAGCGGAGGAGCGGCGCGGAGGCGTATCCACCCTCATCTTCGGCCCTTGGCCGTGAGGTTAATGTCTTGGTTCTTCCCAGCCAATCGAGGTCGTATTTGCTTGTTTTTCTTGACTTTTCTTTGTTGTAGACTAGCTGTAGTGTAACCTTTTATTTCATGTATTTGTTGGCTTGATTTGCGCTCCATTCATCATCAACTCCCCCTCGCCGGAGCTTGCTTCGGCGAGCTCCATTTTTGCCACCTACTCCATTCGATCACCCACATTTGCCCTAGGATTGCAGGTCCCAGGGTCAAGAGACTCCATCTGGAGTCGGATTTTGCCAAGGAACGAGGTAGCTGGAGCCGTGACTCGTCCTCGATGCCGTGGTGGCCCTCCGGTGGTCTTTCCACCATTTTGACGCCGCCGGTAGCTCGAGGGGCTCTGCAGGAGGAAACTCAACATTTTTGGGGCTTCACTGCACGTCGAAGGGGAGCGGATAGGCCGGTGGAAGTTTGCCTTGACCGGCGAGCTTCCATGTTCTTCCATCATCCTCCGCAGTCGTTCGATCGCCGGAGTTCTTCCAGCGCTGCACCGTCGGATTGCCTTGGGCGTGGGTATTTTGCATAAACCTCCCTCACCACTTTTGTAATATTTTATTAGTACTGAATCATTCATTGGTTGTTTTAAACTTTTGTGAAATTTGCGAATTGCACCCCAGAGTTTTGTAAAATTATAGGTTGGCCCCTACCAAGCCTTGTGTTTTTGTACGCTTTCCCTATTTATTGCATGCATCTATAAACCCCAAAAATTCTAAAAAAAAGATAAATTATGTTCCTGTTGACTTGTGCTTACATGTCATATTTTTATTTTTCATTTTATTGCATTTTATTATTTATAAAAATTCAAAAACCCTCATTTTCAGCACTGTTTGCATTAGAAAATACATAAAATTTATTAAAACACATCAGAAAATTCCCAAGAAAATATATTATGTCTATTTTAGTGTGTTTTAACTTCAATCCAAAAATCACTAAAAAATACAAAACAAAACTCCTAAAAATTATAAAAATCTAAAACCTTCATAAAAATCTTAAAAATTCTACAAAATTCCTAAAAATGCAATTTCAGTTTTCGTATCTTCTCTGATTCATTATCGTTCAAATAAAAATAATTTGAGGAATTTTGGACACCATTTGATATTTTTCATCCTCATTTTAGTTTCAGTCAGCAACCTAGTTCACTATTTTCTAGTATTTTTGACTTTAAAAGTACCAAAAAAATTCAGAAAAATCTATAAAAGTAACAAAAATATTAAAAAATATAAAAAAGCCAAAACATTTCATTTCCTGATTTTTGAGGATTTTTACTTATTTTTATAAATACCTTATCCTTCTTTTCTCTTATATTGTATATATATTCTATTATTGAAAAGGAAAATATAAAAATACAAAAAACATAAGAAAAATAAAATCAATAAATTAAAATCAAAATAAAAAATATAAAATCAAAAATTAAATAAAAAATATAAAATAAAAAACCCACAAAAACATTTGCATATTGCAGACAATTAATCACATCACATTTTGAACATTGCATTGATCTATACTGTCTGCTCCCTGTGTTCGACCTCTACACATACTTGCACCTATACACATCTTTGTTGTAGAGTTATAATAAATTTTAATTCCGCACCACTTTTCATTGCTTGATTTCTGTTGTGGGTTAATTGTTGTTTGAATTGCGGATTTCACTGGAGGTCAACTCAGCGAATGTTGGTTCGCCTTGTGAACCGACACGACCTCTCGATTTTTGCGTTCAACAAATGGCACCGTTGTCGGGGAGCAACAACGCATAGTTTGTCTTTTTGATTGTGATTGTGATCGTTTGTCTGTTTCACGGTTTTTATTTTCACTCTATTTATTTTCCTTATTTTTGATATATCTATTGAGCTGTCTAATCCCCCTCTCTTGTTGCCTTTATGCGAGGAACCGCGGATCGAGGGAGGCGCTCCACCCTATGTGCCTTTGCACCCACGTGAAGTCGACATCTACCAGCCGAGCACCGAGGAGACGAAGAGGAATTTTGAAGACCGAGCTCCATCTTTTAGTTGTAGCATTTTCTTGCCTTGTATTTATTCTTGTAATTCAAGTGAGAGAGAGAGACATTAATTTGTAATAATACAGGTACCCCCAAACATTGGACTTTCGAGCCTAATTTCCAGGTGTTTGTACACCTGGGGGCTCACCGCGGCTTTTCACGGTTTTCATCGCATTTTTTTCCTTTGTTTTCTCGGTTTTATTTTCTTTCCTTTGTGTGAATGAGCCCTTAGCAGTAGGAGCTTGCTTTATCGAGTAAATTAGGTCCAAAGACCTAACAACCTTTGCATGTACCTATAGTGCGCATTGGACTTAGTTTAAAACTTTAAACAGTCGCCTCATCATCTTCGAGCCTTCATGCCACGAGCCCACCATACCAAGCGCCGCTCCTGAACTCGACGTGTCAAGTTGAGGAGGGGTGAGCCTAGACCGGACTCCTGGATTGAAGATCGATGACCGACTTGTGGTTCTTCACGCTAATAGCAGCTTCTCACACTTAGGGCGATTTCATTGGCTTGCATCTGCATATAGATTAGGTTTCAATTCTGCTGAGCATCCATGCATGTAGAGTGCTGGAGGCAAGGTGAGATTTTACGCTTTAGCATCCATCATTGTTTTGCCGCTTGCATTGCTTTTCCGACTCTCCCTCTGATTTTGACTACCTAGGTGCTCAAAGGAATTGATTCCCCGATAGGCTCGTGCATTCTCACTAAAAATCCAAAAAAAGAGATAACCAATAAAATTGGGACTGCTAATATTACTTGACCCTAAAAAAAGATCAAAAAGAAAAATTTTCTCTTGGGGTGAGTAATCCCCTCATTGTCTTCGTTTTACATTGCTCGCGTACACCTTAAGGACTAGTGTCCAAATCCTATTCAGCCCCTAAGTGTGTGTGCAACTTTTGGACTTCTCACTTAACTCTAAAACAGACAAGATAAAAAGACTGACTTTTCGGTCTCTACCTAGTTGAGTAGGTGAATTGAGGGTTTGTCTTGTTTCATTTTTGCTTTTGATTGTTTTGTGTGTGTTCTAGATCGCTTCTGCGCATTTGCGCCTTCTTCTCTACTCTCTTGACTTGACCATCGTGCTCTCCCGATCATTTTTTTTGTTGTTTTCGAGATGGACCCCTGGAGCGTCTTTTATCCGGACTTTGCGGATCCTTCGTTCACTCTAGCCGGTCCGCCTCCTTTTTTCCAGGAGGACTTTGCTCCTGATTTTTGTACATACTCGCCTCAGCCGCAGTATCAGACCTCGGACTTATACTCACCTCCACCTCCACCTGTATATTATCCACCTCCACCTTCACATCCACCCGAGTCTGATCTATTGGAGTCACCTTTCATGGAGTCCACCCTTGAGCACTTGACCCAGATGATGGATCATATGAGATAGAGGATTGACAACCTCACCCAGAGTGACCATGATATTCCACCATTTGATGATATGGGTTCACTCGAGGATTTCCATGAGAGCTTGCAATCGCCCAAAATACAAAAAATGAGAAAATTTTAAAAATCCAAAAAGAGTTCGGGAGACACGTGATCGATTCAGACTATGAGGAGAACGTCCATTTGCCAGATCCTTTATCCACACATCCATTCACACTCTGCCCCACCTTTGACCCCGAGGATGCCGCTGTACAGACTTCTCTTGGCATGCCTCGTGTATATGCTGATTCCGACTTCCTCCCGCGTATGGAGGAAGTCCAAAAATTCAAAAAAATGTTGACTGAACCCGAAGTGGTGGCTACTATTCATGAGATCATCCGTGCCCCACTTCAGCAGGACATGACTGATTTATCTGCTCCTCTTCCCATGAAGAGAAAGCGGAGGAGCAGATCTGAGCGTCATATCTTGACCATGGCCACTGCCCATGCCATCACACACCGTCCCATTCCTCGGAAGAAGAAAACTGTCACACCTTTCATTAGCTGCACCATCTCTGACTTCACATGTGATCACACTCTCCTAGACAGTGATGCTTCGATTAGCTTATTACCTTTATCATTGGTACAGTCTCTTTACTTAGGGCCTCGAAAAAAGACCAGGATGATCGTACAGCTCGCTGATGGATCAATAAAGAGGCCGAAGGGTATACTAGAAAATGCCGTCATTTCGATTCAGGGCACGAGCTATACTGTTGAATTTGTCATTTTGCCCATGGAGACCTCACTGGGGAGCATTGTCCAATCATCCTGGGACGACCATTCCTTGCCTCTGCGAGGGTCGTTATTGATTACGGATCAGGAGAGATTTGCTTCCGTCCTGCTGACGAGAGCGAAGTGTCAATCACCGCACCCATAGTTGACCAGAGACATGCACCTGATGCGACTT
This sequence comes from Ottelia alismoides, assembly GCA_037367405.1. NCBI lineage: Eukaryota > Viridiplantae > Streptophyta > Magnoliopsida > Alismatales > Hydrocharitaceae > Ottelia > Ottelia alismoides. The sequence goes on along the minus strand of JAZKJV010004058.1, from coordinate 277,374 downwards.
CACCCATCTTGGCTGACCTCGAGGACCATGACCTTGATGATACTATCAGAGAATTTTGCTGCTCATTGGATACCACTGAGACCCGAGAATTCCTCCCTGTTGAGGAAGACTCGGAAAGCATGGACCTCATAGTTCCTTCTTCTGGAACTTGGCGTTGTGTTGATGACATCCGCGGGATTTACATGATTGATACCATTGAGCGGAGGGCGGATTTAGAGACTAGACAAGACCGACGTGATCTGACTACTTTCACCAATGAGTCCGCTCCTGTTCACTTAGATTCAGATGAGCTAAAGGCCGAATTTGATCTGATTGCTTTTATTCGGGAATTTGGGCCTTTTGATGAAAAAGATGATCCGGTTGAGATTATAGAGGACGAACAGAGTTCGACTACTTCCATTGATGAGTTCGTTCCTTTTGGTTTTGACCTGGACGAGACCTCGCAGGATGACACTGATTACACTACTTTCGATGATGACGAGTTCGTCCCTTTTCACTTCGATATCAGTGAGACACCCAAGGCCAGACCTGACCACACTTCTTCCACTCACCCGTCTGTGCCTTCACACCCTAGGGCCCCTGAGGATCTCCACTCTGTCAACCCTGATCAGCTTCCATCCACTGTGGACCCCGATGTCGACCTGCACCATACCAGATCTATTCCTCAGCGGTCCCGCAAGAAGGTTCGCTTTCTACCTTCTTGATCACGTGTACATCCACCTCTGTTGTATATCCACTTTTGTTTATTCATCATTCCGTTTCATCACTCCTGTTGTTGCCTATACTTAAGGCTTCTTTTACCCTAAGTATAGGGGGAGTGGTGTGTACATCCTCACGATCTCTTCTTCCACTTTCATCTCTTTTCTTCTTTTCTTCTTTTCCTTTTCTATCTTCCTTATCTATCAAAAAGGTGCAGCCCCTTGTAGACAGTCTGCTATACTTAGGACGTACTTTGTCCTAAGTATAGGGGGGTGTGCACCCCGAGCTCTTCTATTTTTCGATCCTCTCCATTATCTCCTCTTCTTGTCTATACTTAGGGATATCTTACCATAAGCATAGGGGGAGACAATCTGAGTACGATCTGTTCATTCCCACCCTTGACCCTCCCTGCTTTGTGTACAGTCTGCTATACTTAGGATTATTTGATCCTAAGTATAGCGGGGACGGTCAACTTCTCATTCGTTCATTCATTTCCTATTGCGTTTATTCTTTAGATTTTCCTATACTCAGTACGAGTTATGTCTTCTCTTTTCTCTCTGATCTATGAGGACATAGCTCAAGCTAAGTATAGGGGGGTCATAAATACTACGCATATACTTTAGCCATAACTCATACTTTCATATTTTTCTTAATAATATGGCTTATAATTCTTTTAAAATTCATTAAAAACCTTAATAAAAAGATGTTATTATTCCTCAAAATTCTTTGTGTATCTACTGATTAATAAGTCAGGTGAAAATATTTTTTGCAAAATGTTTGAAAAATAGCTTGAAAATCCTTGTGAAAAATCTTTTGAAAACTATTTGTAAAACATTTTGTTACATGTTTTCAACCTTTGTAAAAATATTTTGTTTGAAAAATTTATTTTCTTTGTGTGAAATAAAATGTTTGAAAAATGATTTGCAAATGGTTTGAAAAAAGGTTGCAAAAATATTTTGAAAAATCTATCTATACTGTTTGAAAACCTTTGCAAAATGATTTTCAAATGTGTGTACATGTTTGCAAAAATATTTGTAAAAATTATTTTGGACTATAGTTTTCAAAATTGTTTGAAAAACCTGTGTCAAATAAGTTTGAGGAATACATACATCTTCCTAAAATTCTTTATTGTATATACTTATAAAATTGACCACTTACCCTTGTAAATTCCTAAAATCCACCTCTTGTAAATATAAGAAGCACTCCCGTGTAAATATTTTTAACCTAATTTGTATCCAAAATCTTTTTATTTTGAAAAAATATCCAAAAAACATTTGCAAAATTAAAATCCAATTTTTTTTTGAAAAATCCTTTTGAAAAATATAAAAATATGCATATGCATCATCATCTTTTCAAAAATCCATAAAAAGTTCAAAATCTTGAAAATTGCATCACAAAAATATTTTCTGCATTCTGCATATCATTTGCATAGCATGAGCATTTTTCGGATTGAGTTTGATAGTTGAACAAGTCTAAATAAAATCCAGAGATTGGAGCTTGATTGGACCTTAAAATCTACCTAATAACAAGAACCTTAAAGGAACTGGGTTTTAGGTACTTCTGGTCTAGTTCACTTAATTCTTTGTGGATAACGGGACTTGGTTCAATGGATTCTTGATTGCCTAAGTAGAGTATTTGGGAGCACACGCACGAATATTGTTGATAATGACCTAACTTGGACAACTGCACCTTTCACATGGCTCAACTCAGTTGGATTGGTGAGGGGGTTGGATTTGTCAGTATGAGACGCACACAAGTGGAAACACTTGTCCTCCTCTAGGGAGGGAAGTGCACCCCAACCCATCCAGTGATGAGGAATTCTAAAGATAGGAGAGTGTGGGTTGCAATAAAGCTTCAAAAGAGGGATAGTCTACTGGCTCAAGAGGAAAAACTCCCTATGTAAATGTTGTTGTGAATAGTATTTCAAAAAAAAGACAGGCCTGTACAATAATAAAATGCCTGCAAAAGTACGTGAATATGTTGTATAGTCAATAAGCAAGCTTGAGTTCCAAAGTCAAATACGTGAGCCTACAACTGGATGACTTGACTACACCGGTCTTGCATCCTAGGATAGGTAGCTACACTGGCTACCGTCCATTCTTCTCTTCACCCCCTCCTCTTGAGCTGGTTGCTACTTGAACTTAGAAGGGAATACCCCGCTTCTCGAGGAAGGAGTTATTAGATTTGGCAATCATTGGGTTGTCGTACTGGAGAAGTCAGTCTCTTTGTCATTCTAGTTGGGGAGAGCCACTATCACTTACACTGTACGAGTCAGAATCATAGTCGTAAGGGTTTGCGTATGAGTTGAGATATTTCTGACCTGGCTATTGAGGAGAGTTGGGCAGAGTTTTGGGATTCTCGAGGACTGTTGGATTTCAAATCTAGTTCTCATTAAGGTTCCGCCCGCACTAAAATTCCAAAGGTCCTACTTAAGTTTCAAACTTTGATTTTGTGAAGACAAGTTTGACAATTAAATTTAGTCCATCTTTCTTCTTTTTCTTTTCTTTATTTTTCTTTTTCTGCACTTATTGCATAAGTGTTTGCTAGGGACTAGCAAAGGCAAGTATAGGGGATGATGAATCTACGTTTTATCATCTTTATTCTATCATTTTGGCCTTAAAACCCCTAGTAAATGCGTATAAATAGGCTTAATTTAGGCATTTTAGCATTCATGCATAATTGTGTAAATATTGTTTAAAATGCGGTTTTTAAAGCCAAAATTATAGAATAAAGAAAAGAAAAGAAAAGAAAAAGAATAAAATATTGTAAATATTTTATGACCCGAAACCCCGAGACCTAGGCATCTCGATGACTAGGTCGACAAGGAATAAAGTAGGGGGAGATAAGTGCCGAAAAACAATAAAAGTCCCTTTTGTTTTACCCATTCTTTATTCATTTTAGGACCTATTTTTGGTTCCACTTTTTATACTTCAAATAAAGAAACTTTGTACATGAAAGTTGTAGATAATGAATTAAAGAAAAATACAAAATTTTCTTCACTGAAAAATAATATAGAGATAAAAAGTTATGATCTGCGTAAAATTCCAGAATCCCAACTTCCCAGACCTGTATCTCCCAAATAAAAACTCCAAATGCATCAAACTCACCTTTAATTGTATATAATTTAAAATAAGCTATTTAATGGCGGTGAATTCGCATTTGACGGAGCTACGATTTGAAAGTTGAGTTTTGGACCCCTATTGTATACTTGCACATATTAAAATATTCATTTTATTATAATTCTTTATTTTTATAATTTTATATTTTTATAATTTTGTAAATATTATTTATAATAAATATGTGTATTAAAATCAGAATAAAAACTCAAAGAAAATTCAAAATAAAATACTTGTATATAAAATACATAGGTATTATACCTATAAATATACCTATATAATTAATTTTTCTATTTTATTAAATATACAAAACACTTCAGAAAAATAAAATAAAAATATATTTAAGTGTATAAAAATACTCTATAAATATATAAAATTATAAATAAATTAAATATACAAAACAAAAATAAAATATTAGATTATATAGACAAAGATACCTATATAGCCTATAAAAGGTAACTTGTATTTTTATACCTCTAAAAAATAAAAAAAAATCATAATAAAATAATCTACAAAATAATAAACATTTTTTATTTTATAACCCAAAAAAAATAAAATCGTTTACTATTTTAAATTGATTTTACAAATACTTTTTCCAAGATTTTTTTCTGGTTGGTCCACGTGGACCAACCAGCACCCCCTGCACCCTATCAGAATGAGTTTTTGTCCCATTTCTCGGAATTTTGAAGCTCGCATCGTTCACAATTTCACCTCGGTCCCTTCTGGACTTTTTCTCCCCATACATCCACCATACACGCCCATGTTTTGTATAAAGGATTTGATCGTTGCTTTGCTGGTTACACCTCGATTTTCATGCCGTCTTGTCCACTTTTTGACCAGCCCCTGCCACTCATGTTAAAGTCTTGTTTTTATCCGTTTTCGCGGATTTTTTGAGGTCAAATCTTTCACCATTTCATGAAGCATCCTTCTTGACTTTTTCTCCCCATAGATCAATGATCCACGACCAACCATTACTTAGGGTATCGGATTTACGATACGCTCAATATTCATCGATCCATTGAGCTTGTTCATCACATTGTACAAAAAACCCCTCTGCTGCTGTCAGAACAACTTTCTCGCCCTGTTTCTCCTATATTTGGGGCTCGCACCTTTCATTTTTTGGCGTTGACGTCTTCTTGTATTTTTCTCATTGTACATCTGGGATACACGCCAGGTGCTTGGATCTTCCAAGAGTGCCCTCATTCTCCCGTGATCATTCATTGAAAGACACGCCATCACCACTTGTATATAAACCACCTCCATTATTCCCTCTCGTTTTTGAACTTGTTTTGCCCCTTCTTCCTCCCTTCTTTTGTGTGCTGAGGTTAGAGGGAGGTGACAACAACCTCACCTTGCCTTTAGGAGGAGCAGAGGAGCGGCGCGGAGGCGTATCCACCCCCATCTCCAGCCCTTGGCCGTGAGGTTTATCTCTTGGTTCTTCCCAGCCAATCGATATTGTCTTTGCTTGTTTTTCTTTATTTTTCTGTGTTGTAGACTAGCTGTAGTGTAACATTTTATTTCATGTATTCGTTGGCTTGATTTGCGCTCCATTCATCATCCACTTCCCATTCGCCAGAGCTTGCTCCGACGAGCTCCATTTTTGCCACCTACTCCATTCGATCACCCACATTTGCCCTAGGACCGTCTGCTGTTGTAGTTGTGTTTTATTTGCAGGTCCCAGGGTCAAGAGACTCCATCTGGAGTTGGATTTTGCCAAGGAACGAGGTAGCTGGAGCCGTGACTTGTCCTCGATGTCGTGGTGGCCCTCCGGTGGTCTTTCCACCATTTTGACGCCGCCAAAAGCTCGAGGGGCTCTCCAGGAGGAAGCTCGGCGTTTTTGGGGCTTCACTACATGTTGGAGGGGAGCGGATAGGCCGGTAAAAGTTTGCCTTGACCGGCGAGCTTCCATGTTCTTCCATAATACTCCGCAGTCGTTCGATCGCCGCAGTTCTTCCAGCGTTGCACCGTCAGATCGCCTTGGGCGTGGATATTTTGTGTAACCCTCCCTCGCCACTTTTGTAATATTTTATTAGTACTGAATCATTCATTGGTTGTTTTAAACTTTTGTGAAATTTGCGAACTGCACCCCAGAGTTTTGTAATATTACAGGTTGGCCCCTGCCTGGCCTTGTGTTTTTGTATGCTTTCCCTATTTATTGCATGCATCTATAAAACCTCAAAAATTCTCAAAAAATAGATTTAAGTTCCTGTTGACTTGTGCTTCCACGTCATATTTTTAGTTTTCATTTTTATTGCATTTTATTATTTATAAAAATTAAAAAACACTCATTTTCAGTACTGTTTACATTAGAAAATACATAAAAATTATAAAACACCTCAGACAATTCCCAAAAAAATAAATATTGTCTATTTTAGTGTGATTTAACTACAATCCAAAAATCACTAAAAACTACAAAAGAAAAATCCTAAAAATTATAAAACTCTAAAAACCTTCATAAAAATCTTAAAAATTCTACAAAAATCCTAAAAATAAAATTCCAGTTTCGGTATCTTCTCTGATTCAATATATTTGAATTAAAATCAATTTGAGGAATTTTGGACACCATTTGATCTTTTTCATCCTCATTTTATTTTCAGCCAGCAACCTAGTTCACTGTTTTCTAGTATTTTTGACTTTAAAAATACCAAAAAAATTTAGAAAAATCTATAAAAATCATAAAAATATTAAAAAATATAAAAAAGCCAAAAAAATTTCATTTCCTGATTTTTTATGATTTTTACTTATTTTTATAAATACCTTATCCTTCTTTTCTATTATATTGTATATATATTCTATTATTGAAAAAGAAAATATAAAAATACAAAAAATACAAAAAAATAAAATCAGTAAATTAAAAATCAAAATAAAAATATATAAAATAAAAAATTAAATAAAAATATAAAATTAAAAACCCACAAAAACATTTGCATATTGTTGACAAATAATCACTTCACATTTTGCACATTGCATTGATCTATCATGTCTGCTCCCTGTGTTCGACCTCTACGCATACTTGCACCTATACACATCTTTGTTGTAGAGTTATAATAAATTTTAACTCCGCACCACTTTTCATTGCTTGATTTCTGTTGTGGGTTAATTGTTGTTTGAATTGTGGATTTCGCTGGAGGTCAACTCAGCGACTGTTGGTTCGCCTTGTCAACCGACACGACCTCTCGATTTTCGCATTCAACAGGAGGCTAGATGCGACAGCATAATCCGGCAATGAGATGAGCTACACTGTATCAGCAGCCAAATCAAGCTCCCAATGAGTCCTTCGAGATCCTGTCATGATCCTAAGGCTTCTAGTGGAGAAAGAGAGGTGCACAGAGCGAGCTAGGGTACGACAGAGCTTGAGGATAGTTATCAGGCATCCTAGGCATCTGGGAGGATCGAGAGATTTCGCGAAATCAAGGTGGATTCAACAAAACCTAGGGATCCACGAGGATCACAGATCCTAGGGGAACATTCAGGCGCAAGATTAGAGGGACAAGGTGGTCAGACTCGGGCTTGGGAAAAGGGAGAAAACAGATCTAAAAGAAGGAATGTCCGGGTTAGACCTGGAAGGGAGGAGGTTGACCTGGGTCAACAGACCCGGTTGACTAACAGAAAAAAGAGATTTACAAAATCAAAGAAAATTAATAGAAAGTAATAAATGATTTTCAAATAAAACATTATAAAAAAATGTTAGTTTTTTTGCAAGCTATTTTTCGATGAATTTAAATAATAAGTATAATATGGTATATACAATAAATATTATTACGTACATGTATAATATACATATATATTATATACATATATTTTATTTTTTTAAAAATACATTGTTTTATATTCTATTTACTTACAAAATAATTTAAGAGTATAAAAATATTTTATTGGATTTTTACAAGTTAATTAATAGTGTTAATAAATTAGGTTTGTGTACAATATATACATTATTGGTCTTTTTGCATGATAAAGAATTGAATTTATTTTTATTTTGTATTTTATGAATTTTATTATAATTTTATTTAATTATTAGAAGTATATACAAGTTTTTAAAATATAATATATGCCATTTATTTTTAAAAGAATGAATAAATAAATAAATACATATACAAAAGTATATGTATTGTACAATTGTACAAAATCTAATTTTTGCAATTATTTTTATTATTTACATCACATTTTTATTTACAAAATTTATTAAGGAAATTAAATTATTTTGAGATTATTTTATTAAGAATCAAAAATAGGTGAAGGATATTTACAAGATGAGTAGTGATGAATATATATAGTGAATAAGGACCCTATCTCTCCCTACTTTATTCCTTGTCGATCAGGCCAATATTTGACCTTCTCTTGAGGTTCAGGTCAGTATGTACTTATTGCATAAATACTTCCTTATTTTACTTTCTTTCTTTTTCTTTTCTTCTTTATTCTTTTTATTTGAATATATAAGTGCTAATTACACAATATTAATAAAAGCACGCTCTATGCTAATTTATTGTAATTGATATATATATTTATAGGTATTTTGCATAGGGTATTCGGCTAAAATAAAAGAACGAAGGATGTGAATCATGGATTCGTCAGTCAATAATATGATGATAGCTTTCATATAGGCCATTCAGGCATAGTTGACTAAACAAGATGACATCCAGGCTAGATTGAGAGATATGATCTTCAAGCTGAGGAATGAGAGATAAGATAGGAGAGAGGAGGACGGGCAAGCCAATGAAGGTGGGAGTAGGGAGGAGGAGATCCGCTAGTTGAGCCATGGCTAATCTTACACTTAAGGATGCCTATAATCCAGGGGCAGGACAAACTAATACATGGATTAGGATACATGCGATTCATGGGCATTTTGCACTAAAGCCGACAATTTTACCTCTACTCCCAATATTCAATGGACACATTAACGAAGAACCATATGTACACCTCCAGTAGTTTGACCGCATATGTGGAATTATACACTACCCTGACATCCCATCAGAGGTTGCGAAGATGACGACCTTCTCGTTCATCCTTATGGATATGGCATTATATTATATTAATCATTTAGGAAGGGTTGTTACGTCCTAGGAAGAATTGAGATCAGGATTCTTGAACAAGTATTATCCCCTAGGACAATTGAATCAAATGCAGTCCTTGATTGCCAACTTCTCCCAAATGTCCCATGAGCCTATTCACAAGGCATGGGGAAGATTTAAGATATAACATTGAAGTGCCCTCATCTTGATATACAAAAGACGAGCCTTGTGCAGAATTTCTTTGGGGTTTTGAGCATTGAAAATAAGGAATTGGTAGATGTCACTTGTGGGGGGTAGACTACTTCAACAAGAACAAGGATGTCCTTTATAAGATTTTTGAGGAGATGGCAGGGATCTCTACATCTCTTTCTTTTTCACGTGCTTTTCAGAAGCATCCTGTTACTTCTGCTTCAGCACCCTACAAGGCTATCAACATGACAGCATCTCACGATGTGGATAGGGTGGACAGTACATATTTGACCATCACAAGAATTACCTATCCAAAGTGGACATAATAGAAAAACGATCCAAAGAGCTTGAAAAGTTACATGTGATCGAGCAGAGGACAATGAACCTGAATAAGATGGATGACAATAGGAAGCATACGATCTTCTTGTCAATACAATTAGCGCTTGTCAAAGCACGAGTGCCACAATCGACACTTCTACTCATAAGCAGACTTCTTACACTTCAGCGCAATAGAGTACCGAAGCACCCCCTACAGTCTAGCATGTTTATTACGTACAGACTCCGGATTAGGTCCCGCAACAGTCACCCTCATCATGCATACCGACATACCGGCAGGAGCCTCCTTACATTCCTTAGTAGCAGTATCCATCTCCACCTCTCATTCAGGAGATGAATAGTATTTGGTTTGACCGAGAGCATAGCCATCCCCGTCCATCAAGACAAGGTCAGTTGGGTACTCAGGCCGGTCAGAGACTAGTTCACCATCTTCAGGGAGGGAGACCACACCCCCAGCACCATCATCTACAACATCACTTTTCATCTCCACCATACTTCTAGAATTGGAGACATGGACAACAACAGATGCAACATGCACATCCTTATCAACCTTGCTATCAGTAGTAGGCTGCATCTTATGGACATTTTTTGCATCCACCTCCTCCTCCTCCTCCTTATTATCAGTTACAAAACTCTGGGTACCTGTAGCCTCCGCACTACCAATCATAATGACAACCTATAGTTGAGCATCCAGAGGCACCTTCGGTGAATCTCACACGTGATCAACTTGCACTACTGATGAAGAACATGAATGATTTGACTTAGAGACTTGATGACCTAACCACCATGAAGATTTTGATTCAAGCTCAGGTCGAAGCCAATCCCAACAACTTCATATGCAAGGAGCAGGTAGCTCATGAACCACGCACTCCCGAGACAGGTATGGCCCTTGATTTTACTTGTTTATCTAACGCCATTTATCTCAGGAGTGGTAGGATATGCATCTGCCTATGAAGTAGTTGGGATTTGGAGATCGAGCCACTGAGAGAGCTACATTGACACCATCATCTTCTTCTCCAGTTGAGCAACGATCTAGTGTTGCAGAGCTATAGCATGGAAGATCATCACCACCATCTACTTCTTTACCACCACCATCATCATCATTATTCAGAAAAAGCCAAAAAGATAATAAATAAAGATGCAGTACCAAGTCAGCCATGAAGGAGAACACACCCGTCATGGAGTCGTCTTCTACACTAGCAGACCAAGTAGCTCATCCTATTTTTCGTTTTGTTTCTTATACTCTTGTATTGGATAACATTGTACATACTGATTCTGGTTGTCCAAATGTACATGATGACTCTAATTTGAATAAGAGAAATCAACAGTTTGATGTTTCTGATTCTGTTCTATTTCCTTCATCTTTGAATAAAATAGAAACATAAAAAAAACAAAAACAACACTATTTGATGCTAGAGTGGTAGATATATTGCAAAACATCTGTTTATACATGCCACTCCTTAAGGCCATGGAGTACATGCTTGCAGTCAAAAAAGGAAATGAAAGAAGCATGTACTCAAAAGCGTCAACCAAGGAAAAACAGATGAAAGAAATTAGAGAAACACGTATTAACCATGGCCACAGTTCATGTCATCAGCAACCTCCTGCCCAAAAAGAAAGATAAGGGAGGACCTCCCATCGTTTGGCATATTTTTGATCAAAAGTTTGATTGTACTCTTCTCAATAGAGGATCCTCCATTAATCTCATACCATCCTCGCTACTCACTGAGTTTGGGTTGGGGCCTCTTAGATGCACCAGAATGATCCTTTAGTTTGCTAATAGATCGATCAAGAGGCTAGGGGGAATTCTTTAGGATGTTATTGTAACACTGCATGGAATGAGATTCCCAGTTGATTTTGTTGTTATGGATAGGGATACCTCTGCACCATTACACCATACACCGATCACACTTGGTCAATCGTTCCTTTAAATGACCGAAGCGGTAGTTGATTATGGTATTTTAGAGATAACCTTTCACTCCCTTAGTGACAAGGTTAAGATAGAGATGATCTTAGATACAAAACCATCATCGGCATCACCAATAGTAGTTGAAAGAGAGAGAGACAACTACAACAAATTTCGAAGACTGTGATTTTCTTGCTAAGTTTTGAGATACAGATCTTTTTACAGATTTCATGGATACCCATGAGTTCCTTTTCCAGAAGTAACACCTGGAAAGCACAATCAATTTTTAACTCCCCTGTTGATAATTCCGAGTTGTCAACTAATGTATTATATAAGCTATTTTTTAAGGATCATTCTGAGTTTTCAGAGATACATTCTGAGATTCCTGAGATACATTCTTTTTCTGAGATTACTGATGGGAAACCTCCTATTGAGATTTGAAATATTTGTTGAGAATTCTGAAAATCCCGTTGAGCCATTCCTTTCTGAGCAGAGATCATTTATTGCAGACCTTGGAAGTTTTAATTGCTGAGTCTACAATAGCCATAGTGGGCAGTTCATACAATGCAGATCATTTACCTTCTACTAGTGCAGTTGCAGAGGTTGTCACAGAGCAGATCCAGACCCCACCTGAGCTTAAGGCTTTACCCTCAGCACTGAAGTATGACTTCCTTGCACGTGCCTCCCAAACGTTTCCAGTAATCAATAGTTCGTAGTTGATCGACAATCAAGAATCTCACTTACTAAAGGTTCTCGAGAGAAACCATAAGGCCATAGGCTAGAATACTTCGGATCTCCATGGGATTAGTCCAGCTTTGTGCTCGCATCATCTCAACTTAGAGGACGACAACAAATCCATCCGTGGGTGTCAGCACCGTCTAAATCCAAACCTTTGGGATGTTGTCATGAAAGATATTAGGAAATGGTGTGATATTAGATTTATTTATCCCATTTAGGATTCCAAGTGGGTCATCCCATTGCTTTTGGTCTTGAAGAAATCCGGGAGTACTATAGTGATGAATGACTATGGTGAGCAGATTCTGACCTGTGCACCTACTTCATGGCGTACTTGCATAAATTACCGATGCCTGAGTTCAACTACTAAGAAAGATCACTTTCCACTACCTATTATTGATCATATTATTGATAGGTTGATAGGGAAGTAGTTCTTTTGTTTATTGGACGGGCATTCAGGGTATAAACATGTTGCAATTGCTCCTGAAGATAAGGAGACAACTACTTTTACTTGTTCATTTGGCACCCACACCTTTAGACATATACCGTTTGAATTGTGTAATGCACCAGCTACATTCCAGAGGTGTATGATGGCTATTTTTGCCGACATGGTAGGTATTTTTAGAGGTTTTCATGGACGATTTCTCGGTCTACAGAGATAGTTTTGACTTATGTCTTAATCATTTAGACCGAGTACTTCAATGTTGTTGCATAGTTAACTTAGTGCTTTCATGGGAGAAGAGTTACTTTATGGTGACTAATGGAATTGTATTGGGACTCGTCATCTGCAAACAAGGCATGGAGGTTGACTAGGCTAAGATTGATGTGATCTCCAAGATAGATCCATCACAGAATCTGAAGTAGTTGAGGTCGTTCCTTGGTCACATTGGATTTTATAAGAGATTCATTAAGGACTTCAGCAAGATCGTCAGACTTTTGATCGAGCTTTTGTGCAAGGAGAGTGAGTTTGTAGTTGATGAGAAAGTCCTCCTTGCATTTCATCAGATGAAAGACATGGCTACTAGTGCTCCTATCCTACAGCCACCTGATTGGTCTCTTCCCTTTGAGATCATAACGGATGCATCAAATTTTGCAGTTGGAGCAGTTTTAGGGTAAAGAAGGGATGTGATACCATTTACTATACACTATGCTAGAAATATTCTGGATGAGACACAACACAATCACACAATTATAGTTGGAGATGTCACCAATGTTGTTGGCATTAGAGAAGTTCAGATCTTACTTACTTGTTTCAAATGTCATTGTATACATGGATCACACTGCAACGATATTTATAGGCAAAGAGGGATGCGAAATCACAACTTATCAGATGGATCCTTCTTCTCCAGGAGTTTGATTTAGAGATTCGTGATAAACCTGGAGTAATAATGTTGTGGCAGATCACCTTTCCTGGATCACGGATGCAAAGTCTTCGGAGTAGTCAATACTTCCTATTTCAAAGACCTTTTCAGATGAGACTATTTTGTTTGTGGTCTCACTCCCATGGTATGCTGATGTTGTGAACTATCTTCTCTAAGAAAGTTCCACAACATTGGTCGAATAAAAAGGTAGATTGATTCCTGTCAGAGATACATTTTTACCAGTGGGGGATTATTTTCTATTTCATGAGGGTGTAGATTGTATTTGTAGGAGGTACATTCCTCAAGAGGAATACATCTATTTTCTTGAACATATCACAAATTAGAGTCCGGTGGACATCATTCGGGGAAGCACATGTCAACAGATGTTTTACAATGCGGCCTACGGTGGTCAACTCTATTAAGGATGCTATTGATTATGTTCGAGGTTGTACTGATTGTCAGAAAATGGGAGAAATCGTTAGATCCAAAGATACCATGCCCCCTAGGTATATTCAGATTTCACATATTTTTGATTCTTGGGGCAAAGAATTCATAGGCTCATTTCCTATCAATCAGGGATTTCAATACATCTTGCTTACTGTGGTTTATGTTAGTCGTTGGGTGGAGGCTATCCCCACCCGAGCTGTTGATGGTCATACGATTTATTCCTTTCTTAAGGACAACATTATTGCCTGGTTTGGGATTCCCAAGATACTCACTTCAGATGGGGGTAGCCATTTCATCAATAGAAAGGTCAAGAAGCTTGTGAAGGAGTACGCCATTGAGCATAGAGTTGTGTCTCCTTACCACCTCCAAACTAATGGCTTGGCTGAAATTTCAAATAGGGAGATTAAGACGATACTTCAGAAACTTGTACGTCTAGATAGGAAGAACTGGTCCCAGATGCTTGACTCATTTCTACAGCTTATTAGACAATATACAAGTATCCATTGGGTATGTCTCCCTATAGATTGGTTTATGGAAAGACTTGCCACTTGCTAGTTGAGCTGATAGTGAAATCTTTGTGGGCAATCCTTGTATGCAATTTGGACTATGAGAAAGCACGATAGAGTAGGAAGTTGGATCTGAACATATTGCTGGAATTATGAGATTTCACCTATGACGACTCACTCGTGCTTAAGGTGAAAGTCAAGCATTAGCATGATAGACAAATTAGAAGGAATACTTTCTCCCATGATAAGAAAGTTTGGTTGTTTGATGCGAAAACGAAATTGTTCCCTAGAAAATAAATAAAGCAAATGGTTAGGACCGTTCATTGGTAGAGTTGTGCATGACAAAGGTAGTATTGTAATATATAGGTTGTCATCTTACACACAACCATTTGTTGTGAACGGACAATTGCTGAAGCCATATATAGATCATGATACATTCATGTCCGTGGTTGATTTCATTTATGTGGTATCAGATGATGATTCTTTGATATTTTCTGCATCTGATACATGAGTTGATTTTCTCTTGTATATATTCCTTTCGTTTCTTATTCTGTTTCTATCATTCACCTCTTTCACGTGTGTGTGTTATATTTAGGATCTACTTTATCCAAAGTATAGGGTAGGTGAATGATGTTAGTTTTTCTATTTTCATCTGTTTCATCAATCCGTTTTTGCTTATACATAGGGATCCTTTACCTTATGTATAGGGGGAGTAATGCCATTCATTTCATTCTCTTTCATATTTTTATTTCCTTTTATTTCTTCTTTTCTCTAGCTTGTCCTTCAACTTGTTGATATTCTTTTTCTATACTTAGGGATCTCTTACCCTAAATATATGGGAGGACAAGTCGAGTCAATGTGTTTTTCATTCTGTTACTCAGTTTTCCCCATTTGTACAATCTTCTATACTTAGGATTATTTGATCCTAAGTATAGGGGTATCACCAAGTTCCGTTCTTTTCTTTCTTTTCTTTGAGCCGTTGTTGTATAGATTCTTTTAACTTTTCTATACTTAGCATGAGTTATGTCTTCCTTTATAGCTCTTTGGTTACTATGAGGACGTAGTTCGAGCTAAGTATAGGGGGTGTCATATATATATTGTATTTAGACTTTATCCATAACTCATATTTTTGTTTGTTAATAATATGTCTACTACTTAAAAAAATATTTTGAAAAATGATTTATAAAATCATTTGCAAAAATCTTTCGTAAACTTGTTTGCAAAAAGTATTTTGTTGTAAAATAATTTGTAAAAACTTTTATAAATTTATTTATAAACTGTTTGTAAAAATTGCTGTAAATTATTTTTGCACAAATCTTTGTAAAATTATTTTTGTACAAATCTTTGTAAAATTACTTTTTTACAAACCTTTGTAAATTTGTTTATAAAATTACGTTGTTTATAAAATCATTTGTAAATTATTTTGTATAATGTATAAAATGTTTGTAAAATTTTTGAAAGCAAAGTATTTCCCAAAACATGTTTGTAAAATTGTTTGTAAAATGAATTGTAAAATATTTGTAAAATAGCTTGCAAAAATATTTGTAAAACTTTTGTGTAATCTTTGCAAAATATTTTAAAAAATGTATGTAAAATCTTTTGTAAAACGATTTAAAAAAGTTTGTAGTTTTTTTTGTAAAATTATTTTGTCACGTGTGATATCAATTATGGGATGTATATGTTTGTTGTAAAATTGTGTGAATAAAAACCTTAATCAGTTCTTCTCCTGTAAATAAAATTCATTATCTCATAGAAAATCCATTTATAAAATTTGTATTTAAAACCTATAAATAAAATCCTCTTGTAAAATAAAATATTGTATAAAATATGTATAGTGCTTGTATGTATACTTGTATATATTCCTACTAAATACATTCAAATCACTAACTCTTTTCTTTAAAAAAAAGAAGAAATAAATTGTTTAAAATCCATTAAAATTTGTAAAACTCTTTGATTTTTTTAAAATATTGTTCTTTTATTTTATTTTCGTTTCTTTCAGAAAAATGTGTGTGTTTTGTATATATTTCTTGCATTTGCATATGCATTTTTCAGAATGGTATTAACATTTAAACTAGTCTGGAATAAAATCGAGAAATGGAGCTTGGTTACGACCTTAATCCACTTTATTTCAGAGGAACCTTATAGGAATTGGTGTTAGGACATTTCAGGTTAAGTGACTTTATTCTTTGAGTTCATAAGGCTATGATCACATGTCATCTTGATTAGACTAAGTAGAATATTTAACAACACATGCGTGACCCTTTAAGACAGTGTCTTAACTTGGACAAGCACTGTACACGTAGATCAACATGGATGAGGTGGTGAGGAGGCAGAATACTTGAGCTTGGGGAAACACGCGAGTCGAAACATTCACAATCACAATAAGTGGACAGTGTGTCTCAACCTAGTTTAGTGGCACTGATGTCTAAAGACGGGATGCGATGGGTTGCAATAAGGCATCAAAAGAGGGATAGTCTACTATTTCAAGAGGAAAAACTCCTTATGTACGTGCAACAACTTTGTATATATTAAAGAGAGAGAGAGTTAAAAATCTTTCTAATCATAAGCAAAGCATATTCCTCAAAGTCTTATATAAAGGAAGCCAGCAGCTGGAGACTTGGCTACACTTGTCACGCTCCAAGGATATGTGGCTACACTAGCCACTGTCCATTCTCTTCTCTACACCCTCTTCTTGAGCTGGTTGTACTTGAACTTATAAGGGAATACCCCACTCCTTGAGGAAAGAGTAGTTAGATTGGGGAATTAGGGTTACCTTGTTAAAGGAGGTTGTTTCTTCGTAACTTCTGAGGTGTTGAGCTATAGTTCACTTACACAATACAAGTAATGAATCATAGTCGTAAGAGTTTGCATATGTAGACTTGTTCTGACCTAACTATTGAGGCGACCTGAACATAGAATCGCTGATTTTGAGGGCTGCTGAGACTTAAATCCTATTCCCAATAAGCTTCCGCAAAACTAATAATCCAAAGGTCTGGACAAGCTCCATACTTTGATTTTATGAAGATAAGTATAATAATCAATATTGTTCTAAGTTCTTTATTTTTTCCTCTAGTCTTTTTCTTTTTTGTCACTTATTCTACAAATAAGTGTTTTCTAAGGGACTGCCAAAGGTAAAGAGTAGGAGGGTGATGAATATGCTTTTCATCATCTTTATTCATTTATTTTAGCTTAAATTCCCTTATAAAACAATTGTAAATATCAATAAATCTCTTCTTTTACTAACCTTAATTCTAGTTTAAATATTGTATATTTATCAATATTTTAACCTAAAATAAATATATAAATAAAGGAAAAATAAAGAAAATAAAAGACTACATGTATGTGAAAGATACAGACTGACTCTGACCCCGAGATTAGGTCAAGACTTGACCTCATCGATAAGGAATAAAGTAGGGGGATATAAAGCCTTCTTTCAAAAACTTCAGAAAATTAATATCCACTTGTGTACATTCATCACTTGTATATCATTGTACATAATACATATTACTTACACTATTTTATTTATAACGAAACTCACTCCAAATACAATTATTTTCTTCTTGAAACATGAACATAAAAACAAGTTGTAAATAATAAAAATAGTTGCAAGAAGAACCCTTGTACATTGGGTAAATAACAACACTATGAAAAAAATGTAAAGCTCAACTTGTCAAATCAATATCTTATCCACCAAAACTCAAAATTAACCAAACTCACTTTCATTGTACTCAAAATTAAATAATCTTTAAAATGTAATGGTTTCATAAAATTAGAGCTAAGATGTGAAATGTGACTTTTTGGGATACTATTGTATATTATACCTATGTATGTAGTATGTATATTTATTCTTTTTTTGTATTTTTGTATTTACTGTATTTTTAATTATTTGTATATATTGTATTTGACTTATATCAAATAAAAATAAAAATCAAAAAATTAAAAATAAACAAAAATAAAATCATGCACATATATCACTATGTATATTGTAAAATATTACTATTTATTTACCCCAATAGATCATCTCATAAAATAAAATAAAAATATCATTAAAATTCTTGTAAAATATTTTAAATTAATAAATTATTAAATTGTATGTATATTTGTAAATTTATTAAATTTATTTGTTTTCACCCTCATATATA
This sequence comes from Ottelia alismoides, assembly GCA_037367405.1. Classification (NCBI taxonomy): domain Eukaryota; kingdom Viridiplantae; phylum Streptophyta; class Magnoliopsida; order Alismatales; family Hydrocharitaceae; genus Ottelia; species Ottelia alismoides. Next base: position 258,925 of record JAZKJV010004058.1, on the reverse strand, counting down.
TCTTATTTAATTAATTAAAAATCACCATAAATAAGTTCATTAAATTACTAACATGTTCTCTTTACATTATTTTTTATTCTAAATTCATCTACAATTTTATTTTCATTTATTTTTCATTTTCCTTTTTTTGCTGTGTAGTTGTTCTTGTCTTATTCCCCGTGCGCTCTGATTGACTGATCCCGAGTATGTTGACCCGGGTCAACTCCCCATTAAACGTCATGTCCCATGTTTTTCGCGCATCTCCCTTTCTTCTCGGAATTTTCCCAAATGCCTTAGTCCACAACTCCTTCCGTCTTCTTCTTCACTCTTCCCGCCTGATCTACCATCTTCAACGCCCAATTCATAACTCCTTTTATCATGCCTTGAATTGTACGTAATTTGAATTTCAACTCTCACTGGAACTCGTGCCTATTTATAAAGACCATCCATCTACAGTCGTGGGTTGACCCTTTTACATGCATATCTTTGCCCGAGATCCAAGATCAAAGTGCACTGAAGTGACAACAACACATACCTGTGATCAGAAGCACGAGGAGACGTCAGAATATAGTGATCCAGCACGTGGCCAAGGATCGGCCATTGCATTCCGACTCTCTATTCTACGCAGCAGATCGAGGCAATCAACTTCCTCATTTAAACCTTAGGTAAATTTAGTTAACTTTTCTTCGATTATGCATTTCAAAATTCTTTGATATCCATATTTTAGCTTGATTCGATCATAGACCATCTCCGATCTACAAGATTGGAGCTCTCAGATCATCCTCCGTCAAATCCGACCTCACCCTAACATTCACCCAGACCTTCTTCACTACCTTTCGTAACCTAATCACCTCCAGATCGATTCGGATATGGAGTCCAACCTCCTTCCAACCGTCGTCTGCCGGAGGTTCTCATTCACCACCATTAGTCATCTTTTCTGATAATAAAGGTCACCAGAGTATCACCTACGAGCGGTTAAACTCTTGTAGGGTCTTGGAGCACAGAAGAGAGCAAGGTGACGGACATGGAGATCCACCTGGAGCTACAGCTACCTTGACCTCAAGATCAAAGATTTGAGCATCATTGAGCCCTATTGCCATATCCAAAAGATGCAAAACATCTGCTGGAGCATGAAGAGATCCTCAGAAGGCAGTTCGAGTGTAGATCAGCTGAGATTTGGCCGATCAAACCTCACCAGATGCTTCATTCAAATGAGTTCTTCCAACCGCCTTCATGAGCATCCGATCAAGAGCACATTTGCCAGATTCAATTGGCGACATCCATAAAGCTCCAATTCCAAGCCTTTGATCACGCCATCCAAATCAAATCTCAAACGTCCACGCACTCCTATATCCTCAGTTGTCCATTCAGAATGCACTAAATCTAGCCCTCCCTTCTGCCACGTGGAATGGCATACAAATTGCACTCTAGCACTGCCTTGTTTTTAATTTTGCAAATAAGTCCCTTTGTGGCACATGTTAGACTGTTACTTAATTGAACATTTGCATTTTTCACCTTGTTGTTTATTTTATTTACTTTTTAGTCCTATCTGAACTGAAGAGAGCACATTGCACATGATTTTTTTAATCTTTTTACAATAAAAGTACAATATGGTCTTGTTATCATTTAGCCCTTAAAAATAAATTAATTACATTAAGGTCCGTGCCAATGCGAGTCACATGTGTTGGCACGCCTATATTTTGAAAAATTGCATGTTTGCCCCCTACATTTTTATATTTTTAGTCTGCTTATTAAAATAACTGCATAAATACCTCTTCAAGCAAATTTTCATTTTATTTGTTAATTTCATCAAATAAATAGAAAATCTTCAAAAAAATCTGTAAAAAACAATTTAGATTCCTTCTAATTAATTCTTTCATTACTAGTATTTATTTTTCATTTTAATCTTTTTTTATTATTTTTAATAAATTAAAAACCACAATATAGCTCCAGTTTACATTAAAAAATCAATAAAGAAATAGAAATTTTTAGAAAAATCCGAAAAAAATCATAGCTATTTATTTTTTTTAATTTGAATACCATTTTCACATTAAAACACCTCACAAAAACAGAAAAAACAACAAAATATTGAAACACTTAAAAAATTGAAAATCATCGAAAATCCCCTAAAAATCATAAATTACTTTTTGGAAAATATTAAAATTATCTTTCTTTTCATATATTTTCATCCATTTTATTTGTTTTCCTATTTTTAAACACAAAAATATTCGTATTGTTTTCTGTTTCTCATTTTTCTTGTTTTTAATTATTTGAAAATCCAAAAAATTTAAAACTTTTTAAAAAGTAATAAAAAAACATCAAAAACACAAAAATTATTTTATCTGAATTTTATGCATATTTTTGATATATTTGGAAAATACCAAAAGTTGCTTTTTCTTTCTTTACCTTTATTTCTTTTTCTATGTTTCTTTTATTTTCTTTTATTTTAAAAAGTTAAAAACATTTGCAAAAATATAAAAAATTCATAAAAACATAAAATCTGAAAAGCATAAAAAATAAAAAAAATCAAAAAAAATTAAAAGACAAAAATTGCACAAAAATGAAGAGTTGTGTGCATTGAATTCCATCCTTTTATTTCATTGGGTTTTCATTAATTTAATAATCATGGGGATTATTTGTAGCCTCCTCGAGTTCGATATGTATGGTATACATGTAAAGTAAATAGCAACATTCTCTTGCTCACGTTTCTTCATTTTATTTTGGCTTGAGAGTTCATCAATAATTTTATTGAGAGATTTTTTAGAGTTGTAACGACATTGCATTAATTCTCTTAAATTAAAACCTCGATTTCCCTGTTCAACGACAGTCAGAGATCCTCTTGAAGCTACTTAGAAAGAATGGTTATATTCTTCAACTACATAGCTTTCATTTGTTTTAAAGATATATATGTTTGAATCAAGTATTGTGAATATCTTGTTGACATAATCTCTATGTTGATTATGTGAAAATGAAAGAGCTTAGGAACCTTGTGATTGTTATTGTTGAGATGTTTCCTATCTTTCTTACTGTTTTCCTGTTATCTTTTATTTTGTCTACTTCATGTAATTTGCCCAATAGGTTCCTATCATATATAAGAGAATCCAAGGGCCTCTCATTAATGTAGTCAATTTATTTCCCACAACATGGTATCAAAGTGACGGTCCTAGACTTGTGTTCCCTTGTCCCACCAAAACCCATATCTGTGGCACCTTCATTTTTGCCAACTTCCTATGTAGAAGCTATTTCATGTTCTCCCTCAGATTTATATGCGATTCTCCTTCCACTGTTAGGCATGCTAGCTTGTGAAGCATCACCAGTCCTCCTTTCCATCTCTTCAGAGTCGAAGCAGTTGTCAATTATTTGAGCTCCTTCATTTAGATATCTGGGGTTTGAGTCACGTTCCTGATCACCAGGGACACTGTTTTTATCTAGATATTGTCGATAATTTTTTAGACTTTCCTTTGTCTTTTTATTCAAGAATAAGTTTGAGGAAGGATCAATGATCAAATTTTTTATTAATGTGATAAAGAATATTTTTTCTACCAATGCCAAATATATTCGTTCTGCTAATGCCTTAGAGTTATGAACTTTACAGCTTTTTGTCTTTCTTAGATCTCTTAGCATTGTTCACCAGACCTCATGTGCTAATACCTCTCAGCAGAACGATGTTGCCGACCACAAATACCATCACTTACTTGATGTGACCCGAACATTGTTAATACATAGTCATGTTCCTCATTCCTACTCGGAGATGTTGTCCTCACGGCTTGCTATCTGGTGAACCATATGACTTCACATGTTTTAGGAGAGAAGATTCCTTTCTCGATTGTTTTTCCTGAGAAGGATTTGTTTTCTCTTACACCTCATGTGTTCGGTTTAGTTTTTTGTTCATGATGTGTCTCCAAGTCATGACAATCTCTCTCCTAAAGCTGTCAAGTGTGTTTCTGTCAGTTACTCTCGAACCAAGAAGGGGTATCGTTTTTTTAATCTACTCAAGTAGAAATACTATGTTAGTGTTGATGTTACTTTCTTTGAGTTTGACATGTATTTTTCTCATATAGGCGACAAACTAGCATCGTCTGACTCTGATAATGAGATCTACATGCCTCCACCTCCTATTGCCGTACCACCACCTCCCTCTACTCCTGCTCTACCACCAACTCCTCAACCACTACCACCACCGCTACCACCTACACCTACTCATGCCTCTACACCTACTATGTGGTTCCATCTCGTACTGTGACACAATTTTTGCCACGTGTTTTTACTGGCAGGTCTCACTTGATTCCCCTTGCTCACATGCCTTACCCATCATCTAGCACGCCTCATGTGTGTAATGAGCACATTGTTTCTAGTGATGTCACTAATGAGTTGTCTATGCAGCAGGATTCCATAAAAAATAAACAGGTGCCCTTGACAGATAATCTTGATGTGTCGATTGCTCTACATAAGTAAAAATGTAGGTGTGCTACTTATTCTCTTGCATTCCAGTTTCCTTGAGCAGACTTTATGAGGATTTCAGGAGGTTTACCTTGGCACTATCAATCGTGGAGACACCACGGACATATCACGAGGCTCTTCAGGACAATCAGTGGAGATTATCCATGGAGGAGGAGATGGATGTGTTACAGTCACGTGGTATGTGGAGTCTTGTTTCTGGTCTAGTTGGAACATCTCTTGTGACATGAAAATGGGTGTTCATTGTGAAACACCATGCAGATGGCAGTACGAATCGCTATAAGGAGAGACTTTGACATGTGAGTTTACCCAGACATATGGGGTGGACTATCATGATACTTTCTCCCCAGTTGCTAGATATTCGACACTGCGCATACTACTTTCTGTTTTTGTGACATACGATTGGCCTCTTTACCAGATTGATGTGAATTCATTCTTATATTGTGATCTACAAGAGGGGGTCTACATACGGCAACCACATGGGTTTGCTATTGAGGGGGAGTGACAGACGATTTGCATGCTTTACAAGTCTATCTATGGCCTTAAGCATAGTCCAAAAGAATGGCTTCAGAATCTCTTAGACTTGATAGAGGAGTAGGGATTTGTGCGATCGATTGTAGAATAATCTTTGTTTGTGCATAAGACTAATGAATCCATGATTCATCGCCTTTATTCTATTATTTTGGCTAAATCCTTGGTAAAATACATGTAAATAGTCACTAATTCCAACTAATTATCATTGTAAGCACAAATATTAATATTATATATTTAAAACTTTTTATATCCAAAATAATAAAATAAGTCACTGATATATTATTGGAGCCAGAGAGTACAAGTGATCAAAGGAAGGCAGAATTGGTAGCCCTGTAAGAGCTTAGAGATATAGCCTTTTCGGACAGCCTACAATATAAGGAGAGAGTGAAGATATGGTATGATTTTCATATTAGCAATAAACAGTTTGAGCCAAATAAGAGAGTATGGTTGTGTGATGTCAGGCTTAGATTATTTCCAGGGAAATTACAGAGTAAGTTGAAAGGACCATACCTGGTCCGAAGGAGCATGATAATGGTAGTATAGAATATCTGAGATGTCATCTGAGTCCACCTTTTGCGTTAATGGTCAGTGACTCAAGCCTTATCTAGATCATGATCATCTGATTGTTAACGTAGCCCTGATTCATTTTGCATGAGACGTGGTCTTTGACTCACATCATTTGCATCTCGTGCCTGATTATCACTGTCTCCCACCTTATATAGATCCATCTGTCCATATCATCTCATTCTTTAGTCTAACGCTCCATCTGCATCTTGTGATTATGCTATACTTAGGGTGCACTCTACACTAAGTATATGGGGATGTCAGGTTTTTTATTATTCTTTTGATTCTTTGTGCCTCTGTTTTGTTGCCTATACTTACGGAGATTTTACCCTAAGTATAGGGGAGATAGACCCTGTACATTCTCTCACTTGGTTTTACCTTTGTGTAAAGTCTGCTAGACTTAGAATTATTTGATCCTAAGTATATAGGGATCACCGAGATATTTTCATTCTATTATTCTTCATCATAGTATAGCCCTTCTTTTCACTTCCCTATACTAAGCACGAGTTATGTCTTCTTCATCGCTCTTTGTTCACTATGAGGACATCGTTCGAGCTAAGTACAGGGGGGTGACATATATATTGTATATATACGTTAGCCATAATTCGTACTTTGCGTAAGTGTGTTAAATAAATGAAATGGCTAAAATCCTTTAGTTAGAAACCGTAAAAATTTTAAATTTTTTCTTGTAAATAATATTCTTTCTTGTACATACATGGTTATTTATAAAAAAAATATTTTTGTACAAATGTTTGTAAAAATGTTTTGCTTGTGAAATCTATGTAAATTCGTGCGTGTAAAAATTATGTATAGAGTACAAAATCTTTGTAAAATGTTTGAAAAACAAGAGTTTGCAAAAACCCTTGTGTAAATGTTTGTAAATAGTGCAAAACTTCTGCATTCATGCTTGCATTCAAACATTTTCAAAAATTTTGCATATTTTCAAAAATTTTGCATAAAAAGATTTCCGTAAATATCTGTATATTCTTATAAATCATAGTTGACATTTAAACCAGCCTAGAATTAAATAGGAAAATGGAGCTTGGTTAAGATTTTAATCCACCTAACTCTAAGAGGAACCTTATAGGATTTTCGGTTAAGACTTTTCAGCTCCATTGGTGACTTAATTCTTTGAGTCCACTAGGCTATGATCACATGTCATCTTGATAAGCCTAGTAAAGCACTTAACAATGCACACATGACTCTCACAGACAATGGCTTAACTTGCACCAACACCTTACACATAGCTCTCTAAGGATAAGGTGGTGAGGAGGCAGTTTCATTTGGTTTGGGGTAGCATGTGAGGGTAGTACTTACAGGCGGAACCTCTCGTCTTCCTTTGGGGAAGGAAGTGTGCTTCAACTTGGTCTGGCGGTATTGAGGTCTAAAGAAAGGAGTTGTGGGTTGCAATACTGCTTCAAAAGAGGGATAGTCTACTGGCTCAAGAGGAAAAGTCCTTATGTATATGTGTTGCACCATGTAGATATGTTGTATATATGTACATCAAAAAAATGTGCAAAAGAAAGAAAAACTCCAAAAAAGTGGCGGGTCTAATAGAAAAATAAAACACCTGTCAGAGTGGATATAGCCAAAAAAAGTAATGCTTACGTTACACCTTCTCATCTCATGAAGCTTGCAGCGGGAGACATAGCTACACTTGTTGGCTCCCAGGGATACGTGGCTACACTGGCCACGGTCCATTCTCTTCTTTCCTCCTCTTCTTGAGCCGGTTGAACTTGAACTTAGAAGGGAATACCCCGCTCCTTAAGGAAAGAGCTTCCGGACTAGGGCATTAGAGTTACCTTGTTGAAGGAGGTTGTTGATTTGTCATTTCTGAGGTGGGGAGCTACATATCATTGACACAGTACAAGAAAAGATTCATGGTCATTAGAGTTTGTGTATGTTGACTTGTTCTGATCTGGATTATTGAGGAGTCCTGACCATAGATTGGTGGAACTGAGAGGCTGTTGAGTCTTAAACCTAGGTCCAAATAAGGTTACGACAAACTAAAAATCTAAAGATCTGACTGATCTCGATACTTCAATTTAATGAAGACAAGTTTAATAATCAACTTTGATTCTCCTTCGTTTTCTTTTCTTTCTCTTTTCTCTTCTTTTTCAAATAAGTGTTTGCTAAGGGACTAGCAAATATAAAGTATATGGGGGTGATGAATTCCTGATTCTCACTTTTTATTCTTTTATTTTAGCTATTTATCTTGGCAAAGCATCATGTAAATAGGTGTAAATACAATAAGTTAGTGTTCAAAATGTGTAAGTTAACTTTGTATACTTAACATGTATTTGTGCAAAAATAAAAGAATAAAGAAAAAGAAAAAGGAAGGAGGTATTTAGAATAAATACAGTGTGACCCGAACCCCAAGAGAAGGTCAAGCATTGGCCTTATCGCTAAATAAAATAAGTAGAGAGAGATATGGCTTACTATATATTGTACATATTACTTATATATATATATATAAATAATTATTTTTGACGAAATAAAAATAAAATGTTCTTTTTACCACCTTGTAAATAGTACTACAAAAATAAAAAATCAGAAAAATAAAATTAAATAAAATCATCTCTCACTTGTAAATGGCACATGTATACATGCCTCACTCCCTATTTATTAGATACCTGTAAATAAATAATAAAAATAAAATAAAAAAATTTTAGACTCCTAAAAGCATGTTGTAAATAAATAAAATACAAAATGGGGGTATTTGAATAAAATTAACAAAATAAAAATAATGGTGCAAAATACATAGGTATATTATACATGTATATAATACTTTATACTATATAGAAATTAATTTATTTTTCATAAAAATTAATAAAAATCATAGGAAAAATAGTTTGAAAAATAATAAATATTTTTCACTTTATACACTTTTTATTTTTAAGCCATTTACTATTTTTATTGAATTTGTAAATATTTTGTACATTCGAATTTTCTGATTGGTCCAGGTCACTTTTTGACTCGGGTCAACGCCCTCTTACAGGCTTGACCCGACCTGACCCTATTCGCTAGACCAGTTTCTCCCAATTTTCCCATTTGGGTAATGCCACCCCTCACCCCGATTCTTCGCCCATGGCTTCTCCTTGGATCCACGACCTTCACGGATCCCTAGGAAGGAGCGGATCTTCGGTTGAGTGCCTTCACTCGAGTCTTCCATCCCCCTACGAATCCTATAAATCGTCTCTTCCGCCTCCACTACAGCTCAGCTCATTCCTCGCCTCTTCTTCCAGCCCTAGAGACCTCATGTGGAGTGACAGCTACCGGAGGAACCCCTCGGATTGGAGTTTGGTGGTCAGGAAACGTAGCTCAACTACGTGGCCGGCGAGCACCGCCGCATTCAGCCTCCCTATCTTCCACATCGTGGTCGAGGCCATCATCTCATAGACCCCCTTTGCCTGGAGCTCAGGAACACGTTCTCACCTCTAGGTACCCTTCATTTCTCGTCCATTTCCCTATTTGATCTATTTGCTCCATCTAGCACCGCCGCACATCCAACTGCTCCGAACAGTAGGTCGGAGCCCCGATATCCAAACCCATCCGTTTAGATCTACGTATCGCATCACCCTCCATCTTCCCCCATAATCTAGTTACCCTTAGGATCGATCGTTAGGTCGAGATTGAGGCACGGATCTCCTCTACCCACTTCGTCGGAGATCAAACTTCGCCCCCCATCGCCTCTTTCCTTTCATGCTCCAATAACCTCGACCGAAGCTTCGCCCCGAGTCCAGCTTGCCTTTGCAGGTGCTAATGCACACGGGGAGCCCACTTCATGCCCCCAAAGGATCCGCCAGAGCAGCTCCAGGTCCCTCTCCACCGCCACACACATCTGGCCGGTAGCTTCTCCATCGGACCTGTCCATTCGACACGGGGTTCTTCCACGACCTTGTCGGACCCTTCTGATCGATCATCGGAGTCGAGGATCCCATCTGAGACTCTGGTGAATGTCGTCAGGGTCTTGTTCTTCAAGGCTCGCTCTCCGCTGTTGGATTGGCTCACCTCTGCCAGACCTGATCAGAGCTGCCAACCGAAGCATCTTTTTGGCCGTTGGATCTGACGCCCTGACACATCTACGCCTTGCGTAGCCGACATTCTTTGGAGCGTTAGATCTGAGACAACAGACGATCCGCACCGCACGTCCCCGCTTCAATCAGAGCATGCCACGCATCCCCCACGCGCTCCGCACGCGTCCTGCGAGAATATTTTATGCTATCTTCCATATTGTTTTTATGCTTTACTTCCTAGTCTATTATATAAAGTTGTAGTTCAAACATTTTGCTCATGAGTCCCTTATGTTTCTAATATTTGCACTTTAGTCCTCTGAGTCTGAACACACGTCCATACTCATGTGCTTTTATGGGTTATTTGCACACTATGTCCTACATTTTCTAACTGTTACGTCTTGAATGTAATGTTTATGATAATTGCGAAAATACCCTTATGCGTGATATAATGAGCATGTGCGCTTATTTCATGCACTTTTTGCACTAGTGCCTCTGGACTTTTTTTGCATGCATTATTGTTTGCTCTGGAAACTTTGGGATAATTGTAAATAGGTCCCTACAACCTATGTGCTTGGTTTTGCATGAAGTAAATATCAATTTAATTCCAAAAATTCCGCAAAAATTCCTTTTTGCTCCTGCTAGCTCATAATAATTATTGTGATTTTTGGAATTAATTTTGTTAAGTATTTTATTTTTTAAAAATAAAAAACCCTTAAAAACATGTTTGTATATTTTATAAAATACCAAAAAACATCTAAAAATGGTTCCAAAAATTATAATAAAATTAGTTTTGTCTTATCTTGTTGTGTTTTCATTCTAGGACCAATTTTATTTCAAAATTCTTTATGAAAATGTAAGAAGCTAAAAATCTAAAAATCTTATAAAAATCATTAAAAATTCTACAAAAACAAAAAAATGGGATTTCTATTTCTATAATTGGACCTTTTTATTTACATTATCTTAAAAATCACAACCATGACGTTTGGGCACTTTTGATATTTTAAATTTTCCTTGTAGTCCAGGTTGTACATTGTCTTCCTCTTTTGTGTTTTTTCATTTTTATAAAATCATATAAAAATAAAAAAAATCATAAAATCACCAAAAACATCTGCATATTTGAAATACACAAAAAATATTTTATTTCTGAATTTTAATTTGTTTCAGTCTCAATAAAAATTTTGAAGGCTTCCTTGTGCCTTAGTGTTCTTATTGCATTGTTCGTTGTTCTCTATTTTGAAAAATATAAAACTTAGCAAAAATCAAAATTAAATAAAAAATGTATGTAGTGTTCTGATCTCGACTACTTCGTAGGTTTTACTCGTACTCCTTTTGTTTGACCATGGTCGCTATACCAAGTTAAATAAATAGCGGAGATCGCTACATTGATTTTCGTACTTGATTGTTTGGTTTTTGTGGTCTTGATTTTCTTGTTGAGTCCGATCAAGTGATTGAGGTCACAACGACCTTTGATATCACTTAATCTTGATCGTCGAGCGCTCACCAGTCTGCACTACCTCCAGAGTCCAGGTAGATCATCGTCCAACCAGCACAACTTCAGAAGTAACCGAGAAGCCAGCAAGACTAGAACCTAAATTAAAACCACTTCTGGAAGGCCTTAAGTATGCTTTCCTCATAGGTACTAAAAACATGTACCATGTTATCATTAGTAGAAGGCTGACCCGGAGCAAGATTCTTGACTTCTCGAGATTCTAGAGAAGAACTACAAGGCACTTGGTTGGCATGTTTCAGATCTCTGCGGGATAAATCCTACTCTTTTCTCACGCCACATCTACTTGGAAGAAGATGCCAAGCCTTCCTGCGAGTTTCAAAGAAGACTGGACCCAAATACGTGGGATGTTGTCATGAAGGAAACAACGAAGTGGTGTGACACATGCTTCATATATCCCATCTCTGATTCCAAATGGGTGAGCCCACTACACGTAGTTCCGAAGAAATCATGGCTTACTATTGTTACAAATGATAGAGGAGAGAACATATCTACTCGAGTACCGACATCTTGGTGTGTATGTGTTGACTACCGCCGCCTCAATTCAACAACAAAGAAGGACTACTTCCCCTTACCGTTCATTAATCAAGTATTCGAAAGATTGGCTGGCAAGGAGTTCTTCTGCTTTTTGGATGGGTACTCTGGGTACAACGAAGTGACAATCGCCCCAGAAGATCAAGAGAAAAAGACTTGCACTTGCTCGTTCGACACCTATGCTTTCAAGAGAATGCACTTTGGACTGTGCAACTGATAACACGAATCTGACTTGCGGTTAATAAATGTCAGTGCAGAAATACACAGAGAGAGATTAGCTTTAATCAAACAAAGATCAAGGACATATGAGAGAGAGTGAGAGAGAGAGAGAGAAAATGAAAATGAGTAGCTTCTCTATCCTATTTTATCTTAAACTAACTATTTATCTAGGTAAGTTTCCTTGGGTTGAACATAAGGAGGCAAAATAAGTATACTTCTTTTTGGGAAAAAGAGGTATTTTTGTGATTTTTATCTCTTCTTCAAAAAGGCGAGAAAAATCCTCAAAATGGATGCGAATTTAGAAAAATCAAAACAGAAAAATACGCGATGAAAAATCTGAGCAAAATTAAAAATAGCTCGCTAGGGAGTTTTGTAACTACCATAGAAAAATCCAATAAAAATGACATCAAAAAGGTGTCCAAAGTGTCTACATTGGTCAGGGGTAGAATTGTAAAAAAATAAAGGAAATAGCTTGTAGTTTAGTCCCTAGAAAGGAATGAAATGAAAAAATAAAAGTTATTACAATTGGGTCCCTACACAATGACCTAAATGCAATATCTAGAAGTTCTGGCGGTGCATCTGGATTCGAGAAATTCACAGGGGCTAATAATGTAATTTATCAATCGTTTCCTGCAACGGCCTGGACTATATGCTCTCGTATGATCGTGGCTGTTCAAAGTTGCAACGTGTCACAAGGCTTCACGCTTGGAGATCCTGGGGTATTCTTCCCCAATATGAAGAATGACATTGGTGTTGGAAGATGGCTGAGCTCCTCTGCAGCTACTTGGTCTGAGCGGTGGTTGCTACGGACTCTAGCAGGGCCAGAAGGGGGGTCTCCTCCCCCTTCATGCTCACCTACGAGGATAAAGAAGGTCAGTGCAGACTTTGATAGCTCAAAGTGAAACTAGGGTTCAAACCCTAGTCCTGCTCCTACTGTGCCTTCGATTTGGCGAAGGCGACGAGCATCAGATGGTGAAATTGGTGCTCTAGAAGGTTGAAGGACCTACAAACTAATATGGAATTGCTCTATTACGAATAAATCAGCCACAATATAAGGTTGTTTTGCAGTTCAAATAGAGATTCCAAACAATATAATATCAGAATGAAATGGGTACAAATTGAAATGAATTGAAGGAGGAATTGAATCAAGAACGATAGATGGGTGCTTAATCGATCTACTTGCGTGATTACCTTAACTAATTGGGCTTGATAATCAATGGAAATCAGAAAGAGATGAATGAATTACCTAGGAACAAAGGATATAAGATCCTCCTTGTCACTGCCCGATAGGTCGGTATACCTGCAGCTCAACGCCGCAAGATGGCGATTCAAGGTGGACAAGCACCTTGGAACCACCCTCCGATCACCCTCTTCCCACACGAAGGCACACCTGGGTCCTGTCATTACCGGAGGTTGTCGGAATAGAGGGAAGAAGTTAGGTGGTCATCCAGGTAGATCTGGAGCTGGGAAAAGTTAGTTGCAACGAGGCAACTTTGAGATGATTTATAGAAAAATCGACGAGGATATAGGTGATGATCAAGGGTAGGTGTGGATCTTGGTTGTTATATGGAGATAATTTATGGTTAGGATTGGGCTTAGGATGAATGAGGGATGCAGGGAAATTAGGTCAAGATGGGACCGGTGGAACAGTCTGCAACACACAATTCTTGAGGAAGATGAACCAAGTGCTGACACATGTCAGCATTTGGTTGGCCAGATATGATAAATATAATATAAATTAGACGATAAATAATAACATTCTTTAAATAGGTATACAAGCGGAAAAAATGTAAATAATTAATTTATCTAAATTATGAAATAAGTAGTTTTTTATAAATAATAAATAATTTATGATATATAAATATTATATTAATAAATATGTATAAATAATACTTGTAATTATGTATTTGATTATTAATTTAATAAATTAATACATAATACGTTATTTTTTATATTTTCTTAATTATTCGAATAATAATTAAAATATATGTCAATTTTTGAGAATTTTTATAAATTAATTTAAATATATAAATAAATACAGGTATAAGTTACACAACTCAATTTCATCTCTAGAATAGGTTTTTTGATTTATTTAAAATAATAAATAATATCAGAAAATTCTGAAATAAATCATAGTTAAAAGTCAAGATAAAAACTATAAAATTAATAAATCTATAAATAATGTGTTCTAGATAAAATAAATATCCCAAAAACCCATTTCTTAATATGTCCCAAAACTGATTTTTGCAAACAGACTTCAATTTTAGTGAAATCACCCCAATTAACTTGAGAAAACTATTTTATGAACTTTAAGGCGAGTAGAGTGAAATTGGAGTTCGTATGAGAAAGTTATGATGTTCGGAATTTGAGATTTTGATAATTTAAAAGTTGGATTTCTTGGCATATGTAGAAGATATTATTTTAACTTATTTTTATATTTTCTTGTACATTTTTAAAAATAACTGGGAAAAGATTTCAATGAAAAATGTGTTCAGATGAATTTATTAAAAATCAATGAAGATTTGATAATTATTTGATAACAAATTAAGAGTGTATAAAGTGAATAATTAATTATTTTTGTTGTTTTCTTTCCTTATCTAACCCTGGTTAATTATTTATCGACCAATACATGCTGACTTGGTCTCGGGGGTTAGGTTATAAATATATCTTTCATCTATATTTATAATATATTATATATATATCATATTATACATATATACATATATACAATCTGCCTTCTTTTTGGTTTCTTTATTTTTATTCTTTTAGTTATTTACATGATTTTGATGAATAAAAGTGCATTTTTATTCATAATTATGATTTTGCTAAAAGATGGAAATTAATGAACATTTACATGTATTTGTTAAGGGTTTTAAGACAAAATGCAGACAGAATTTTAATGAGTCATGGATTCATCAGCAACACACCGGTGACATTGCAGAGATGCATGCTTGCAGTTTTTGCCGAGATGGTAGGCAATTTTCTCGAGGTGTTTATGGACGATTTCTCCGACTATGGTGACAGCTTCGATTCTTATCTTGAGCACCTGTACCGAGTACTTCAGAAATGCCATGAAGTCAATCTGGTATTATCATGGGTAAAGAGACACTTCAAGGTCACAAAGGGGATTGTGTTGGGTCACGTCGTTTCCAAACGTGGCATGGAAGTCGACCCGACAAAGGTGGATGTGATTACCGATCTAGAGCCACCACAAATAGTCAAGAACGTGAGGTCATTTCTGGGGCATGTGGGATTCTATAGAAGATTCATTCGTGATTTCATCCTCATCGCCTGACCTCTTAGAGAATTGCTCTGCAAGGAGATTGAGTAAAATGTTGATCAACACATTATCCTTTCTTTCAATCAGCTTAAGGAGCTAATCACTCAAGCTCCAGTCCTACAGCCGTCAGATTGGTCTCTCCCTTTTGAGATCATGACGGACACGTCATATTTTGCAGTTGAGGGTGTTATAGGACAAAGGAAAGACATGGTGCCCTATGCCATTCACTATGCTAGCAAAACATGAAATGAAGCTCAGAGAAACTACACTGTAAAAAAAAGGAAAGAATTGCTCGTTGTTGTATTTGCCCTTAAGAAATTCAGATCCTAATTGCTTGAATTAAAATTCACTATCTACACTGAACACTCTACTAACTGATACTTATAGCAGAAGAATGATGCCAATCCTAGACTGATCAGATGGTCCCTTCTCCTCTAGGAGTTTGATTTGGAAATTAAAGATAAGTTTGCAGTTCAGAATGTGGTAGCAGATCACCTCTCTAAAATCGAGCAACAAGAACCTCTGTTGAGCAGCGCACCTATTACAAACACCTTTCCTGATGAGTCAATACATACAAGAAGAGGGAACTCCATGGTCTATGCTATCTGAGTCTTCCTCCATGAAGAGGAATTCTGAGGATTCAGTATTATATATGACAAAACAACCTTTCTGATATCAGCAAATAGGTCACAACCCTTGGCATCGGCTGACACGGATATACTCTCATCAGATGTGGGTCTCTAGTCTGTAGTGGGTTCAGTGATCAAGAATCTCTCGTTGTCAAAACGTAAGCATACCTCTCTAGATACATAATCAATAATGGCACTCACAGTGGCAACGAAAGGACATCCCAGAATGATTGAAGAGCACTCCACAGTGGTGGAGATATCCATGGGCAATACAACAAAATAAACTGTAAAGCTCATGCCCTGGATCTGAATGATGCCATTTTCAATAATACCCCTTGACCTCTTTATGGATCCATCAACGAATTGACAAATCATTCTAGTCTTCTTTAGAGGCCCCATATTAAGAATTTGAACAAGAAAGAAGGTTATTATATTAATGGAAGCACCACCATCAAGGAGATTATGATCATAATGGTCGTTAGAAATGACACATCTCACAAGGGTTGTACTAATGCCCCCTTTCTGATAGGGTGGATGGTGGGTGATGGTGTGGGAAGTGGCCATGGTGTTAAGGTGTCACACGATTCTACGCTGTCGCTTTCTCTTTTTAGGTGTGGGCACAGACAATTGGTTCATGTCCTGGTGTAGTGGGGCTTCAATAGTATCCTGGATAGCCACCACCACTTCAGGGTTGCTAACATTTTTTTAAGTTTTCTATCTCTTCCATACTAGGAAAGAGATCAAAGTCATCATCTACACAAGGGTGACTAAGAGCAGTATGTACGGTGTCATCCTTGGGGGTGAAGAAGGTAGGATCTATGGTCAATGTGTGTGTGGGAATATGATATTACCTGGGTGCCTTCTCCTCACAAATCTACTGGTCTAGGAGTCTCCCATTATTATCTTTTTGTATTTTAACATTTTTCTCATTTTTTTTGTATTTTGATCAACTACAAACTCTCACGGGTGTCCTCTCATGAATCCATAACATAGGAAGGTGAAGCAGCAGTGTGGATCTTATTTATACTATTGAGGTCATCTATCCTCTGTTGTAATTGCTTCATTACCTAGGTCACGTACTCGAGTGGTGTCCATAAGAGGTGACTCCAATAGACCATTCTTGGGTGGGTTAGATGGTGGGAAATGTGATGGTGGTGGTGTGTAAAAAACTAATGCCTGAAACTGTGGATGAGGATGATATGTACCAAAACAAAATTCATGAGCAAAGTCCTGATAAAATGGAGGTGGATCTACTGGAGAGTAAGAAGGATCCACGAAGTTCAAATAAAAAAAACTCCAGTCAGCCATCTCTGAAACAAAAGACAGGGATTAGGAGATCTCGATGGTTAAGTAAAGAAATGCAAGAAAAAGGCGCAATGTGTAGTGAAGATCAAGTATGCACACAAACAAACACAAATATAAACAAACAAACACCTCAATTCACCAACTCAACTCAGTGATCAATCGTGAAAGTTCATTCTTTTATCTTGTCAAATTCTAGAGTTAGGTGAGCGGACAAATATTTACGAGCTCATAGGTGCAGTCATCTAGAGTGGTTGTGTTCCACGAGATGGTGCACACCTACTAGAACACCGAGACCACATCGTATAAAGTCAGAGGCAAGGGCATGCAGCAATAACAAGGCCCAAGAGCCGGCCCAAGTGTGTAAGGAACAAGTCCAGGGACAAGGCTCTATTCCTTAAGTGTATGTGTCTCTCTCGATCTGGATCGTACTTGTGAACAATGAGGGGGTTACTCTCCCCAAAACAATGATATTTCCTTTATGTTTATTTTAGGGTTGAGTAGAGTTAGCAATCCAAATTTTATTGGTTACCACTTTTTTTATGTTTTTGAATGTAAGAATTCTATCAAGATTTGAATTCCTTTAGTATCCTAGATGAAGAAAAACAGAGTGAGGGGGCAGAAAAGCAATGCAAGTGTAACTCAATGATGTATGCTAAAATAGATATGCTCACCTTGCCTCCATCTCTCTTCGTGCAGGATGCTAGATAGGAATTAAAACATACTCTATATTCAAATGCAATCCAATGAAAGCTCTAGCATAGGAGTCGTTATTAACGTGAAGAACAAAGTGTGGAATATCTAGAAAAGAAACTAAAGTCTGATCTTGGAGACTCCTCAGTGTCCATCACCACATGTCTTGCAAGCGTTATGCAGAGTCTCTCACAATGTACTATTTCAAATCCAAATAATCAACAATTAATTTGATCTAATTCCGAGCTTGAATCTATAAGTACATGCAATTAATTTGGGCTTTGGACCTATTCTATCGATCAAGAAATTCATAGGCTAGGGCTCAATCACACTAATCAAATAAAAAGAAAGTCGAAAAACTCAAAACTCATGAAACAAAATAAAAGAAAGAAGTAAAAGCAATGAGAATTCCGATGAGGCCCCAAGGTCAACAGACACTCGAGAAATGGACCTCGTGAAGAAGTGTTTAAATGTACAATTTATTACATATCAAATATACAAAAATAAAATGAAAATCACTCTCTCCTAAAATAAAAAAAATAAAGTTTCTGCTCTTTTCCTTCTCACTTTGCCTCCCTCTCCTGCTCTCTCCTAGTTGGCTCACAAGTAGAAGAGACCACCTCCTCGCAGCTTGGGTGCGTCATCCTCCTAGGAAGCAGTCATTGCCACATGGTCAGTCACTAGAAAAGTAAACAAAGAAGTATGGGTCAAAATAGATAAATAATTATCACAAATAAAAGCATAAATAAAATAGAAATAATAAGCAAAATATATACAACAATATGCTATGCTATCCATTGATCCCTAACAACGACGCCATTTATTGAATCATTAGGACACTATGAATCGGTCGTGAGGTAACACAAGGCAGACCTCTATGAAGTAACCGAACATGAAAGCCAACTAACTCAAACAACAATCAACCCACACAATAATATAAGGCAAGCAAGAGCAAGTGTCAACCAAAATTTATTATAACCCTACAGACAAGTGTGTATAGTGACAAGTAGAGTAGTGTGTCGAACACATGTCATAGAAATGCATGTTATTTATGAATAAAAAATATAAGTATATGTGTGTGTGTATATAACTATGTGATGAATCTCCATTTCGTCTCCCTTATTCTTTCATTTTTGCCTAAAATCCCAAGCTAAATGCATGTATTTATCACTAATTTACAAAAATAAACACTTATTCAATTGTAAAAAATATTGTATAAAATATTTTATTATATATGTATTTAATTCCAAAATAAATAATAAAGGAAGAAAAGAAATGAGACACCATAGGTGTTGAGTGACCCTAGACCCCGAGATCTAATCTTCACGATGACTTGGTCGACAAGAAATAAAGTATGGGGAGATACGGCAGATGAACTGTACATAGATCACACCAAAAACGTAATTTTCAATTCATTTGTAATAATTTTTTGGCACCTATTTTATGTAATTATTTTTACACCTCAAATAATAAAACCCTCAACATGAATATTGTAGATAAAAATACAAACACATACAATATTGAATTCACATAAAAATAATGCATAGTGTACCTGGTCACACAAAATAAAAAGAAAACAAAAAAACTGCATAGACCTACATCTTCTCCATATTGTATCAAAATGGACCAAAATCACTTTTATTGTATATAACTTTTAATAAGCTATTTAAATAAGGTGGTTTTATTTAATTTAGAGCTAAGATGTACAATTTAGGTTTTGGGCCCATATTGTACGATATACATTTGTGTTTTGTTCAATATAGTTATGCATTGTATTTTCAAATTCTTTTATTTTTATAATATTGTATATATCATTTTAAACATATGTACTTATTTAAAGTAAAAATAAATCGAAATAAAATCAAAATAAATAACAAATTTAAATACATAGATCAAATATACAGTATATACCTATAATGTACATATACCTAATTAAATAAGTATAGAACAAATCTGGTCCGTTGAATCTATTCGAAGAGATGCTTGAGGAGTCCAGTTGGATCAGTGACGTGGCACGATGACAATGGTCTAATTAAAGGCATTTAAGTGGTGAAATTGACAAGAAATCCTCTACCCTTTTTGTATTTTATAATTGTCCTGTAATTATTTAATTTAGTTCAAAACTTTTGTGACATTTTGCATGTATGCCCTGGTAACTTTTAATATTGCTTTTAAGGCTAGTGTTAGGTCACCTCACATGGCCCCCCACATGAGGTGAAATTTTGCAGGTGTACCCTTGTGATTAGTGTATGTACTTTTTAGTCAATTAATATCAAGCTTCTGTTCAAACGTTTGGGGTTATTTTGCACTTGAACCCTAAGAACATATTTTATTTGCAAAACTACCCCTACAAGCTTGATTTATTTATATTTATTCATTTTTTTATTAAAAATAACTCCTGTGCTCCAAAAAATCTCAAAAAATAGTTGTATGCATATGATTGGGTGTTTGTTGATGCTATAGTTTTTATGTGCCATTTTGCATTCATTTAGCATTTGTTTAAAATCAATAAAATCTATTTTCTTCCTTCTTTGACTTAAAATTTACAAAAGATTGGAAAACCTTTTCTAAAAATTCCAAAAAAATCCTACAATGTATTACCTTATTTTGTAACTCTAGAACAAAAATCACAAAAGAATCACAAAAGAAATCCTTAAAATTAGCAAACCCTTGTTATCCCCAAAAAAGGTATTAAATATTTTCATAAATCACACAAATACTTATTTTTATCCCATATTTTTATATTCGCTTATATCTATGTATTAAACTGGTATCGAGAAAATTTGAACCTATAACCTATGTTTTATTCTCAAATCAATTCAACGTATTTAAATAGTCCCTATTTTGCTTTATTTCTGATATTAAAAATACCTAAACTTATTCAAAATCCACTAAAAATCCAAAAAAATAGAAAAATATTTTAAAATTATAAGAAAGATTTATTTGGTTAATTTTGATTATTCTTATATTTATTTATAAATAGCATAACCTATATAGACGATATGTACTTATATATTGTTATATATAGTTTATATAATTATTAATTATTTTAAATATTAGAAATGTATTTTAAAAATATTAAAAATAAAAAGGATTGTTCTTTATGGTTATTTTGTTGATTTTTCATGTTTATAACATATATATATATTCTTGTAAATATTACACATATATATACCTTTATATATCTTCTTATATATCTATATATATTTTTTATATATTATTATTATTTTAATAAGAAATTAAAAATCAAGTAATTAAAAATTAAAAAAATATGTAATTAAAAAAAGAATCATTTTAACTAAAAACCCACAAACACTTTGATTGATTTTTTGCATACTTGTGTAAACATTTGCAATATTTATTCATTTAGATAATTCGTGTTACATCCCGTGTTCCATGTGTTTGACCCCTACCAGCTTGTCCACTATACACTTGTTTGTATGGTATAATAAATTTTGATCCACATCCATATTACATTGCTTGATTCTTATATTGTGGGTTGACTGTCCAATTTACCAGAGGTTCTTTGGCTATCATCACAACAACTTAGTAGTCCCCCCTTGTGTGGACCACAAGACAATACCCAAGCATTATCCCTGGTATTTCGGTATGCACAATATCAATTAAGGTGTTGTGGGTTTTAATTAAGAATATATTTTTTTAATTAATTAAAATATCTTTTTTATTTTTAATTTCAGATATATAATTCCCTTTTCATTTATTAATATTATGCATATATATGTACAAATATATATAAAGGTATATGAGGTAATATATAATATAAGTAATATATAGTAGAATATAGATAATATATATACAAAAAAAGAAAATATCCAAAAGAATAGTCCTTTTTATTTTTTAAAGGTACAAAATATATTTATAGTATTTATAAATAATTAATAATAGGATAAGCTAAATATAATAATATATAGGTAAATATAGGCTATATAAGGGATTATAATTATAAATATAGGTAAAAATAGTCAAAATAACAAAAGAAAATTATTTAGTGTTTTTAAAATAAGCTTCTGTTTTTGTATATTTTGTAGAAATTTTTACTTTTTTTGGTATTTTTAAAATCAAGAGTAGTCCAAATCATGAATTTTTAATTAGGTTGAACTAATTTGATATTTAAAAATAGCAAAAGGGTTCACAATTTCCCAAAACTGATTTTAATATATAGAAATATCTATGTATAAAATCTAAGCCATAAGCATATTTTTTGTTGGATTTTTGGAAAATATCTTATTATTTTTTAGAGTTAGCAAGGTTTTTCTAATTTTTGGGTTTCTTTTGAGTGATTTTTGGTCTGGAGTGATAAATAGGCTAATAAACAATAGAGATTATTTTGGAATTCATCGAAAAGTTTTTATTATTTTTCTAATTTCTTAGCCAAATAGGGAGTAAAATAGCTCTTTTTATTTTTAGCAAATAAAAAATTCAAGAAAAATGGCAAAGAAAATATATAACATTAATAAGCAGCCAATCATGCACTTACACCTATTTTGCTCAACTTTTAGAGCACGTGAGGTATTTTTATAAAAAGAAATGCATAAGTAAAAATAAATCAAGCTGATAGGGGTATATTTGTAAATAAACTTTTCCACAAGAACACACATGCAAAATAACAGTAAAGTTTACACTACAACTTGATTTTTAGGTATTAAATGATAAATACAAAACCTAGAGAGGTCTATGTGAAGTGACCTGGTTCTGGACTAAAGTACAATATTAGGGACTTATATGCAATTTTCCCACAAATTTTTTAACGTAATTAAAATATTACAGTGGTAATATTTAAATACAAAAAATGTAGAGGGTATATATGCAAATTACCCCAAAAAGGTGTCTTGGTTCTTCACTTAAGTACGTTGGATGGTTGGAAGTGCTCGATAATGCTTCACCTTCGACAGCTGGGATTAGTGAAGGATATGGTTAGATCCTCAAGCGCATCACGGAAGCGTGAGCGTCGTATAGAATACGACGAGGAGCGACTAGTCGCAATAGTTGCTCGATGTAGCGGAATTTTAAAAAAATTTATATGATGAAACCACATGATCCAAGAAAATTTCTCGGATCGTATCGTCTAAACCACAAACAAGTAATAGGATTACCTCTTGAAGCGTGGTTGCGATCAAGTCTCTAAACGAAGAGACCCCTGTATCAAGTCCGATCCGACTGAGGAGACGCTTGCGAGCGCGGGGATGAACCGCGTGCTTCTCGCAATCCATGTTGATGATCCAAGCGGTAGATCTCCTGATCTCGACACACGAGATCCGACGTCTTCTTCACGAGCGAGGCGCACCGAAGGAGACGGAGATCCACGAGCAGACGATCGAGCAGCAAAACAACGACGCTGCGGCGATGGAGAATCTCTCTAGGTCATCCGTGGTGGACGTCCATGAGAGGAAGAGAGAGTAGACGTGTAGAGAGAATGAGAGAGAGATGCTTCTCAAGCATTGTCTGTAAAGAGAGAGCATGGGTATGCCTCTCTATTTATAGGGTTTTGCGATCCATGGATCTCAATCCATGGGACATATAAAATCAATGGATGAGATTGATTTATGTCAATCCAATGGTCAAGATTGTTGTTGGTAAAAGCCAACAACTTGTGATTTAATTTACATTAAACTATATTTGACAAAATCAAATATAAATCAATCCCAAATCACATGAATAAATAAGGGGAGAATATACATGGAGATTACATCTCCATGTACATCAAGGGGGGACGGCCACCCATTCCATATAGGAATTGGGTGCCGCCCACCTCTTTCCATATGGAGGCAATCTCATGGATTTCCATGAGATTGCATGCCTCCTTGTATTTCTCCTCTATTTATTACCAACAACTTTTTGTTGGGATATTATTCATAAAAAATAATTCATAATTATATTTGAGAATTTTGCAATCTTGACATTGGAAAATTGTGAATCATATTCACAACCCAGAACAACATATAATTTACATTGTCAATTATTTACACAATGTGTATCCAATACACATAATAATTAATCAACAAATATAAATTATAATTAGCTCTCTCTAATACATTATAAATCACATATATAATATATTATAAATAAATGGATACTATTATCCGTATTATTTTTTTATCCATAATAATTAAATCTCATTTAATTATATTGGATAGCTTATTCTCATGTGCTCAAATAATATGAATCACATTCACATTATTTACATCATTGATAATTAAATCACATTTAATTATCTAAACTCTCCTTATAATATGAATCAAATTCATATTGTTCATGATAATTAAATCACATTTAATTATCCATTTTCTCAATGCTCGGATACGTATATGAACAATAGAATTATCCATGAACTCTTTCAAGGATAATGCGCTTTCTCCGCGAATACTTGGAGATAAGGACAGGGCGATTGTATTGTTCCACGTATAGTTACTTGGATATTGAGATCATATCTTAAATCCAGATCGCGGGCCACTCATAGATGCTTGATTAAATCAAGATCGCAAATCTAATCTTCTCATTGCATCTGAATCAAATTCAGATCAATGTCCAACAATTGGACTAAGATCATATTACTTCTCTACTGAGAGGAGTCACTAAAATCCAGACCCGTTTCATCACTCCCTAGGAATGGAAGCGTCATGGTTATACAATCGTTTATGATCACATCACCCTCAGGTATTCCCAATACCTGTACATCCTGCACACTGGAAGACTCAGAATAAACCTGAAGTATTAGATCAACTTTATACTGTCTACTTCAGGGTTTTATCAGTAAGTTTCTTATTTTGATCATTGGGAGTTGGTATCGATCATATACTTTCCAAAAGCATATATCATACCTAGGTCTTGATCATATACTTTCCAAAAGTATATATCAAACCTACAAATTCAGTCAAGCTTCGAAAGCGAGACGACCATGCATGGAATTTGATCTTCCCAACATCTCATGAGTGAGCTCATGTCTTCCGGTTCAGTAGTGAACCTGTATGATCCCTTTGAGAGATCGTATTACTCATATGCCCTTA
This sequence comes from Ottelia alismoides, assembly GCA_037367405.1. Lineage (NCBI taxonomy): Eukaryota > Viridiplantae > Streptophyta > Magnoliopsida > Alismatales > Hydrocharitaceae > Ottelia > Ottelia alismoides. The sequence continues at coordinate 234,185 of JAZKJV010004058.1, read as the reverse complement.
TATTCACACCAGCGCGCCGGTGTATAGACCTTGATTAGGTCATCAACCTATTGGTCTGCCAAATGTACATACTCAGACATATAGTAACACATCTGTCTCTGGTCAGAGGATGTGTGCCTATATCATGACTGCATACGATATAGGACTTTGGTTATGTCGATCTCGTTAAGTCAACTCTTTGACATAACTTATCTAACACCTCCGAATCTCTATTACTATGCAGAGGACATGCATCAAGAGGTCAGTTAGATATCAGCCTTTAAAGAAAGGATTGCCATCTCCTTCTCAGGCTGGAGATCATTTCTTAATAATCTTTTAACAGTGCTTGATGAGTCCTCAATCTAACTCATTAGATATTCATCTAAGCACCAGCCTCTATGATTCAATAATTGAATCAACAGCTGTATGATCAATAAGATGGCCATGGTACATAACCCTAATTATACTAAGAGACCTATTATGCAAATTATGTATTCTTCATTTCAGATCAACGAATGATATTTGCAATAAAATTTATTGCATAATTGCTCGCCGTGGGCTCGCATGTCCAACAATCTCCCACTAGCCCAAAGAGCCATTAATGGGCTAATCATTTAATCCCACACTAATGTGATAATCATAGGCTATTTAAAAAATAGCTAGGTAAGCTGATCAATCACTCTGTTCCCAAGAGACTACGCCAAGTCCTTTTACGACACTTGCAAACCTCCTAGTAACAGTGCTCGCATCCAATGCGAATGTTGCATCTTATGAAACCAATACTCAATTTTGTCGGTTATAGTGTCCTTGACACTACATCTTATTAATTATCATAACCAGTATTCCCATAATCCTTAATAGAATACCTTCATTCTTGGAGATCTCTATCTCCTAAGGTATCTAAAGTTAAGACTCTTATAGATCACTATCTACAAGGTCTTAAACTTTTGAAGATAAGACTTTGAGATCACTATCTCTAAGTTTCATCATCTTTGAAGATATTGTTATTACCAGCAACCAAGTGTTCTATTTCCAGAGTAGGATTAGTAACAATTTACTACTATCACTGCATGGCAGACATATGGCTTTTGTACACATCTTGCATACACTTCAGCTTCTCGTAACTGATGCACAAGTGCAAGCAGTTCTAGCATTCACGTCCTCAACTCTTTGAGGTGCTATCCCTTTAGACAGGTCACTACCATATCTTAAGGGAAGGAAGCTTTTCTTGGAATTTTCCAGAAAAATGGAATAAGTCCAAGGTGTACTACTAATGCGACAATCCCAATACCCTCTTCTCCTTGCTTCTGAACGACTTCAGAATTAAGATCTAAGAGGTATCCTTCAGATCGTATCACAAGGTATGGAACAACCAAATTATAAAACACTTATTATTATTCTTATATCATTCTAAATGATTAGAATTATATCTCCATTAGCACGATGAACACAATGGCACTCCCACTAAGCTTCACATGGTTCATCAAGATTTTATCTGAAATCATAACATTTATAATTTCATCAAATCTTATGTTCCAACTACAGGAAGCTTATTTGAGTCCAAAGATGGAGTTCTTTAGCTTGCACACCTTGATTTCCTCAACCATGAAGCCCTGGGGCTACTTCATATGAATATCCTCAGAGAGGTATTCATAAAGGAATGCAATCTTGACTCACATCATGAAGATGTCATAGTCAAGTTGTGTAGCTATAGTTATCAATATTTTGATGGGTTAAAGCAAGGTCACTAGAGAGCAAGTCTCATCGCAAGCGATGTCTTCTCTTCGGTGTGTAGCTTATGGCTACGAACCGTGCTTTGAAGGTCCCTACCTTCTCATCAGGTTCCCTCTTTCTCTTAAAGATCCATTTACACCTTAATGGGTCTTACCCATATAGGTGGATCCTCGAGGGTCCATATACAACACTTGTATATGAAGTCTACATTAGACTTTTATTGCTAACATCCATCTTTCCATGTCATGATCCTCAGGAGCTTCATCACATGAAGTCCGATCATTTTTCACATGGAATACATCCTCAAACTTATTTGAAGAAGTATTAGTGTTTCATCTTCAATTATTCTTTTAGTTTCCGATTTCAGGAGCCTCATTATCTTCTCAAGATTAAATGAGTTCCTTTACTTCATTTTCATCTTGATTCTCAAGAGAGTCATCCTCTAAGAATCACATTCTCAGAGATGAGATCCTTTCAGAATCTCAAGGTCATAAAGTAGGTGTCCAATACCATCCTTTATTGTCCTAATGAAGTAGCACTCTCCAGTGCCAGATTCCAGCTTATTTACATGGAACCTTATTATATATAATGTAGTCTCTACCACGTATACATATACCTGGAAACTAAGAGATAATTATGCTAAGATTAATCATTGATCAAATCATGTCACACATGATCAATTGTATCTCCCTACAACTCTATTGAGTTAAGGTTCATTAGGAGGATTGAGATAGGAATGATATTCACATCTCCATAAGGTATTCCTTGAATTCATCTAATAGGTACAAGCTACCTTGGTTAGATCAAATTCATTTCATCTTCCTTCCAACTTTGGTTCTAAACCAAAATTGTGAAATCTTTGAACATTTCAATGGTTTCTAAGTGAAGATAAGAAATCTCATATCACAAATAATCATCAATAGATATCACATATCCATAATGTTTACTATGATATAGGTGATTCACATACATCAATATGTATGAGATCATGAATACCTTGACATCTTACATCTTTCCCAAAGAAGGGTGTATTGGACATTTTACTTTGAATACAATATTCATAAGTATGCAAGTTTTGGAATTTTAGACATTCTAAAGCTTCATCTCTTAATTGCCCATTGATCTCATCAATAGACATATGTCCAAAACATGATGCCGGATCATTGTCAAATGATCTTTATCCTCCTATTGATCTTTAAAGGTTTAATTATCAGTATTCTAAATCTTAATGAACCATTCATTAATTTTCTAATTTAGTGGAGTCCACCAGATGTTAGATTACTATCTGAAATGTCTCCATCATAACTCTTTATGATAGGTTTATTCCAGATTTCATGTTTATTCCCAACATTTAGAAATAAACTGAGTGTATTCTAATATCCAGGTTACAGAGACATTCTCTAGGACTAAGGGCTCCCACTGAAAATATGAAGTCTATTGATCTAATGGAAATTGTTGCAACAATTGCATCACTTCCAACATAGATGACCATTAAACTTTAAGATCAAATTTCTAATATTCTAACACAGATGCAACCGATTGCATGTGTCATAAGAAGATTGAGATACAATTATTAGACTTTATCCTATCAAATAAGTAAGTCAATTTCAATGATTATATGTAGATTATTCTGATGTACTATCCGATTCCTTCTCTAAGGATTTTAGATAGATTTGATAGTCACACTATCAACACATCAACTTATTGCAGTATTGGCATTCATCCAACTCTTTAGATGTCATATGGAAGTCACAGAACTACTGTCAACTCTTTGACTATACTTCTTACTTGGGTCCAACCCTTGCTTCCACTGCGCTCCCTTTATCTATAAGAGACTATTGCTCAGGTCAAAGGATCTCTTATGTCGAAATAAAAAATTTCACTATAAGAGTACATGCTTCATTCAATTCATACAATATGAAAATTATGAAGCTTCATGAATGACTAGAGTATAGATAGTAGAATGATGACACTCATCGTATCTCCATCCATTTAAACTCTTAAAACATAGGTTCAGGTAGGTATTCAAACAATTTTGAATACATCGTCTCCTATAGAGCCATCATTCTGCATAATGCAGAGAACCATGTCATTCATGAATATATGTAGAGAGCACATATGTATGCCAGAACATCTTCTTAGAATTTATAAGGATTTTTTGATAATTACGATCATTATCGATATGTTACTTCAAAAGTACATTTGATGAGATCAAGACTTATAGAGACATACAAACCCTAGGGTTTTAGTCCTATTGTCTTATTTAATCATCATTCCTCATTATTATGAGGAAACTTGCACATTTCAACCACATACATTATGTGTCCAATTGCAAGTACAATATCTGGATCATAGGTTCAATCCATTATATTTTACTGGTTATTATTGAGTATAATATTGAGTGGGTTTAATGATGGATTATCTGAAATAAGAAATTTGCATAAACATATATAAATATATAATTTACTTTGATTTAGGAATTTTTATATCAAAGTTGTCTTTCCATGTCAACATTGAAAGTTTATTCCCTTAATCACTTTCAATGTAAGAGATATACTTACCATTATATCTCAGCAAGATCTGGGATCTCCTTCCTTATCTTTGTTACATCCCAATAATATGAGAATCTGCACCTCGGATAAAAAGAAGCGGGAACACATTCCACCTTGCAAGTCCAACTTGCATTCCCAATTCGGTCTTTAATACCCGGGCCCACCACCCCTAAGGTGATGTTGACCCGTCGTTAATTGACCAACCGTCAACATGAATAGAACTCGCTATGCCCAATCCAATATCGCCCCAAAAATATGAGGATCCGATATTGTGGTCACTACGCATACGAACTTACTCTTTCGAGAAGCAAAGAGCCCGATCCAGATGCGCTTGCATATAGGAGCTGTCACTTCAGACAGGCATCTCCTATATACAATCCCTGGCGATGGAACCCTTCGCCTTGACGGGAGAACATGGATGTCACTTATGTGATCCTCCATATCACATATTCAAATTCTAATTAATTATCATGAATCATATTCACATAATTAATTCTTCCAAGGGAAATAACACATCTATTATAATAGAGTGTTTTTAATTGGATATAATTAACTTAATCATATTAAATTAATTATCTATCCAATTTAATCAACAAACTTGATTTTACTTGAATATATGGTATTATCTCAAAATACGTATTAATTCGAATTTTAATAATTAGAAAATACATCATGATCTCTCAGGCATCATTCGTTCCCTACACGCTATCATGGCCAGTACCGGCGGGAGTGGGACGAACCGCATACGTTGCAACCTACTACCCCAGCGATCCCCGACTAGACACCATATCCGCCTCGGGAAAAAATAATGCCGAGTCAATCACTTTGTACTTGAGATGATCATCGGTTCTTTAACCGAAATTATACCATATAATAATAATAAAAACAATTTTGATTATAAGGAAATTTGCTAGATAAATTCCCAATCCTATTCAAGCAATGAGTTTGTTGATTAAGTTTCCAATTTTGATCTAGATCAAATCTAATCCATTATTGGTTGAGGCCAAGTCAATTAAGGAAATAATCATCATCAAATATTTCTCAAATATTTTCCGTAATTATTTCATGAAAGTAACTATTAATTTCACTAATTGACAATCACATGTTTCTTGATTAGGAAAGTAATTTCAGCAGTGGCCCCTACTTACTAAAATTAGCATATCTCAATTAATTCAAATCCAAATTAAGCAAAGTAAGTTTCCATAGTTTGCTAACTTGATTTACAATAGAACCTATGTGACTTGCATGCATTTCGAGGTGTCTCTAAACAGTAATTAACTCCTTAATTACGTTAAGATTCGCAGTTCCCGTAACAGTGAATACATGTTCGTTAGAACGACCATATCTAGAGCAAACAGAATCCAGATTACGCAAACTCAGATCCTATGATTTTCTTATTTAATGGGGAACAAAATCCAAGTGTTATTTTTGTGTTTAAAAAATTTAAACAGGGCCGAAAATTTACACTAAACAGAGATGCGAAAATGAAATGCGATAAAACTTTCGCAACCGAACGAACCCAAGTCGCCTTCGGTTTAATGGATCGTATCCAAAACCTTCGACCTAAGGATCTGATACCACTTGAAGGATATGGTTAGATCCTCAAGCGCATCACAAAAGCGTGAGTGTCGTATTGAATACGACGAGGAGCGACTAGTCGCACTAGTTGCTCGATGCAGCGGAATTTTTAAAAAAAATTATATGACGAAACCACATGATCCAAGAACACTTTTCGGATCGTCACGTCTAAACCACAAACAAGTAATAGGATTACCTATTGAAGCGTGGTTGCGATCAAGTATCTAAACGAAGAGACCTCCTGTCTCAAGTCCGATCCGACGGAGGAGACGCTTGCGAGAGCGGGGATGAACCGCGTGCTTCTCGCAATCCATGTTGATGATCCAAGCAGTAGATCTCCTGATCTCGACACACGAGATCTGACGTCTTCTTCACGAGCGAGGTGCACCGAAGGAGACAGAGATCCACGAGCGGACGATCGGGCAGCATAACGACGACGCTGCGGCGATGGAGAATCTCTCTAGGTCATCCATGGTGGACGACCATGAGAGGAAGTGAGAGTAGACATGTAGAGAGAATGAGAGAGAGATGCTTCTCAAGCATTGTGTGTAAAGAGAGAGCATGGGTATGCCTCTCTATTTATAGGGTTTTGGGATACATGGATCTCAATGCAAGGGACATATAAAATCAATGGATGTGATTGATTTATGTCAATCCAATGGTCAAGATTGTTGTTGGTAAAAGCCAACAACTTGTGATTTAATTTAGATTAAAATATATTTGACAAAATCAAATTTAAATCAATCCCAAATAACATAAATAAATAAGGAGAGAATATACATGGAGATTACATCTCCATGTACATCAAGGGGGGACGACCACCCATTCCAAACAGGAATTGGGTGCCGCCCACCTCTTTCCTTATGGAGGCAATCTCATGGATTTCCATGAGATTGCATGCCTCCTTGAATTTCACCTCTATTTATTGCCAACAAATTTTTGTTGGGATTTTATTCATAAAAAATAATTCATAATTATATTTGAGAATATTGCAATCTTGACATTGGAAAATTGTGAATCATATTCACAACCCAAAACAACATATAATTTACATTGTCAAATAATTACACAATGTGTATCTAATAAACATAATAATTAATCAACAAATATAAATTATAATAACTCTATCTAATACATTATAAATCACATATATAATATATTATGAATAATTGGATACTATTATCCATATTATTTTTTTATCCATAATAATTAAATCTCATTTAATTATATTGGATAACTTATTCTCATGTGATCAAATAATATGAATCACATTCACATTATTTACATCTTTGATAATTAAATCACATTTAATTATCTAAACTCTCCTTATAATATGAATCAAATTCATATTGTTCATGATAATTAAATCACATTTAATTATCCATTTTCTCAATGCTCGGATACATATATCAACAATAGAATTATCCATGAACTCTTTCAAGGATAATGCACTTTCTCCACGAATACATGGAGATAAGGACAGGGCGATTGTATTGTTCCACGTATAGTGACTTGGATATTGAGATCATATCTCAAATCCAGATCGCGAGCCTCTCATAGATGCTCGATTAAATCAAGATCGCAAATCTAATCTTCTCATTGCATCTGAATCACATTCAGATCAATGTCCAACAATTGGACTAAGATTAGATTATTTCTCTACAGAGAGGAGTCACTAAAATCCATACCCATTTCATCACTCCCTAGGAGAGGAAGCGTCATGGTTATACAATCGTTTATGATCACATCACCATCAGGTATTCCCAATACCTATACATCCTGCACACTGGAAGACTCAGAATAAACCCGAAGTATTAGATCAACTTTATACTGTCTACTTCATGGTTTTATCAATAAGTTTCTCATTTTGATCATTGGGAGTTGGTATCGATCATATACTTTCCAAAAGCATATATCATACCTAGGTCTTGATCATATACTTTCCAAAAGTATATATCAAACCTACAAATTCAATCAAGCTTTCAAAGCAAGACGACCGTGCACGGAATTTGATCTTCCCAACATCTCATGAGTGAGCTCATGTCTTCCGGTTCAGTAGTGAACCTATATGATCCCTTTGAGAGATCGTATTACTCATATGCCCTTATAAGCACACCAGCGCGCCGGTGTATAGACCTTGATTAGGTCATCAACCTATTGGTCTGCCAAATGTACATACTCAGACATTTAGTAACACATCTGTCTCTGGTCAGAGGATGTGTGCCTATATCATGACAGCATACGATATAGGACTTTGGTTATCTAGATCTCGTTAAGTCAACGCTTTGACCTAACTTATCTAACACCTCCGAATCTCTATTCCTATGCAGAGGACCTGCATCAAGAGGTCAGTTAGATATCAGCCTTTAGCGAAAGGATTTCCATCTCCTTCTCAGGCTGGAGATCATTTCTTAATAATCTTTTGACGGAGCTTGATGAGTCCTCAATCTAACTCATTAGATATTCATCTAAGCACCAACCTCTATGATTCAATAATTGAATCAACAGCTGTATGATCGTTAAGATGGTCATGGTACATAACCCTAATTGTACTAAGGGACCTATTATGCAAATTATGTATTCTTCATTTCAGATCAGGGAATAATATTTGCAATAACATTTATTGCATAATGGCTCACCGTGGGCTCGCATGTCCAACAATTAGATCTCATTTGAGATCCAATGGTTGATGCCTCTTCAGATCTGACGTCGACTGAAGCTCCTAGAGCCTCGCTCCTAATAGGATGGTTTCGGTGGGTGCTGGATGAACTTGGAAGAACAATGACGAGTTGTTGCTTCAATCAGTGAAAATTCGCTCCACCGACGCATTACACACCTCCTGATGGTGCTAGGAAGGTAATAAACCGAAATCCTAGCCGCGATTAATTAAAGAAAAGTGTCGTCGATGTAGAAGGACCGTGGAGTTCGTATTTTGATCGATCAAATAAAATTCTAGATTAAATAGGAGAGAGAGATAGAAAGAAGGAAGGAAATGATTTTTCTCATGTATTTTATTCATTAAACTAATTATTAATAAGATAAGTTCCCCTCGGTCGAACTCAAGGAGGCAGAATACCTATATTACGGCTTTTAAGAGAAAGAGAGAATTTTGTGATATTTATTTCTTCTTGAAAAAGGAAACAAGATAATTAGAATTGATACAAATTTAAAAAATCAAATCAAGCAAAATACACGATGAAAATCTGAAAAAACTATCAAGAAACTTCGCTAGGGCAATTGTGTAACTACCCTAGAAAAATAAAACCAAAAAGATGTCCAAATTTAACCAAAAAATCAAGGTTAGAAGTGCAAGAAAATATATAAATGTTTGTCATAAAAGGTCCCTGATCAGGTACTAAACTGCAAGAAAAACTAAAAGTTTTGCATTTGGGTCCTTGTACGAGGACCTAAATGCAAATACTGGAAACTTTGGAGTGAGCTATTAATTCTAGAAGTTGCCTGGACCGTCCAAAGCAGACATGATTAGAACATGCCAAGAATAGAACGTGCGAACGAATCTGGACCGTCCAAAGCAGATACATGTCGCCAGCCTGTACCTTCTGGTGTTCTTGAGTGTTCTTCCCCGTTGCGCAGGTGACGATGGTGCTCACTTCTATGACTTTTCTTTGGCGATCGGTTGAATGCTTTGGCCTCCTGCAAGGCCAGAGGGGTGACGCCTTCACCCCTTGAGCTTTCCTGCAGGTGAGCTGGCTCAGAGGTAGATGAAGATGGAGGCTGGACCTCGATGAAGATGGCGGTTCGCAATGAGGAGGTCTTATGAAGGGATGAGTTATCTTCTTTATTCTTTGTCGAAGGATAAGCTCCAGATGTGTGGATCGTTGCTTCAGTTATGAAGAAGACATGCAAATGAATAATTTGATGCTCGATTCACCAAAGAATCGACCAAGAATATGAGAATTTGCATATCAAATATATTTCCAGAATAGTGAAAATGGAAGAGATATGAAGGTTGATTTTTTATGGAATTCAGAGTGGAACTTGAGGAGTGATTTGATGTGCAACTAAGAAGGTGGTTTAAGGGTCCTAATTACGTGCTTAAGTAGTCTAGGTATGGCTCGTAGATCGAGAAATTAAAAGAGAAAGAATGGAGGATGACATGTGGTTGTAGGGTGTATGGACCTTTTCTTATCGTCTCTCGATGGGGCAGTTTTCCCAGAGCACCACGCGACGACGACACAATGCAAGGCGGTGCTCCAGCCTTGGAACGTCTCTTTCGATCATCCCTTTCCCTGCGTGACGATCCTCAGGCCCTGTCACAACCGGAGTGAGGTGGAGGAGGCTTGGAAGTTGGGTATTCATCTACTGGAACTAGAGTTTCAGGATAGTTAGGAGAGTTTGTTAGAAATGGTGAGTTTCATGGCTTTTTATAGACAATTCCATGGAGGGTTAGGTGAAGATGAAGGGCTGGTGTGAATGGTGTTTGTTAGGAGATGAAGATGGATGGTTTGGATTAGGTGAAGAGGTTAGGATAATGCGAGTAAAATTGGTTGAAGACGGGGTGTTAGAACAAAACAAACAGACTGGGTTCTTTTAAGAAGGAGACCCAAGTGCTGACACGTGTCAGCACATGGTTGGCCTGTGTCAAGAAATAGTTTAATAAATAGATACTAAATTGTAAATAAGGTTATTTTTAGTAGGTATAAAAACAAAAAGTATAAATAATTATCTAACTTATGGTATAATTAGTTTTTATAAATAATAAATAATTTTTGAAATATAAGTATTGTATTAATAAATAAATATAAATAATACCTTATAAGTAGATAATTGATTTTTAATTTAATAAGTTAATAAATAGTATACCTTTTTTTATATTTTACTAATTATTAAATAGAGTAATTGTTAATTTTTGCTGATCATAATAAATTAATTTAAGTATATTAATAAATATGGATATAAGTTATGTAGTTCATTTTTACTTGTAAGTTAGTGTTTTTAATTTATTTAGAAAAGAATAAATAAGCTCCAAAATTTTGAAATAACTTATGGTTAAAATACAAGATCATGAAAATAATTAAAAATAATAGAACATTAAAATAATAAATAATGTTTTCTAGATAAAACAATTAGCCTAGAAACCCAGTTGTGGTTAGGTCCCAAAATCGACTTTTTGCAAGCAGACTCCGATTTTAATGAAATCACCTTCATTAATTAGAGAATATTATTTTATGAACTCTAAAGGTGAGTAGAGTGAATTTGGAGTTGGTATGAGAAAGTTATGATGTTCAGAAGGTGAGATTTTGATAATTTACAAGTTTGATTTCTGGCTCATATACAAGATAATATTTTTAACTTATTTCTATATTTTTCTATACATTTTTACAAATAATTAGAAAAGTTTGGTTAAAAATGTGTTCACATGAATTAATTAAAAATCATTGAAGATTTGATAATTATTGGATAAAAAATGAAGATTGTATAAAATGTTAAATTAATTATTTTTATTTATTTTCTTCCTTATCACTCCCTACTTATTTGTTTGTCGACCATTCCATGCTGACTTGGTCTCAGGAGTTAGGTTATAAATATATCTTTCATCTATATTTATTTTGTAAGTCACATTATACATATATACATATCTACAATTTGCCTTTTTTATTTTCTTTATTTTTATTTTTTTATTTATTTACATGATTTAGGTGTTTAATAATGAATTTTTATTCATAAGTATGGTTTTGTTAAAAGATAAAAATTAATGAATATTTACATGTATTTGTTAAGGGTTTTAAGACAAAATGCAGACAGAATGTTAATGAATCATGGATTCGTCAACCCACTATACTTAATCTTTCCTAGTCCATTAGCAAACACTTATTTGAAAAATAAGGGAAAAAGAAAAAAAGTTAGAATGAATTTGTTTTCATAAACTAATTGATGAGAACAGACAATGGACAGAGCTCGATCAGGCCTGAAACAAGCATTTTATTGGAGCCTTAACTAGGATTAGGATTTTAGTCTCAACCATCCTCAAGTTACCCAGATACTTATTTAGGGTCACCTCAATAGCCAGTTCAAATCCACTTATTCATATCGCAAACTCTATCAACTTTAATTCAACCTGTATGGTGTGTTAATTGTTTTAGCTCTTTCCGCTTGAAAGAATCGAAGAATCTGCCCATCCTAATAATACACTCCCATTGTTTCCTCGTCCAGCTACTCTTTCCTCGAGGAGAGAGGTATTCCCTTCTAAGGTCAAGTCATGTTGTGTCCACAATCGAACATAGAGAGAAAGTAGAAGAATGAGAAAAGAACTGGAGTGCAACCAATGCAGACGCATCTCCTTGTGAATTCCAACCAGTGAAGCTATGTCTCCACCAAGTTGTGCAGACTTTTTTGGTGTAAGATTTGACCATTGTGGTCATATTTGTATTTGGTGACTTATTATTTGAATTGGCTTTGTAATGTTGATTGTGCTGCATCAATATTTTTGTGCCTTGACGGATATAGCATCTTTTCATTCCGTCCATTTTTTGAGGTCTTGGAAAATTTCTGCCGGCAGATCCTTCCCTCATCCGAAGCAAGTATTGCAACCCCAATCTCTCCCGTCTTTAGACGTCATCGCCACTAGACAAGGATGAAAATGCACCACTAAAATAGATTGCCCTTCGCAACCCCATGAAAGTCAGCTAAGTGCAAAGTACATGTGTCTAAAATTGGTTCACTAATGAAGAGTTGAACATATTACACCAACTGTTCTACTTAGGAACGTTTAAGATGACTTCCTAAACATGGTCTCATGGAACCCAAGGATCTCCCAGAAGCGGAAGCTGAATCAGTTGCATGCTATAATGTAGAATATGCGTGGGATGCTATCCTGGGGAGTTCACTGTTGGCAGAAGCCAATGTCCCGGGGTCCCGGGGACTCATTCTGACTGAAACAAGGGGTGTGTCTTTATCAACTTCGACAATCCAACAACTCCTAGTTCTATCAAACCAGACACTTCCTCGGAGGTCTTTACTAGACCATTTAAGTCAATGACCTGAAGAGTCTAAATTCCAATTCCTAACCAGGCTCCTTACGATGAAAGTTAAAGGCCATAATCAAGCTCCATCCTTTAGACTTTTCCCTATCTTTAGTTTTAGAAATCAAATTTATTATGAAAAAATAGCTAATGCAAATGCAATTTTGTTTTTGTGAAGTATATTTTCTCAATTTTACTCATTGTTAATGGATTGTAAGGATTTTCCAATTTTTATATACAAGTTTATGCACAAAAAGTTTACAAGATAAATTACCCATATTTTATTTGGATTAAATAAATAATGTATTTTTCAAATGTTATATACATAGATTTTTACAAGGATTACGTGAGTTTTACAGATATTTTAATACATTAAATTTTTTAAATAGGTATTATACAAATTTTAAATGCACATTTTAAATACATATTTTTAATAAAGAATTTTAAATAAGGATTTTAAGCATATTTTACTTATTTACCATGATTTTATAAATAATTAAATAAATAATAGATTGATTTTAAATTAACCCTCACCCACTTCTTATAGATTTTATATATATAGAAAATACATAAAACTACGAGTTATGTACGCAAGTATATATACAATATATATGCACCCCCTATACTTAGCTTGTGTTATGTCCTCATAGCGTCAAAATAGAAAAAGGAGGACACAACTCGTTCTAAGTAGAAGTGGGTAAAAAATAAAAGAATAGAATTCAGTCGACCCCCCTATACTTGCGACCAGGTCATAGTAAGTATTGCGGAAAAAAATGAGGTGACTAAGGAAAAGGAATATACAAACGAAGGAACAAAAGGAGAAAGAAGAATGAAATCAATGAAATCACTCAATCCACCTATACTTAGGATAAGACATCCTAAGTATAGAAAAGAATGTGGCAAAGAGTTACGGACCCGTGACTAGAGTAAAAGAAAGGAAAACAAAAGAAAAAAAAAGAACAAAATCGAAATGCAAGAATCAACGAGCTATCAGTCCCCCCTATACTTAGGATATGGTATCCTAAGCATATAAGACGAAAAAAATGGGGAAAATTGTGGTCTATGAAGAATATACAGGTGTGTATTCCAGGAAAACCTAAAGGCTCACAGGTCTCTGTACAGGATGAAATGAACTGGAAGAGTAGTCATGCATCATGTACAAATTAGATCATTTCAACACATGCCAGATGATCAGTAGTGTTCACGAAGTGCTTCAGCATCTACCCGTTCACCATGAATGGCACTGCACAAGATGACACATTTGATATAGCAATACTGCCATTGTCGTGCACCATTCTTACTATATACGATCCTTCCCCCTTGATCTTCAATTTGCCAGGAAAAATTCTCAATTATGCATAGAACAACAATACTTTCTGACCAGGGAGAAATGTCTTGTGCCAAATATGTTTAGCATGCCATCTCTTCACTTTGTCCTTATAAATGAGGGTGTTTTCGTATGCTTGATTTCGAATCTCTACTAGCTCATTCAGATCAATCTTCCTCTTGGATCCTGCTTTCTGCTTATCTAGTGCAATTTATCTAATAGCCCATTCAGATTTGTGCATGATCTCTACGGGCAAATGACATGGCTTCCCATAAACTAGTCTGAACGGTGAAGTACGTAAGGGAAAGAACCTGGTATAGAAGCTGGGACTAGTTCTTCCTATCCGATCGTAGTAATTTCTGAAGAATGGATTTCACCTCCCTATTTAAGACTTCATCCAAGCCGTTCGTCTGTGGGTGGTAAGGAGAAGCTACTATGTGATCAATGCCATAATTCTTCACTAGCTTTTTCACCTCCTTATTAATGAAATGTCTACCCCCATCTGAAATGAATACGTGGAATATTGAACCGCGAAATGATGTCTTCCCTTAGGAACCTGCGCACTATCTTTCTATCAGTGGCTCGTGCGGGTATAGCTTCCTCCTATCTATTGATATAATCTACAACGAGGAGAATGTACTCAAAGCCATTGCTGGAAGGAAACAGTCCCATAAAATCTATGCCCCATGCATCAAAGATCACACAAATAATAACATGTCGTATAGGCATCACATCTCTAGCATTGACTGTCCCTATGTCTCTCTAACAATCCATGCAACTCTTCACGAATGTGAAAGCATCTCTAGTAAGAGTCAGCCACTGAAATCTGCTCTGAAGTACCTTCTACGCTATCCTTCTCCCGAAACGATATCCTCCTGCCTTTGAGGAATGGCACAGAGTGAGAACACTATTATATTCCTCCTGAGGAATACATCACCTGTAAACACAACCTGGTCCCTCACGAAAAAGAATCAGATCCTCCCAATTGTATTATCGTGCCTAGGAAACATAATTCAGGACCCATTGATGGGGTCCTGGTAAGGCGTGGAAGCTAGAGCACCTAGGACACTTGTTCTTGTATCTATTGGCCCTCAGATGGGCCCTTCCAGAAGCGAGACCTGCATGGGAAGAATGTTGGAGCATAGGGGGAGTGCTCTAGGTTTTTATTGGTGAAGGTCGAGGTGGAATGTAGGTGGAGCGAAGAGGTCTTACGAAAGGATGGAATGGAACGTCGATGGACCAGATCTGAAAAGTTCTAATGAACTAGATGATGCAAAAGGAGAAGAAACTCAAGGGGAAGGTAATGGAATGGTTGGTGGTGGTCAAAATGAGGAAAAACATTGGTACATGATGGTTGAAGCTCAAGAGCTCCGATGAGGTTAACTCATAATCCTATGCTACTTCTATTGACTACAATAAGAAATAAATGGAAGAACTAAAACTAAAACTAAAATCTACCTAAAAAAAACCTGGCATCTTCGACCAAGGAACGGGAAGCAGATACCTCGTCAGAGAAGCTCCGTTGTGGTTTGGATCACGCCTCTAACGCTCACTCGCACTGCAAATCGATGCAAAGCATCACTGTCACCATGCTCAATGCATCCGGCGAAGGATGTGGGGGTTAGAACGATCGAAAATGGATCAAACTCAAAAAGGTGGATCTGGGAATGGTTTTATACACTGGTGGAGGAGATCTCAAAGAATTGGGATGTGAGCTGATCGAAGCAATGTACAAGTGTTCTATGTGTTCGGCGGGAATCAGGAGATGCCATGGAGATATTTCATGAAGAGCATGGGGAGATTTGATGTAGAAATTGAGAAGAAACAATGGAGGAAAAGGTGGGGCTCGATACATCTGACAAGTCAGAGACCCATCAGAGGCAGTTGATCGAGGTCAACAATCGAAGGTCTCCAATTGTTCCAATTGGATAGCTACAAAATAAAATAGGCTGGAAAAGAATAAATAAATAAAAATAATAAGAAATGCATTAATTAAATAAAAGTTAAAACATCACACTATTTCCTATTTTATTTATTATTTTATACATATTTTTATTTATTTTTTTCTAGGTGATTTGTGGGAAGTTAATATTTACAAGTAGAATCTAAGTATAAATACTTATATTTTGATTTTTTATTCGTATTTTGTATCTTACATTGTATTATTTTAAACATGTATTTTATATATTTTTAATTATTTATATACGCATTTAGGTATTTTTATTGTAATTTTATGAGTTTTATGTGTACACTTAAATAAATATATACATATATATATTGTAGGTATATATATGTATACTTTACCTATGTATTGAAGTAATGGATTTATTTTAGTTTCTTTTTGATGAGTTTATTTTACTTTAGTTATGTACACCTATTTTGAATCATATATATAATTTCATAAAAATAAAGGAATTTGGAAAAATATAAGGAATAAATATATTGAATAAAACATACATGTATATCGCATAATAGGGGCTCAAAACCTAAATTTTGCGTCTTAACTCCTACCTAAATGAAACCAACTTCCATAAATAGCTTGTTAAAAGTTATATACAATTGAAGGTGATTTTGGTCCATTTTGATACAATATGGAGAAGATACATGTCTATGATGTTTTTATTTTATCTTTTTATTTTGTGTGTCCCGGGCACACTGTGCATTATTTTTCTATGAACTCAATTTTATTTTTTCTTTGTATTTTTATATACACCATAAGTAAAGGGGAGGTAGACCCTGTACATTCGATCACTCGGTTTTCCCTTTTTGTACAGTCTGCAATACTTAGGATTACTTGATCCTAAGTATAGGGGTAAACACCGAGCCATCTTCATTATATTCTTTGATTTGTCATTGTAGTATACCACTCCTTTTCACGTCCCTATACTAAGCATGAGTTATGTCTTCTTCATCGCTCTTGATCCACTCTGAGGACATCGTTCGAGATAAGTATAGGGGGTGTCGTATATATTACATATATACTTTAGCCATAACTTGTACTTTGTGTGAGTATGTGAATAAATAAAATGGCTAAAATCCTTCACCTTAAAAACCATAAAAACTTTTAAATTGTTTTTCTTGAACATAAAATTCTTTGTTGCACATGCATAGTACAAAATGTTTTGTTTGTAAAATATTTGAAAATATTTTTGTATCATAACTATGTATATAGTACAAAATTTTTGTAAAATGTTTGAAAAACAAAAGTTTGCAAAATCCCTTGTGTACATATTTGTAAATAGTTTGCAAAACTTCTGCATCCATGCATACATTCAAACATAATTAAAAAATTTTGCACATTTTCAAAAACTTTGCATAAAAAGATTTTTGTATATACATGTTCAATTTTCTGAATGATAGTTGACATTTAAACTAGCCTGGAATTAAATTGGAAAATGGAGCTTGGTTAGGACCTTAGTCCACCTAATTCTAAGAAGGACCTTATAGGATTTAGGGTTGAGACTCTTCAGGTCCATTGGTGACTTAATTCTTTGAGTCCACTAGGCTATGATCACATGTCATCTTGATGAGCCTAAGTAGAACATTTAACAATGAATGCATGACTCTCACATAATGGCTTTGCTTGCACTAGCACCTTACACATAGTTCTCTACGAATGAGGTGGTGAGGAGACGATTTCCTTTGACTTGGGGTAGCATACGAGGGTAGTACATCTAGGCAGACCCTCTCGTCTTCTTTTAGTGAAGGAACTGCGCCACAACATGGTCTGGCGGTGTCGAGGTCTAAAGACAGGAGTTGTGGGTTTCAATAATGCTTCAAAAGAGGGATAGTCTACTTGCTCAAGAGGAAAAAGGCCTTATGTATATATGTTGCACCATGTAGATATGTTGTACATATGCACATTAAAAAATGTGCAAAAGAAAGAAAAACACCAAAACAGTGGTGGGTCTGATAGAAAATGAAATACCTACCGGAGTGTATATAGCCAAACGAAGCAAAGCTTATGTTACCCATTCCCATCTCATGAAGCCTGCAGCTGGGAGACTTAGCTACACTGGTTGGGCTCCCAAGGATACATGACTATACTGGTCATGAACCATTCTCTTCTTTCTCCTCTTCTTGAGCCGGTTGAACTTGAACTTAGAAGGGAAATACCCCGCTCCTCAGGGAAAGAGCTTCCAGACTAGGGCATTAGAGTTACCTTGTTGAGGGGGGTTGTTACTTTGCCATTTCTGAGGTAGGAGCTACATATCATTTACACGGTACAAGAAAAGATTCATGGGCATTAGAGTTTGTGTATGCAGACATGTTCTGATCTGGATTATTGAGGAGTCTTGACCATAGATTGGTGGAACTTATAGGCTGTTGAGTCTTAAACCTAGGTCCAAATAAGGTTCCGACAAATTAATAATCCAAAGATCTGACTGAGCTCCATACTCCAATTTAATGAATACAAGTTTAGTAATCAACCTTGATTCTCCTTCTTTTTCTTTTCTTTCTCTTTTCACTTCTTTTTCAAATAAGTGTTTGCTAAGGGACTAGAGATGGTAAAGTATAGGGGGGTGATGAATCCCTGATCATCACTCTTTATTCTTTTATTTTAGCTATTTATCTTGGCAAAGCATCATGTAAATAGATGTAAATACAATAAGTTAGCAATATCCATGCATTTGTTAATATTATAGAATCAGCTTGTATTTGTGCAAAAATAAAAGAATAAAGGAAAAGAAAAAGGAAGGAGGTACTGAGAATAAATACAGAGTAACCCGAACCCCAAGAGAAGGCCAAGCATTGGCCTGATCGCCAAATAAAATAAGTAGAGAGAGATAGGGCCCACTCTTTATTGTACATATCATGGGTGTAAATAAATAATTATTTTTCCCAAAATAAAAATAAAATATTCTTTTTACCTCCTTGTATATATTTCTAAAAAAACAAAAATTAGAAAAAAAATAATAAAAATAAAGTAAAACTCTCTCTCCCGTGTACATAATACATGTATATATAATTCATTCTCTATTTATTATATACCCGCAAATAAATAATAAAACTAAAATAAAAATTATATCACACTCCAAAAATTATCTTGTAAATAAATAAAATATAAAATTGGGGTATTTATTGTGAAAATAACAAATTTAAAAAATTGTACAAAATACACTGGTATGTTATACTTGTATATAACACACTATAATGTATGTAGACTAATTTATTTTTCAAAAAAATAAATATAAATCATAGAAAAATTCCTTGAAAAATAATAAACATTGTTCATTTTATACATTTTTCATTTTAAATTTATTTATTATTTTAAATTTATTTATCTTTATTTTTTCCTGCTATTTTATCATGTAGCCTATTCTGTCTTATTCCAACTCGCATCTGATTGGTCTGCGTCAGATTGTTGACTCCGGTCAACCACCTCATCTTGAGCTTGACCCGACCTGACCTCTTCACCGGACCGTTTCCTCTAAATTTTCCAAGGTGGATCACGCAACCCCTCGCCCCGAATCTTCTCCCGTGGACTCTCCTCGGATCCAGGACCCTTGCAGATCCCTAGGAAGGCGCAGATCCCCTTCGGTTCACATGCCCTCGCCTGATTCTCCCAGCCTCCTAGGAATGCTATAACGCTTCTCATCTGCTCCCCTAGTACGGTAGCTCGTGCCTCACTCCCTTCTCGAAACCTAGCCACCTCCAGCTGAGTGACAGCTGCTCGGAGCTTCGCTCGGCGCTCGATTTGGTGCAGTAGAGCCGACGCTCAACCTTCGTGGTCGGACCTCCACCGCGAGTAGCCTCCCTCAACTTCCGCGTCAAGATCCAGGCCATCACCCCGACGTTCATCCTCGCCTGGAGCTCCGGAGCAGATTCTGACCTTCAGGTAACCCTTATATCCTTCCCATTTATCATTTCGATCGAATCGTTCCATTTATCGCCACTGCGTGTTTGCCTGCTCTGACCAGCCGGTTGGATCCCCATTACCCACTTCAAGCCACTTCGATAGATTCGCACGCTCATCCCCCATCTTGTTCTGCAACCTGATCACCCTGAGCCTCGACCATCAGGTCGAGATTAGGAAAGGCCTCCCCTACCACCTTCACCGGAGATCGATTCCCGCCTCCCATCACTTCTTTGGCTTTGAGTTCCAATAACCCGGACCGAAGCACCGCCCTGAGTCCCAGCTACCCCTTGTAGGTGGAACCACATGCTAAGGACCCCCGATTCCATCCATATGAGGTTCGCTGGAGTAGCTCCAGGCCCCCTTCGTTGCCACACCCATCAGGCCGGTGGCTTCTCCATCGAACCCGCTCAGTCGATGCAGAACCGTCCCATGATTACGCCAGCGGCTTTCGATCAGCCATCAGGGTTGAGGATCATCTCCTTGGCTTAGGTGAAGTTCGCCTGACGTTGTTCTTCCTGACGCGCTCCACACCATTGGATCGGACATCCCTCTCCAGATAGCATCCTGGCCGCCGACACAACAGACATGTTAGGCCGTTGGATGTCAGATATGACGTCCATCTGCGCTCCATGTCCCCGACCAGTTATGGAGCATTAGATCTGACACCTGCAGCGATCATAGCTGCATGTCCGCCCACACCAGCGGCCTCCTTGTGTCCTCACACGCCTCTCATGTGCTGCAAGGGTATATTTCTCTTTTTACCCTGCATTTGTTTATGTTTTAAGTTTTAGTCCGTAAATAAAAGTTGTAGTTGGATTGATTTGCACTTTAGTCCCAAGAGTTTCTGATATTTGCATTTTGGTCCTCTTTGTCTGGACACACGTGCTCAGTCACGTAAAAAGTGGCATTTTTGCATGACTAGCCCTTGAAATTTCATTGTTAATGTTTGAATGAAATGTTTTCTAAAATTGCACTTATGCCACTGTAAACGTTGTATTACGCATGTGATGGAATTGATTAGAAATTTTATAGAGATCCCCTGGACTTTTAGCGCCTGTTATTGTTTAGTGCTAAACTTAAACTATTTGCATTTAGGTCCCTAAAACCTGTGTGTGCTGTTTTTATTTAAATAAATATCAAATCTGCTCAAAAATTCCCATAAATTACCAGTAGCTCCTGCTATTGTGTAATATTTTTGGTAATTTTTGTGATGCAATTTGATTTTATTTGCTATTTTTTAAAAATAAAAATCCTAAAAATTATGTCTATCTAATTTAGAAATCCATAAAAAATACAAAAATCTCTATTTAAAAAAATTCCTGAGTGTGTGTTTTAATTTGTTTTAATTTTTGCAGCATTTTTATTTCATTATCTTTTTAAAACCCATAAAAATCTCAAAAGACCTAAAATCTTTTAAAAATCATTAGAAATTCTATAAAAATCAAAAAAACGAGTTTTCATTTTTTTAGTTAGCTCTTTTTATCTATTTCGACATTAAATAGCAACCAGGAGGTTTAAGGTACTTTAGATATTTTAAAGTTACCTTTTTATCCAGGCTGCACACTATTTTGTTGTTTTGTCTTATTTAATTTTTAGAAAATTATATAAAAATCTGAAAAAGCCCACAAAATACCCAAAAATATGTGCATATTTTAAAAAAAAAATTATTTTGAATTTTTGAGCATTTTTTACCTTAATAAAAATTGTTGTAGTGTGATTCTTTAGATTTTTCTTATTCATTTTCTTTTTAGAAAATATATAAAAAAATTGCAAATTAAAAACCACCAAAAATACTCCTTTTTATTCAATTACTCGACTACTTTGTAGGCTTAGCATGTTCTCCTTGTGTTTGACCATGGTGGCTATACAAGGAAAAATAAATAGCAATCCCGCTTGTTTTGATTTTCGTGCTTGATTGCTTTCGTTAGTGGTCTATATCTTCTTGATTGAGCCACGCTACACCGGTTAGGGTCACAACGACCTTGATATATTTCTGACACTTATCCCTAGTTGGAGGAGCGCTCGTCTCCCAGTATAAGGGGTGTGTTTATATTACTTACATACTTTACCCATAGCATGTATTTCGCATATTTTATGTATATAATATTAAGTATATTCGTGATGTGCAAAAATGACAAAAATAAATAATTTGCTTCTTATTCATTCTTGCATAAAAGATCATAATTCAAAAATTTACACTTCACTAGTATGCATTTCATTTCATTTGCATTCCATTGCATATAATGCATATGCAAAGTGGAAAGTTAGCGGGTTCAGAATCGAGTTATGACAAAAATCGCTAATGGATTTGACCATGCCTTAATCTACTTAAGTTTTAGAGGAACTTCATTAAGAAGTAGGATTTTAGAAACTTCATGTCATAGACTTAATTACGTGTTCACAAGACAATGTCTAGATCTTAACTCTTAGTGTCTAACCTGGACGACTCATTCTGAGTATACTCTTGTATAGGAATTGATCTGTACTCTAGACCACGTACATAAATCAACTTGGACAGGGTGTTGGAAGAGCTTGTATCTCTTTTTTAGTAGTGTTGGCGTCTAAAAATCTGAGTATCGGGTTGAAATAAAGCTCCGTACGAGGAATGTACTGCTAACACAATTTATCTAATAACTCAAAACATGGGCAGAACAAAAGATTCTATATCCGTCAGGGCACAAAAGATCAATGTAGAGCAACCACAATTCCTACCAAAAAAAAGCCAAAAACAAAAATAACAATATTTGACCACAATGATGCAAGCTTCAGATAACATGTAGATCTGATGGAGACTTGGCTACATCGACAAAGATTCACAGGAGAGTTGACTACACTAGTCACTCTCCACTTCTTTTACCCTTCTTCAAGACTTCTCCTCCCTCCCATTATGAACTAGCATGTTCCTTAGCATAGAAGGAAATATCTGACTCCTCGGGGATGAGTTACTGGAGGAGGAGATTGCATAGTAGTTCGACATCTTGCATGGAAAGAGCTAACATCCTTCATGAACCAGAGATGGTTATTCATTGTTCATGTGGGATACTTTGGGAGGGGATTGATCTAAGATGACTTATGAGTAAGGTATGGATGAGGACTTGTACAACTTGGAGATTGTTGTTTCTAAACCCTAATTTTCATAAGGAGTTCCATCATAATATTAATCCAAAGGTCAAGTCGAGCACCATTTTCACCTTTTCTTCATGATCTTGGTATGGAACCCTACATCATTTCACTTATGCATTTAGTTTTAGTTGCTCGAGGACAAGCAACCTTTAAGTATAAGGGGTTGCTGAAGATGTTATTCATTACTCTAAAATATGAAAATAGATGTTCGTTATTAAGTAATTAATTGCATTTATTTATTTAAATTACATTTTTTATTATTTTAATATATGTAATTAATATTCATGTTTTAGCATGCATAATTGCATTTATAAGAAGACAAAATTCCCTTGTACATTATCATCTGCATATTATCATATTTTCCTTTATTTTTAATTATTTATCACTAACTCCAAATAAAATAAAATATATTTTATTATGTATATATTACAAGAATTAATCAAGGAAAAATACAAAAAAATAATAATTTGTACATATGCCCAATAAAACTCAAACCCTAGTTTATAGACAAAAACCCATAAATGTGAATATCTCTCTCTTGAAGTCTCCTATGGATCAATGCTTAAATTTGAATTAACATACATTTAACTATCTAAAATAAGATCAACTTCATAAGAATTGTAGTTTATATGTGAAACTTGGGTCTTAGGACCTCATTGTATATTGTATATTTTGTTGGATTTTAACCGTATTAAGTACGAAAATAATTCTTTTGAATTATTTATCTTTCATTTATATTTTTATTTATGCTTTAATAAAATGTGCAAAAAATCAGATCAAAATTGAAGTAAAAATCAAAGAAAATAAATTTGTATGAGTATGTAAATATTGATTATATATAAGTCATTTTGATTTTATTTCTTTGTTCTCATAATTATTAAAATATCAAAAAAAATAGATTAAGTTTTAGATAGTTTTTTTTCTATTTTATCTAAGTTTCTTTTGTTTTCTAATACATTTAGAATTTATTAAAAATTGAAAATATAAAATATAGGTATTTTATTTCTATAGAGTACCACAAAAAATATGTTTTATACAGATGATTTCTTTTGGTTTTGATGCCTTCATGAAAGTTGTGGATCTCGTCGAGACGAATAACTTTCATGTAGACCAACTTTTTATTTGACTTCATTTCCTATTTTTTTATTGAATTTTCTTTATTTTCATCTATAAATTTTCTAGTTATGACATGTGGCGGCTCCTAGAGCCTCCATGTATCCCTGCATTTTATTTCCTTCTTACTTTATTTATTTTTTTAAATTTTTTTACTTTTTTAATGTTATTCTATTTAGTTTTTATTTTGCTTTAATATTTCCCCTACCACGCGGCGTCTCCTAGAGCGTCACATGGAACGATCCTTGACTCTTGAATCTTGGCTAATCGAACGATCTACACCCCCTCTTTCTCCCCTCCGCCTTCTGCGACAGTGCACCCGCCACCCTACTCCTTCGTGCCTTCCTCTCCACCCCTCCCCACCCCGCAATCAATGCGTAGGCCCTCGTCTCACACACCCCACTACCCCCAATCTCCATGTCCCTTGCTTCTTTACCTGTCACCTGAGCCTCCATCTCATGTTGCTCAGATTAAGGTGCAGGATAAATTTCACCTGGGCCACTACTATCTTGGAAATCGTGCTCGAACCCCTACCATCTTTGAGCATGTGCAGTGCACATGCATGCAAGGATAATTGCACAAAACTCCTCATGAGTTTGGGCAATTCAACTTTAGTTCTTGTCAACATATTTCTTTTATGTATTTTATTTCTGTTTTGCATTGTTGCCCATGTCTTTGGCAATGATTTGAACTATTATAATAATAGTTTTTATCTCCAAAAAATTGCATATTGTAGGACATTGAATTCTTTATCTCTTGAATATTTAAATGGGATTTTTATGAGTTGTGCTTGCATATTTTGCCCATCTGTGAGTAAGAAAATCTTGATAAAATAGTCCTTGCTCTGAAAATTACTTCTAAATTACAATGATTAGAGTTTATTGTCTATATAATAAGCAAAAAAAATCACAACATTTGCATGTTAATTTTCTCAAAAAACAAAATGTTTTGTGATTCATGTAATTAATTTTCAATTTGTTATAAACTTAATATTTTTAGTATTTAAAATTTTCATGGATAGATTTTCTTTAGACACATTTAGTAAAATTTTAGTTCTCAAAAATAATTAGGATTAAATTTTCATTAAAATTAGTTTATTGAAAATCACACAAGTCTTCATTGTCTTATTTATAGAAAATTTAATTTACATCAGAAAAATCCCAAAAATTCACAGTAGGTTAGTTTCATCATAATGACTAACTCACATATTTTCAAAATTTGTGAATATTAATTGCATGAAAAATTGTAAAAAATCCCTAAAAAGTGTTCATTTTTCATGCATGTATTTTACATTAATAAAATACCAAAAATAGGTTATGATTTATTCATTACATAAATAATTAAGGAAAATTTACCTTCGAGATTTGTGAGCTCATTTGCTAATTATTTTGGAGTTCCATATTAGACTAATTTGACCTTAAAATTGGCATAAAGCATTCGCATTTTATCATCATTTGCATAAGAAAATTTGCCAAAAATACTCTCCTCGAAAACCTAGCATCTATATTATCTGAAAAATAACATAAGGAGACAGTGGCCTCCCTAAGTTTGAGCATGTATTTTCCCAAGTAAAGTAATTTGACCGCATGCATTTTAATTGAAAAATTAATTTAGCAGTATGCTCACTTACAACAAACATAATGCTATAATTTCACATTATTAGCAAGAACATTTTTGGGTTTGTCAGTATGTGTTAATGTTGATAATTGTAGGTTGATGTGTTCGTGAATTAGATATTATGTATGTGAATTATATTTTGTCTACTATATGTTTGTTAGATAGGCCCAACTTGTAGATTTTAATTTAGTTTTTTAGCATAAAATCACACAAAACTCATTTACACACATGTGTGTTTTCACACTAGGTGAATTGTGTTCCTGCACAACGAGATGTGTATGTAACACCTTTTGGGGATTGATGCCCCCACCATGTGTTATATATTTTTTTTTGT
This sequence comes from Ottelia alismoides, assembly GCA_037367405.1. Taxonomy (NCBI): domain Eukaryota; kingdom Viridiplantae; phylum Streptophyta; class Magnoliopsida; order Alismatales; family Hydrocharitaceae; genus Ottelia; species Ottelia alismoides. Next base: position 207,985 of record JAZKJV010004058.1, on the reverse strand, counting down.
TTTTAACAATTGCTGGGGATTTAACTTAACAAGCTAAGAGATGCCCCTCTAATGAATCTCAGATTCATCACTCCAAAAGTGACTAATTAAGTTCAAATCCCCAAAATTCATTAGCATTTCTTCATTTATATTGCATAATTAGCATTCATGCATGTTTAAAAATTGCATTTTATAATCATTATTGCACATAATATGAAGCCAAAAATCTCAGCCCAATTGACATGTAAAATAGCCTAATTTATCTGATTTTTAATTAATTCATGCTAACTCTAAGTTACCTGAAACCACTCCATTGTTTACATATAACTAACAAGAATGGATGAAAAATACAAAAATATCATTAACATAAATAAGTGGACCAGAAACTCAAAACCTAATTCTAGGATTTCCGGACTAAAATGTTGATATCTTCCTCATACAATGTTCAATTTGATCATACTCACATTTGAACTAATACACATTCAATTAACTTCAAAACAAGACCAAGTTCAAGTGAATCGGAGCTCATACATGAAAGTTGGGTTTTGGGCCTTTTTTGTACATTTTGTATTTTAGCAGTTTTTGACTTATTATTTATGTACATAAATAACCCATTTTATTTTATTTCTTTTTTATTTATTTTATTTGATGAATGTTTTATTAAATCACATAAAAATCCAAATCCAAAATGAGATTGAAATAAAAGAAACTACCTGAGTCCAAGTCTTCACCAACAGTCTGTAGAAAAGTTGTCGTTTTCACATTTTATTTTATTTCTTCAATATTCTTAATTAATAAAAATACAAAAAAGTAGTATTAATGTGTAAATGTTTATCTTTGTTTTTATCATATTTTTCCAGATTTTGATCTGGTCTAAAAATTAAAAAAATATTAAACCCAAAAACCAAGGTATTATACGTACATGGGATACCCCAAAAATATCACTTTGTGCAAATAATCGATTTTTGTTTTTGTATCGTCATGAAAGTTGTAGATCTCATCGAGACGAGAAAATTTCATGAAGAAAATTTTGAAGCCGAGGTTGTTTTCTTATTCTTTTATATTTATCTTTGTATTTTCTTTTTTTCAATTTTTCGGGTGGTGACACGTGACAGCTCCTGGAGCCGCCATGTATCACCCATTTTTGGCCTTTATTTTCGTATATTTTTATATAAAGATTAAAAAAATTAAAAAATAATAAATAATACAAATATATATAATTAAAAGCCACCTAGATCCTTGTGGGCCACCAAATCTCACCTGATCAGACGGCCCACAAGCACCATCTCCTTCCTTCTTCGCCCCAATCCACGCCGCCTTCCTCTTCTGGTCGCGTCGCATCTCCGCAACCTCGTCAACCTCCAATCAAATCACTGCTCAATCCTCCAACGATCTCCTCCCTTCTCCAATCAACGTCGCCCCTACAATCACGTGCGACGACCATCTCCATCTCCCCTTTCCTTCCTAAACAACCCCAATCTTAGCCATCACCCGATCGCAATCACAATCTCCATCGATAACCTTCCTCCTTCGCCTGATGTCGTCGCCTCACGGCCCTATAAAACCAACATCATGCAACCTGGAAGATCCATCCGTCGTTTTTACAAGTCGAGGAGGAGATGTCGGTGGTTACAGCATCGGGTCGAGTTGCTTTGCTTTGGCCTCCTTGGCTGTCGATCCTTCGACCCATATCTGCTTCCCATCCTCCAACTTTGATGATCCATCCAGCTCTGCTTCCACATCTGCTCAACTACATTCATCTCCGGCTCCACACTATTGAGACACCACCATAAGGTACCTCCTGGCAACCTCTTCGTGCCACAGACCACGATTCATCGCAAGCTTCATCGATGCCCGCGAGTGACCAGCCTCCAAGCATTAACTTACAGAGCTCCTGCATCAGACTCGTATTCTCGCCGCCAACCATGACCTCCAGACAGTAGGGGCTACTCTGCCTTCACTCTGTTACCTCCCCTGTAGAACCAAGAAACCCAGGACCAAGCTACAGGAACCGCTAGATCAAGAACTCGCAATATCTGGACCACCCAAATCCACCCAATTTCTCAGCCATTGATCAATCTTCATCGACGAAGTAGATTGGGTCAGAGCCTATCGCTGAGCCTCTCTCCTTGGATCAACCTGAAGCAAGTGCATACAACCACATGGAAGCCTGTACCGAGCCTCTCCCACGCATCTCTCTCGTACATGGGTGGGTGAATTGCAATGGGGCCCCCGTCGTGCACCCAAATTTCAAGAAGGTCCTGATACCACGTGGAGCACGTGACCGTGGGACAAATTACAGAATTGATCTCCAAGGATCTAATAATGACATATATGCCCCCAACTGAGCAATTTATAGAAAGACCTTGCCGCCTTCATTAAATTGCCGAAAGGTCCTCCTTAAGGGTAGAATTGTAAGCTTTCTATTTATTTTATTTATGTTTAAGTCCCTAAACATTAATCTGTCATAACTTGAGCATTATTTAGCAGATTTTTGTTATTTATCAGATTTTTATGTTCTTGGTATCGTTTTGAAGCCTATTTGATACTCTATTGTCTTGACCATTAAGATTATATTATTAAGACATTATTTGGCATTAAATGATTCAACAATTCATTTTGCTCATTATTATGCTGATCATTGACTCATAACTCGTAATTCGTGGAGATTTCTTTCGGAAAATTAGATAGAGCTTAAAAAATCATTTACGATAATAACTTGATAATAGGTTTGGATCTTGGCTTGCTGATATTTTTCTCATCTTTCATTCACCACATTACATATTTTCATCATATCATTGCATCAAAAAATTCAATAAAAAATTACATTTGCTTATTGCTCTCACATGATCTAGCATATCATTATTTTCCCGCATTAAAATTATTTAGCAATACTCATGTATTACGCTACCTCTTTAATTAATTACATTCTTAAATAAAAATCCATAAAAAGCTGAAAATTGCATTAAAAATACAAAAAAGATTCACCTCAACAAACGTACATGATATTTGATAGACATAATTCTAGGTTGTTCCTTTGCCTCCTTCAGTTCGACCTTGAGACTCATCTAAGTAAAATAAACATAAAACCATGCCGATTTAAAATTGAATAAATTATTGTGGTTATTTCTTGATCGGATCCTAATTATCGCCTACAAGAAAACAATAAATTTAAACAATAATTCATGCAAATTAACGTAGGGTTTTCGCATCTCGTCACCCTCACGGCATTGCACGACTCCTGATGTTTGTTTTGCAGGTACATGGGTAGGGGTAGGATATGTTAGGACAATATATCGAGCTGACCCATATTGAAATAAATTTTCTCAAGTGTTGTTACATTCGAAAAGAGTCGCTCGTTCGCATTTTTAAACATCTCGTAAAATTCCCAATGTAATTAAACAACCCAATAAATGCAATAAAAAAGACAAAATAAATTCCAAGCACTTGATCATGGGTAAACATGCATGTATCTATATGGTAAGTATATATGGGTATGCATATATGTAGGATATTGGTACGAATGTGGGTATGTAATGAAACTCCATTTCATCACATTTATTCTTTTAGTTTATCCTTAAATCCCTAGTGAAATGAATGTATATATAAATAATTTCCACAAACTAACACTCATGAATAGACTCATAAATATTATATAACTTTATGTATTTAATTCCAAAATAAAATAATAAAGGAAAGAAAAGAAAAAGAATGAAGTGTCAAAGACACTAAATGACCCTAGACTTGGAGACCAGGTCAATATTGACGTGGTCGACAAGGAATAAAGTAGGAGGAGATAGAACCCCCCATTCAATTAATCAATAAATAACCTTTTGTACTCTATTTTATTCTCTTTTTTAATAGAACTCAAATAATAAAACCGTCACGATGAAACTTGTACATGAAATTACTAAGAAAGATACAAAAATTATTCCACGAAAAAATAATAGACAGTGCAACTGGGACATATAGAATAAAAAGCTGCAAACAAAACTTTACAAACATGTATCTCCTCCATATGGACTAAAATTTGACCAAACTCACCTTTAAGATTCATAATTTTATTTATTTATCTAATGAAGGTGGTTTCATTAAAAATAGTGCTCATATGCAAAAGTTGGCTTTTGGGTCCCAATTGTATTGTATATCTGAATATTATATTTAATATATTCAGTCTTTATATTTTTAGCTTCCTTGTATTTAAATACCTGTAAATATTATTTGAATATATATTAAAAATATAAAGCTAAAAAAGAACCATTAAAATGCATAAAAATATATAATGTATTAAAATATATAGGTATACTATACCAATAATATACATATACATATTTATTTAAGTATATAAATAAAATAAAAAAAATATAATAAAAATCTGTAAACATATATTTAAATATATTGCAAATATATAAAATATATTTATATAATAATAAAATATAAAATATAAATTAGAATACATGAAATACAAGTATTTATACATATGCATATACATGTAAATATTAACACCTAATAATTGAGTTTTTACAAACAATTAAAAATACTCATAAAGTAGTACAAAAGAAACACTTTTTATGTTTTGACTTTTAATTAATAAATTAATTTACGATTTCTTTTTGATTTAGTAAAGGATTTATATCTTGTATTTTCCTGATTGGTACATGTGGACCAATCAGGGAGTTCTTTTTGTTGTCGAGGCGGTCAACTATACCGCTTGCCCCTCTAGCTTCTTTCAGAGTCATAAGGGCCTGAATTTTCGATTTTTTTTCCTTTGATTCTCAGTCGATGAACCTTGGGACCTTCATAAACACTTCCCCATGCATCCACCCATCTCACTCTGATCGTAGCTTCCACCAACCACCCCCGCCTAGCACGTAATCGATCTCCCCCTTCTGCCAAAACTTCTATCTATAAATAACCTCCTCACCAACCTCTTGCTTTTTTATCCCATTTTCCCCTCGTAACCCCAAAAGGATACCCCATGTTGAACCTCGTGGTGACAGTTTGAGTCCGTAGGCCTTTTCAATGTGGATAAGTGGAGGAGGAAGGCAATCCAGTCCATTGTCGTGGCTCCTCTGGAGAAGGACTCTTACTCCCTACTCGTCAAGTATGAGCTGATTAGAATAGATTTTCTGTTCGTATTTACATTCAAAATCCTAGAATAGCTTTTAGTTTCATCTAATAGTCAATATATTAATTTAATTTAGCGATTATAGTTGGCTGGAGTTTTCATCTCCAACTCTGATTCCTCGTGCTCCACTTTTTCTCGACCAACCATCGCACTCCCCCTTCGTTTCTAATCACTTTCTTCACCAAACCCCCATCAATCCACCCTTTATTCTGCACAAATCAAGTAGAATTGAGCTTCATACTTCATCTTTTCCTGAAGCTCCACCACCATCCACCTTTAGATGTGTAGCAGCTTCAATAAAGGGCCAAGGACACTCTTCTTGAGCCCCTCTACATTTATGTGCAAGTCCCACACCTCGAAGACCCACCTGGAGCTCTAAAGAACCCCATCTTCTGCTCCAGGTTGGGTTGAACTATCTAAGGACCCTTGTCTTGTTCGAGGAACTGGAAGCTACTAGAGAGGTCCTACACACGTGGCAGTTTCCAGGAAACCAAGGAGCCCATCAAGAGAGATAGCCTTGGTCAGAGGCACATGGATTCATTGAACGAACTGACCTTGGGGTTGTGTTCGTATGTGTTCTTCCTCCACCCTTGAGCATCGTCAGATCAGAAGGTGCATTCCATATCTAATCTGTGCCACTCATTTGCAGTGTAGCATTATTCAACCTCCATCGTTGGATCAGGTTAAGTGGATGATCATGCATCGTTGGATGAGCACACATTTTGGGTAAATTTCAAAGCAACTGTACTAGATTTTGTATTCATTATTTAGTACTGTAAATATAAACTTTATTTTAAATATTTGTGAAAAATTTGCATAAGACCCCTCGAACTCCTTGATAATTACAGAAGGGCCTTGTATATCGCGTGTTGCGTCATGTGAGGCGTTGCATTGTTTGCAACTAAGCCCTCTTAACTTTTGGTTATTTCAATTTATTATTAAAAGTTATATAAATAGTGTGATTTTTTGGGGATATTTTGCATGCAATCACCTGTATTTTATTTTTATTGCAAATATACCCTTGCTAGGCTATATATTATTTCTTTGCCTTTCCATTTTTATTAAGTAGATTTGGTGCTTATTAAATGTTGGAATAATTAATGCAAATGCCTTAAATGATGCTAAATTACACACATATTTTTATTTAGGAATTTAATTGTATTCTCTATTTATAAAAAAAACAATGTGTTCCCTATTTGCATATAAAAATCCAAAAAATATATAAAACCACCTTTACAAATTTCCAAAAATTAAAGTATATATAATACTATATACTATAACTTCAGACCAAAAATCACAAATATAAAAGGAAACCTTAAAATCTCAAGACCCTAAAAATACTATAAAAATCAGTAAAATTCCATTAAATCCAAAAAAATGGTTTTCTATTTCATATTTTCCTTTATATTTTATAATATATATTAAAAGACAAAAGGGTCGTTGCTCCCTTTAGCTGCAAAAAAGTAGCTACTCTACTAATCTGAATCGCTCATCACGATTCAGATAAACCGCCTGATGCAAAGAGTGAGGGGTCCTTAATCACAATCCCCCTCTCATGCAGGTATTTCCCCTTCCTCACCGATCTAGCACAATGCCTCTCGCCTCCACCGATGGGCCTCCTCCCCATCTCGCTTGACCATTATAGTAGCCCCCTCCCCTCCCTATTCATGCCACACGAAATCTCTTGTCCAAGCCCACCACCTACATGCCCATTCCCAACCTCCTAACAACCCTACTCGACAAAGAAACAATGCCCACCCATGCCCGCCCTCCCCATCTCGTGCCTCCACCACCTGCGCACCCAACCCGAACTCCATCCCCATCTCATACAACCCCGTGCAAGCCCTCCAAAGCTACTCCTTCCCCGTGCACGCACTCCTACACCACCCCCTTCATGTGCAGGCCTTCCAACATTACCTTTCTTGTAGCATGCGTATTGAGAGAAGCAAGAGGCATGTAATATCTAAGTGTTTGATATATGAGTTGTATAATGTCATTTATGTGTGGTCGACATACTAAAAATTAAACTTTATCATTTGTGATTTTTGATCTCTCTATAATACATACATCTAACTAGATTGATAAAACATTCTATGGTGGATACAATTTATCCTTGTATAGAGTCAACAGTAACTGAGGTAAGTCAAGAATGATTGGAGTATTCACAATTCAAGAATAAGGAAGAAGCATTCCTTTGGAAAATCTCGAACAACACCAAATTCATCAAGTTCCACAGAATTAATTGTTTCATATGAATTGCTTCATTTAAGGGGATTTTTTTGACATGGGTGTGTGCTTGTGATCAGTTGTTTAAGCTTTTATTGGTCTTTGCTGATAGATGGAACCTTTATTACGGATCTTTATGGTTTGTGGTTTTTTCTTCCTTTTTATCTTTGCTTAAATTTGGCATCTTTAGTCTGTTTAGGTGCATGCCATGTTTATGAGTGGTTTTGAAGTATGGATATTTCAGTTTTTTGTGTAGCAATGTTATGCATCTATCAATTGGTTAATTAGTTTGAGAAATAGGTTTTGGGAAATCATACTGAGTAGATGTTGATTCACATGCACTTTATATCAAGTTCTATACTAATAATATGGTCTCAAGAGACCTTTGTATTGACTTGGATTTGTTGTTGAGAAAGTTATTTTGGATGATGCTAACTCTATTATTGGATTCTTGAGAGCAAATGTTTTCTATCCTGATAACGCAATGGTTAGTGTTATCTTGAATTTGTTATTGCAAAAGGACCTTTGTTTCTTATATAAAAGTGGTAAGACATAAGACAAGTTGCTAACAAGGATTATGCTTGCTTCATATTATGCTCCATGCCAGGCTTTCTTACTTTCCCGATGAAATTGAGATCTACAGGCTATGTATATAAATTTATTAATCTTCTCTAGTTCATCATGAATCATGATGTTAACTACTTGACTTCATATTTTATTTCTATCCATAAATGGATTGTATTTCATTTCATGTACTTTAGGATTATTAAGGGTATCGGGTTTTGGGTGAACCCAGAAGCTGCAAAACTAGTCTACCGCTTAATAATCCTTTAGTAATTTCTAGAAAAAAAATCCAATTCATGGAGATGAGGAAGTTAATTTGGAAACTATCCAACTAACCACGAATCTCAGAAGTAAATGGGAAACAAACTGAATCGATTTTTTACAGAAAAATCAAATGATTTCATTCTTAACAGCACAACCGCATCCACATTTTTAACTCCTACTACAAAAAACAAAAATCACACCATAAGAGAATTAACATCAAGTAAGTTCCACCATGTAGAAAATTAAAAAACTCACAAAAGGCCACAATATATGTAGATCTCAAACAGTTGCTTATAGGACATTATTTTGTCCAGTAGAATTTTGTTGGGTATGTAACAAGTGAGAAACTCGTGTACATTTCTTGAAATATGGTATCTCGATCTACTTGATCTTTCTTCTTATGGTTGGTTCGATTGAAATTACTTGATGACTTATCGCATGCTTCTATGATAGTTTGTACACAAGGTAGCCATTTCTCACTTACTCTTAAATTGTCAACATTCAAAAATGAAACGTTCCACAAGAATCTGTAATCCATGTCTTTATCACTGATAGTAGACATTAATTGAATTAAAGTACAACCAGCTCTACAGGAAACAATCTGAATCCTTTGAAGAGAAGGTTAATTACATATATCTGATTAGCCTATTAATTCATGAGATAAATTACTAAGGTATATGTTCACATAAGTTAATTTGCAAGCAAGTTGGTTATCAACCCATTCAATCTGTTTAAGCTCCCAATTGTCAAATCGGGTTCTCCTGTGTTTGGTTCATCAGCTCTAAGTCTTAAATTTTGTAAACTTTCATTAAGAAGCAATCAGACGATGTAACTATCACGCTAACAATGCAATCAAATGAAGGTAAGAAGCTTGTTAGTAGGTAAATTTAAAGAGACTTTTCATCTACAACCAGATACTAATAAAGTCCAACCCAGGGGAGTATTAAGATCATGTTTCGGTCATCAGAATCTATTGCAACATTAGAAATCACCTCTTAAATGAGTAACAATGTATTCCTGACTTGGTTGTTCCAACCCACTTTCTTGAATGAACAACCAATGAACTTTTAATTTATTAAGTTCTAAATATGAATTTGGTTATTATGATTTTAATTATAAATTAATCTCCATCCAACAACATTAAAGCCTAAGTATTCAGTCTGAATTGGTAGTAGAATTTCAATCGCGGAAGTTGTAGAAGAATAGGTATATAATTTTTAAAGCGAAGGTATTCAGTCTGAATTATGCACTAATCTCATTTAATGCAACTAAGCACTCCATCAAAGAATTGGTAAAGAAGTGTGAATTTTGTTATTAAGATAAACTGTCAGTGTTTTCAACTCCTCAGTTGGACACTACACAGTCCAACAACATTTAACTTGAACAATATAAAAATACGCAGATGCAATTTCTAATCCAAAAACATTCTCAAAATAATATTGAATAATCTGAAAATAACAAATGGAGCCGCTGCAATTTCCATTCACAAGTTGTAGTTGATTCTATTGCTCGCCATTTCCATAAACTCGTTGTCGTACATGGAGCGAGAAGCTGCACAGGAGGATGGGGAGGCCGACGGTGCTCGAGGCCTCATATGGGGAAGGTGAGGACTCTCATCGAAGGAGGCAATGCTAGAGGGTCCGCACAGTATGGGGGCATCGGAGGAGGGCATGCACAGGGAAGGGGCAAACACTGGAGGGATCACTTTGCGTGAGATGGGGAGGGAGGTCGAGTTGGGTGTGCATGTAGCAGAGGCGCGAGATGGGGAGGGCGGGCTAGGTTGGGCATCGTGCAGATCTCTAGTAGGGCTGCTAGGAGGTTGGGAATGAGAGAAGGGTGGTGGGCTTGGATGGCGGACTTTGTGTTGCGCGTACAGGGAGGGGAGGGGGCTGCTGCGATGGTCGAGCAAGATGGGGAGGAGGCCCAGCGGTGGAGACGAGAGGCATTGCGCGAGATGGGGTAGGGGAGGGGTTGTGCCTACTTGAAAGGGGAAAGAAAGAGGGGTTAATTAGGGACCCCTCTCTCTTTGCATCAGACGACTGATCTAAACTGTGATGAATGGTTCAGATGAGCGAATCAACTACCTTGGCTGCTCAAGGGAGCAGCTTCCCTTTCCTTATATTAAAATTAGTTTTGGGAACTTTAAAACCTATTATCTATTTTTAATACCCAAAACAATTCAGCTTGCTTATTATACTCTCTGTTTTGTACATTTTCATACTTTAAAAAACGTAAAAATTAGTAAAATATCCTAAAAAAATTACCAAAAATAGAGAAAAATATCAAAACTACAAAACATTTATTTTCTGAATTTTGTATATTGATATATATTGAAAATTATAAAACAACATATAAAATATTTATACTTTATAATACTTATATATTATTTATTATTAGTATTATTACATAAAAAATATATTATCTTTAAACCCTTTAAAAAAGGATTCTTCTTACACACACACACACACATATATATATATATATATGTTTATTATACATATCTTATATATTATTTATAATTTATGTAATATTATTATTAATATAAAAATAAAAAATATATCTTAAAAATAAAATAGAATTAAAAATGTGACAAATTAATAAATAAATGAAAATTTGAAAATTTCAAATTATTGAAAAATGAAGCAACTAAAAATCCATACAAATTTAAATATAATTAAAAACCCACAAAAAATAGAAAAATATAAAAAGGTAGAAAAAATATATTGATTATTTTTAGTTAATATAATTATACCTATCCTTCGTGCTCTCAGTGGTCCAACTCCTACTACTTTGTCACTATGCACATTTTATCGGGTATAATAAATTTTACCTTGCCTTTTATTTATTATTTAATGCATATCTCTTGTATTTATTCAAATTAGTTGGGTTTCAAGAGCCGAGAAAGGCATCGATACAATGATTGTCGGGTCCTACCTTTCAGACACTGCATGCCCTCCAAGACTGAATGCTAGATTCCCCAATCATCTGGATTGTCAAATGGTACACTTGTCAGGGAGAAACGCTTAGGATAGTGTATACCTAGTTGTGCATATATATTTATTTTTATCTCTTTTACAAATAAATGTTTATCTCTTATGATCGTTTCTTCTGGTGACTTCATTGTGATGGCTTGCTACGCGAGGATGATCTTCTAGGAGGCCGAAGAAGCCACACAGTGCGGAGATCGGGTTTCATCACTGAGCTGGTAGGATGAAACAAGAAGGAGAAAAAAAGAGAAGACAAAGCGACTTAGCATAGTTTTATGTATTTATTTTTGTGAGAGAGTGATTCTTATTATTATTGTAATAATACAGGGACACTTGTACATTCAGACTTAGCAAGCTTATTTTGCCAGGTGTCCATTCACTTGAGGGTTGATGGTTTTGATAGTGGTTTTCTTTGCGTTCTCATTTTTATTCTCCCTATTTTCCATTTATTTCTTTTTGTTTCCCGTGATTTGTGTTTTCCTCCTTTATTTTTGTTTATTTTATGTGAATGAGCCCTTCGATTTTACGATTGCTTGATCGAGTAACTTAGGTCCATGACCCTAATATTTGCATGTTCCTATAGTCTTTATGCCGGGACCTTTGTCAAACTAAATCTATGTTGCATGATAATAGCAATTCCTACATAGGGCGATTTCACCAGCTTGCATACCGCATGTAATGTAATTTAAATTCCTGTCTTGCATTCTACATGGAGAGAGATGGGAAGCACTATGAGTCTTTTTACTGAGCATCTATCATTCTATTACAAGGGTGAAATTTCCATACTTGCATCAACTTGCATTTCTTTTTTTCTATCTTCGTATGTTTTTGTTCACTTAGGCTTAAAATAAAATCCAAAAAAATTGTTAGTTAAATATTGTTCTGGAAAATACTCAAAAAAGGTGAAAATTCAAAAAATTTAAACATGGAAACCATAAATAAAATTTGTAACGGACTTCATTATATTGGGTTCATAAATTTCACATTGTTTTCAGGTAAACTCTAGACAGAGTGAGGCGCAACCTTAGAACATAGAGCCAAAATCCTACCCAAGGTAATGCCTTGTTTTTTACTAGATTCAAGAAGTAATGGTGTTTCTATCATATGTCGACGAGTAGGGATTCGTCTACTTGTATACTTAGTCTGAAGTAATGAGCTTAGGCGATTCCATCATGGGGTGTCTGTCTCATCGTTCGAGTACCCTACAAGGTGGGAGAATCGATTTCACCTATCAGCTTCCTCCTCTACACTTTGGTTGAGTCGTGGATCCAGACCCAATAGCAAGGATAATCTTAAAAAGTACATGTTACAAGTTACAAATTAAGTGGAAATACAAGATACTCTTCTGGAAATACTCAATCTCATATAGGGATAGCCTCTAAGGACTTGCTATAATTTTTACCTGAATAACAACAAAATTGAAAAGATAAAAGATAGTCGAACTCCAATGGCTTCACATGATTACGTTGGTGAATCCTTTCTTGGTGTTTATTTTGAATTGGATTTAGGTCAAATATTAGTCTCGTGCACTTGTTCCATTTTTCACTTCTTCTGTTTTCCTTTATTTGTATTTTTCTTATTTTGAGCATCTTCCTATTTCCTCTTCATTCCATTCTTTTGTTTAACACCATGTTCCATACTCCTCATCTATTCCAAGATGCCGACTGATGGACGGTTTAGTCGGGGCCCTACCGACACCAACAATGATTCCATGACTTGACATCTTAAATAATTCGAGGAGACTCCCGAGAACCCGATCCATACTTTCAGAACTGCTCTCCAGACTCCTCATATTATTCGCCAATAAATCGAGACCACTCTTTTCCCGACATCCGCTACTTGTGGATGGAGATCAATTTCAATTCATATCAAGTTCTCCATTCACATCTGTGTAGAATTGACCCTAATTCCAGACTCATCTCTTCATCTAGTGCCAAAAATTGCTAGTCTAATAGGGGTTTGTCTTATTGTGCACATCAAGAGATGAACACGGACCCCATTCGGATAAATTCCTTTGGTTCTGATTCAGAGATAGCTTCTTAAGAGAAAGGGAAGGATCCTCAGCTGCCAAATTACGGTCACTATCGAGATGAAAATGTAGTAAACACCCAATTTCTAGCTTCCATTCAAGCCATTTAGTAACAACTTACAAATCAGAATCCCACCCAGGTCACCTTCACTGAAATGCTCAATGAACAAAGGAGAGAAAGAGAGAACCTAGAAGGAGGAGGAGAAGATGATGAATGGAGAGATATATCCCAAGGAGGGTCAGGTGAATCAAGAAGCGAAGCTCCGAGGCCAATGCTCAAAGAAACCTACAATCTAGGCTCTGGCTAGATGACTGAGTGGATTCAGATTCCTCTGGTCCACATACACATTGAACTCAAGCCCTAGATCTTGGCTCTTCTTCACTTTCATCGTGTGAATACAAATAAAGAGCCTTATATCCACCTCCAAAAGTTTTCTCCTATTTGTTGCATAACATACTACCTAACATACAGTTAGGTGTAGTTAAAATCATTGCCTTCTCATTTAGCCTTCAGGACAAGGCTTTATATTGGATAAATCACTTGGGGAAGGTAGTAATGATCTAGGAGGAACTTAACTCTACATTCCTCTACAAATTCTGCCCTCTTGGTCATCTAAACCAGATGCGAGCTCGTATCACCAACTTCTCCCAAGGATCGCATGAGTGCATGCAAGAAGCCTTGGAAAGGTTTAAAGATTTGCAAGAGAAGTGCCCCCACAATGACTTTCCTTGGATGAGTCTGGTCCAACATTTATTTGGGGGCCTAACACAATAAAGTCTGAGGCTTCTTGATGTCTCATGTGGTAGATCTAACTTCAACATGAATGAGGATGTCATCTGGCAGATATTTGAAGAGATGGCCGAAGGAGAGGCTGTATTATCCTCATCCCATGTGTATCAGCGTTAGCCACAGATCCACCATAGGCCCGTCAATATGGCAGCATCACATTAGAAGGACATGAAGAAAGCTACAATATTAGAATTATTGGGGGCCACCTTTTCAAATTTTATATTATTAAGAAGAGATCGCAGGGCCTCGATAAATTATCAGTTATCAAACAGAGAACCCAACACTAGACATGCTGGATTACATTACCATATAGTTGGAGCTGCTAGTTAGTATTATCAATGCTGTTTCTTAGAGTCCATCAACTGTCTCTCGCTGAGCATAAGGAGCCTTCATCGCTACAACCATCTAATCTGAGTTCAGGGCATCCTCAAGTCCAGCAAGTACACTACGTGTAGGCTCCAGACTAGGCACCACCATAGCCGTCGCAACAATAGCTTATCGTCTACCAACCCGAGCCCCAGCCTCCATCTTATGTGTATACATTTTTCCTACCTCCACCCTAAATCCAAGAGGTGAACTACATCTGCAATAACTATGCATAATTGGCTCATCTAGGCAGACACCAACAGGGCCAGTCTTCTATAATTCATCCCCAGTCTTTCGATGGGAAGTTTGTCTAGCAGTAGAAGCCTCTGAAATAGTATCCACCATATCAAAATAACTAAAGATAGAATCACCAATACCAGCAGCCTTTGTACACCGCTACCATCCACATAACACTTACGCGACTACTCCACTGAACTGGTATCCTCCTCCTCAACATTACCAGCATCCTCCTCCTCAGAACAATTCTTAGTTTTCCTTCTCACAGCCTCCACAACATTACCAGAACTAGTGTGTACAACATGATGAACCCAAGGCTACTTTAGTGAACACCGCTCTTGATTGTCTAGCCTAGTTAGTGAAAAGACAAGCATAGATGAGCTAGAATCTTTATGGTCTTACTATTACTAAAATTCATATTATAGCGTAGGTCGAGGCCAACCCCAAGAACATCAAGCAAAAGGAGTAGGTAGTTTTTGATGTCTCATCAGATATAGAAGAATCAGGTATTTTTAATTTTGTATAGTCAAATGTTGTGACTCTTAGGAGTGGTATGATTCTACAGGCGCCTGCCGCACCAAAGCAAAAGAATAAATCATCTTCTGGTGAGTTGTCGTCTTCTGCATCAGCCGGTCCAGTAATGGAGCTAGGTGAGAAAGAAGATGGAGGAGCACTACCAGACCACCACAACCACCATCAACAAAAATCCCAAAAAATCAGAAAAAAATCTCTAAAAAGGGAATAAGAGACAAATTCAAGCCGATCCAACCAAGGAAAAAGTGGCATAATCAGCCGATCTAGAGTCAACCGATGAAGCTGATGCTCCAGTGGATATGTTTTTGCCTATTTTGCATGATTGTGAAACTCATAGACAATCATATGTACAAAATGATGTAATTACGAACATTAGTTTTAGTTCTTTGAATATTATTTTCCTGATGCAATTAAAAATTCCAAAAAAATAGAAAAATAGAAAAATACTTTGTCTGATCTTGACATTGTTGAGATTATACAAAATCTTGTGTTGTAAATGTTGTTGTTGAAGGCCATGGAGTACATACTAGTAGTAAAGACTGGTTTGAAAGAAACATGTACCTCGAAGCTTCAAGGCTGCAAGAATAGACACAACAAAGGAGAAAAGCACATCCTAACCATGGCTAATGTAAATGCTATCATTGATCTCCCATGGAAGAAGAAAGACAAGGGAGAACCTTTAATTAGATGTCAGATTTTTATCAGATTTTTGAGTGAACCTTGCTTGATAATGATTCCTCTATAAACCTCATGCCCTCCTCATTGCTTCAATTATTCAGATTGAGTTCACTTAAACCCACACACATGATCCATCTATTTGCTAATCGATCCATTAAGTGGTCCAAAGGTTTACTAGAGGATGTTATCGTAATAATGCAGGATATGCACTTCCTAGTGGACTTCATTGTCCTAGACATGGATTCGCCTGCACCATTTCTCCATACCCCTATTATTATTGGTCGGTTGTTCCTTCGAACGACTGAAGTGGTAGTTAATGAATCTCATGTTCATCAACTTTATTCGTCTATTTTGGCCATAAATCCATAGATAAATGATTTCAATACCATTATTTTGTGAAAAATAACATTCATTAGTTAATATGTTTAAATTGTAGAAAATAATGTATTTATTAATAAAATAAAAGAATAAAAGAAGAAAAGAAAAGGAATTAAAACACCGAAGGTGTTGAATGATGCTAGGCCTTGAGACCCATTCATCATGATGACTTGGCAAGGAATAAAGTAGGGTAAGATAGGGCAGATGAATCGTAAAAAAGACATAAAACCCTAATTTTTAATTCATCATCTTTGATTTTTGGCACCTATTTTATTTTATTATTTTTACACCTCAAATAATAAAACCCTCAACATGAATAGTGTCAATCTACAGACTACACAAAATTAATGGATGAGATTGATTTATGCTTCTTTCAATGGCCAAGATTTTGTTGTAAAAATACAACAACAATAAATTCAATTTATATTAAATATATATTGATAAATCAATATAAACTTTTCTCAAATTAAATCAACTATGCATTGCAGATTATGGAATGGAGATGGCCACCTTCCATGGGAGATGAGTGGATGGCCACCCTTTCCTAATGAGAGTGGGTGGCCATCCACCCTCCCATTAAGAAAGGGTGCAATCTCATATAATCTCATGAGATTACATTATTTCATAGAGATCTCAAAGATTTACAACAACACTTGTTGTAAATTATTGTACAAAAAAATTCATAATTATTTTGCGAATATTGCAATATTGTCATTGTAAATTTGTGAATCACATTCACAACCCAAAATAAAATGTGATTTATATTTTCAATTAATTATCCAATGTGAATCCGATTGACATCAATAATTAATCAACAATTATAAATCATAATAAGCTCTCTCTAATACATTATAAATCACATTTATAATATATTATGAATAATTTGGATAGTGCTATCTACATTATTCTTATCCATAATAATTATATCACATTTAGGTATATTAGATAATCGTTCTCATTTAAAATTATTATGAATCAAATTCACATTATTCATGATAAATAAATCACATTTAATTATATATTTCTCAGTACTTAGATATAATTCAACTATGGAATCATTCTTGAACTCCTTCAAGAATAATACGCTTTCTCCGCAGATACTTGAAGGTAAGGATATGGTAATTACGCATTCCATATTAGTGACTTGGATATTGAGATCACATCTCAAATCCAGATCTCACAGACTGCTCATAGATGCTTGATTAAATTCAAGGCCATAAATCTAATCTTCTCATTGCATCTGAATGTCATTCATATCAATGTCCAACACCTGGGCGAAGATCAGATTATTTATCTAGTGAGAGGAGTCACTGAAATCCAGACCTGTGTCATTACTCCCTCGGAATAGAAGCATCATGATTATACAATCGTTTATGATCACATCACCCTCAGGTATTTCTAATACATGTACATCTCGTATACTAGAAGACCTATGATAAACTCGAATATATAGATCAATTTTACACTATCATCTTTAGGGTTTCATCATTAAGTTTCTCTTTCTTGGTCATTGTGATTTGGTGTCGATCGTATGCTTTTCAAAAGCATATATCATACCTATAAATTCTTCTCATGCTTCCAAAACACGACGACCTTGCATGGAATTGATTGGTTCCAATACGTCATGAGTGAGCTCATGTCTTCCTGTTCACAAGTGAACCTGTATGTCCCTTTGAGAGATCGTGTTACTCGTATGCCCTCATATGCACACCAGCTCGCCGATATATAGACCTTGGTTATGTCATCAACCTATTGGTATATAAAATGTACATACCTAGACATATAGTAACACATCTGTCTCTGATCATAGGATGTGTGCCTGTATCATGATAGTATACAACATAGAACTTGGTTATCTGAATCTTGTTAAGCCAACTCTTTAACCTAACTAACCTGACACAACTGAATCTATATTCCCATACAAAGGACCTACGTCAAGAGGTTCGTCAGATATAAGCCTAATGAGAAAGGATTTCCATCTCCTACTCAGGCTGGAGATCATCTCTTAATAATCATTTGATGGTGTTGATGAGTCCTCAATCTAACTCCTTAGATATTCAACAAAGCACTACCCTTTATGATTTAACTATTGCATCAATAGTTGTATGATTATTAAGATGGCAACGGTATATAACCATAATTGTACATAGGGACCTTATAGTGCATTCATTCACTTAATCTCAGATCAAGAGTGAAAAAATCAATAATCTTTATTGATAAATCAAATATTACAATAACATTTATTGTAGGAATGGTTCTCCTCAGGCTCATATGGCTAACAATCTCCCACTATCCCTCAAAACCATTCAGGTACAATCTTGAAACCCATACTCATTACATGCTGGTAGAAAACCTTTTGTGTCAAAGGTTTGGTAAGAGGATCAACAACGTTGTCGGTAGAGGCCACCTTTGTGATGACGATATCACCACGCTTTCGAATCTCCATAATTATGTGATATTTCCTTTCCACATGCTTTCTCTTTTGATGCCACTTGAACTCCTTCACATGGGCAATGGCTCCAGGTTATCGTAGAGTAGCGGGATGAGAGTATCATAGGAAACTACGCCAAGTTCCAGGATGAACTTACGAATCACACGCCTCCGTTGCATCATCTGATGCAGCAATGTATTCAGCTTCTGTTGTTGAATCTATTATAGTGTCTTGTTCTTGCTTCTCCATCTTACAACACCATCTATCAATAGGAACACAAACCCTGATATCGACTTTTGATCATCAATATCCGACTAGAAGTCTGAATCTATGTAACCTAAGACTTGGAGATCACCATCTCCATAGACTAAGATGTAATCCAGTGTTGTTCTCCATAGCAGGATTGGTGACAACTTACCACTCTGACTGCATGACAGATAGTTGTCCTAGTACACATCATGGCGTAGATTAAGCTTCCTACAGAAGATGCATATGAGCAAACATCCATGGCTCTCTTTTCCTCAACACTTTGAGGACCCATCCCTTTAGATAGATGGATACCATATCTTAAGGGAAGGAAATCTTTCTTGGAACTCTCCATACGGAAACGTTCCAGAATTTTATTAATGTACCCATGTTGTGACAATCCCAATATCCTCCTTTTTTAGTTCATGAACAACATCAGACCCAAGATGTAAGAGGCTTCTCTAAGATCATTCATCTCGAAGGTATGGGACAACCAAATCTTAACATTGGTCATCATCCATGTATCATTCTCAATGATAAAGGATGTCATCTACGTACAACACGATGAACACAATGGCAATCCCACTAAGCTTCTTGTACACACAAGGTTCATTAGGATTCTGCACAAAATCATAACTCTTTATGATATTGTCAAATTTGATGTTCCAGCTACGAGAAGCTTGTTTTAGCCCATAGATGGATTTCTTCAGTTCGCATACTTTACCTTCCTCGGTTATGAAGCCCTGGGGCTGTTCTATAAAGATATCCTCCTCGTGGTATCCATTGAGGAAAGTCGTCTTGATGTCCATCTACCAGATGTCGTAGTTAAGAGATGTAGCTATAGCTAGCAATGTTCTGATGGACTTAAGCATAGCCTGAGAGAATGTCTCGTCGTAGTCGACGCCTTCTCTCTGTGTAGCCCTTTGCTACGAGTCATGCCTTGAAAGTCTCTACTTTCCCATCAGGTGCCCTCTTTATCTTGAAGATCCATTTGCACCCCATGGGTTTTACCCCTTCAAGTGGCTCCTCCAGAGTCCATACACATTCTTATGCATTGAGTCAGTCTCTAACTTAATTATTAGCATCCATATATCCATGTCATGATCCGTGAGTGCTTCATCGAATGAAGTAGGATCATTGTCAGTTTCAGTTGACACACGAAATCCATACCTTTCAGCTAGTGCAACCACCCTCGAACTCCTTCGAAGAGGTATGGTGTTTCATCTTTATTTATCTCTTTAGTTTCTGGTCCATGAAACTCAGAATCCTCATGGAACTCAGAATCCTCATGGGATTCTATTATTTCCTATACTTCATTTATGTCTTGAACTTCAAGGAAGTCATCCTCCAGAAATCTCACATCTCTAGAGACGAAAACTTTTTGGGTCTCAGGGTCAGAAAGTTGGTATCTAATACCATTCTTAATATAGCCAATGAAGTAGCACTCTCGAGTGCGAGATTCTAACTTACTGACATCTATTTTCTTCACATGGACCAAGCAATCCCAAATTCATAAGTGTTTAACATTGGGTTTAGTTCCATACCAGAGCTCATGAGGAGTCTTAGGTACAGACTTGCTAGGAATCTTGTTCCGGATATATGTTGCAGTCTCTACTGCATATCCTTAGAAACTAAGAGGTAAATGTGCTTTACTCATCATTGAACGGATCATGTCCATGATTGTCCTATTGTGCCTTTCAGCAGCACCATTAAGTTGGTGGGTTTCAGGAGGAGTGAGATTGGAGACAATTCCATTCTCTTTAAGGTATTCCTTGAATTCATCTAGGAGGTACTTGCCACCTATGTCAGATCGAATCCGTTTAATCTTTCTATCGGTCTGGTTCTCAACCAAAGCCTTGAACTCTTTGAACTTTTCAAAGGTTTTATTTTTATGACGTAGTAGGAAGATAAACTTGTATCATAAATGATCATCAATAAATGTCAAATAATATCGATATCCATTTCGAGTCACAGTATTGAAGGGATCACATATATTAGTATGTATTAGGTTATGAATACCCTCGCATCTTATTACCTCGTTATGAAAAGGCATCCTAGTCATTTTACCTCGACTACAGTGTTTGTAGTTAGTCAAAGATTGAACCTGTAGAAAATCTAAGAGTCCATCCTTTATCAATCTATTGATCCTATCAACAGATAAATGACCAAGCCTTTGATGTCAAATCATGTTTGAATTATTTCCATCCTCCCTGGATCTTTTAGGTTTTTATTAGTGGTAGTAACATTCATGACATTTTCATCAATGCACAATTCATAGAGTCCACCAGAAGTCAAAACATCATCCGTAATATGCTAATCATAATGATTTATGACTAGTTTATTACAGAAAAGGAACGAATATCTGCTTCTAACAAGCTTAGATACAGATATAAAATTTCTTCTAACTTCTGGTACATAAAGACACTCTTTAAGTAAATTGACTCTCCCACTAGATAATGTTTGCTGGCAGGTCCGGACGGCAATTGCTGCAACAGTTGCATCTGATCCCATCTGGATGACTATCTCCCCTTGATCAAGACTCTTAGTTTCTTGAAATAGATGAATCAAGTTGCATACATGAATAGAAGCACCTGAATCTACAACCCAACTTCCTTTCTCGTCCAATGAGAAAATTAGTTTCAATGATGAAAGTAGATATCATACCTACAGGAGCTTTACCATGTTCAGTAGACTTCAGGTATTCTGGCTAATTACGCATCCAGTGTCCCAGCTTTTTGTAGTGGTGACAGACATTGGTTTATTTTGATGCTATCAATGTGGATGAACTGGAAGTTGAGCCAACACATTTACTATTCTTCTTTCTCTTCTGGGTCGAGCCCTTCCGAGAACCTTGCTTCCGACTGCTCTTTCCTTTGACTTGTGCAACCATTGCACTGCTAGCGGGGCCGTTTTTCCTCATCACATCTTCAGCAGACTTTAATGTAGCCAATAGCCCAGCGTTAGTATAATCAACTTTGCTCATGTAATACGTGACCACAAAGTTGTCGAAAGACTTAGGAAGCGATAACAAAATGAAGTCTGCATGTAAATCTGCATCTATGTCAGTTCCTAGGTTTCCATAAGAAAGGTACCAAAACATTTTGAGTACATGTTCTCTGACAGAGGCCCCCTCCTGCATCTTGCAGCGATAAGTTCTTTCATTATATTATAACGTTATGTGCGGTGTTCATCACCGAACATTTCTTTCAGATTCAAAATAATACCATGGTAAGTGTTCGTTTCCACAGGTTGCTTCTGTAGTACACTGGATAATGAACCTAGAATGTAGCACCTTACCAAATTAAGATCTTCATCATATTTTAACTAAAATTGGATTCTTCCAGAGTCTGCAGGTCTGCGTACTTGTGCTTGAACAACACATAAGAGATGCGCTATGCAGATAGGACAAGATCCAAATTTTAGATCCAATCCGAATAATTTGGTCCGGTCAACTAATTATCCTCTAGGAGGCTGCTACATGGGTTCATAGAATTCATTATCTGAAATTAAGAATGCACTATATTAGAACATAGAAATAATTATATATTCAATTTAAATTCTTTGATTAAAGAATTTTTAATTAAATTACTCTTGTCTTTTCTACTTTGAAAGTTCATTCCCTTAATCACTTTCAAACCAAGAGATATACTTACCGCTATATCTCTAGCAAGAACTGGGATCTCCTCTTTACCTTTGTTACATCCAAGTAATATGAGAACTTGCAACTCCAATAAAATGAACCGAGAACACATTCCTCCTTGCAAGTCCAAATTGTATTTCTTAATTCGATCTTTTACATCCAGGCCCACCACCCCTAAGGTGATGTTGACCCGTCATTAATTGAACCAACCGTCAACAAGAATAGCACTCGCTATACGCAATGTAATATCTCCCTAATGAAACGAGGACTCTTTATTGGGGTCACTACATATATGGCCTTATTCATTTGACAAGCAAAGAGCCCGATCCAGATGCGCTTGTTTGCCGGAGCTGTCACTTCGGACATGCATCTCCTCCATACAATCCCAGGCAACAGAACCCTTCACCTTGATGGGACGCCATGGATGTCACTTATGTGATCCTCCACTTCATATTAAAATTCTAATTAATTATCATGAATCACATTCATATAATTAATTCTTCTAAGAGAAATACACATCTATTCATAATAGAGTGTTTTAATTGGGTATAATTTATTTATCATATTAAATCATTTATCATTCCAATTCTATCAACCAACAAACTTGATTGTTACTTGAAAGGATGATATTATCTTTAAAATATGTATTATTTGAATTTTAATAATTAGAAAAATACATCATGATCCCTCAAGCATTATCCCTTCCCTATCCGCTGTCATGGCCAATACTGATGGAAATGGGGCAAACAATAGATGGAGCAACCTGCTACCCCAACGCTCCCCGACTAGACACCATATCCGCCTCACGTTAGGATAATGCCAATTGATTACTTTGTACTTGAGATGATAATCTATTTTTCAACCAAAGATATACCATATAATAATAACCAAAACCATTTTGATTTATATTAGATGGAAATTTGCTAAATGAATTCCCAATCTTATTTATGCAAGTTTATTTGTTGGAAAGAAGATCATGTAACCAATTGTGATCTACATCATATCTAATCAGTTATTGGTTAAGGAAATGTCATTTAAGGAAATGATCACTATCAAATATTTCACAAATTATTCATCAATAATTATTCCAGAAATATAACCATTAATTTTACTAATTGATTAAATGACAATCACATGGTTCTTGATTAGGAATGTAATTTGCAGCAGTGACCCTCACTTACTAAAATTAGCATATCTTAATCAACTTAAATCCAAATCATGCAAAATATGTTTCCAAAGTTGGATAATTTGATTTAAAATAAAACCCAAGTTATTTGCATGCATTTCTAGGCGTTTTAAAATAGTAATTAACTCTTTAATTACGTTAAGATTCGCCATCCCCGAAACAGTGGATACATGTTCATTAAAATGATCATAACTTGAGCAATCAGATTCCAAATCATGCAAACTCAAATTCCACTGTTTTCTTATTTAATGGAAAACTTAATATAGGTGATAATTTCATTTTTAAACAATTTAATTAGGGCCGAAAAACTCACAAATCAGGGCTGTGTGAATGAAATGCCATAAAAGTTTCACAAACCCCAAGGAGCTCAAGAGAGCGACTAGTCGCACTAGTAGCTCGCTACAACGGAATTTAAAAATTTTAAACTATGAATACACATGATCCAAGAACGCTTTAGGATCGTTTCATCTAAACCACATACTAGATGAAAGAATACCTATTGTAACATGGTTGTGATTGAATCTCTAAGAGAAGATAATTCATGTCTCAAGTCCAATCCGTCAGAGGAGACGCTTGCGAGCTTGTGGATGAGTCATGTGATTCTCACAATCCAAGTCATTGATCCAAGCAAGAGAACTCTTGATCTCGCCACACGAGATCGAATGTCTTCTTCACGAGAGAAGCACATCAAGGATGATGGAGAACCAAGGGCAGTCAAGGTGACAACACAACGATGTTGCGACGATGACGGCATCTTCTCTCTAGGATTTGAGTGGATGACCACTCAAAGAGAGAAAGAAAGAGGGTGTGAGAAAGAGAGACAGAGAGAGAGCTTGATGTAGAAAAAGTTGTTGAAACTTGGAAGAGCAAGGGATGCCCCTTCTTATATAGGGTTTTGGGAGTCCATGATCAAAATCCATGGACTACACAAAATCAATGGATGAGATCGATTTGTGCTTCTTTCAATGGCCATGATTTTGTTGTGAGAATACGACAACAATTAATTTAATTTAGATTAAATATATATTAATAAATCAATATAAATTAATCCTAATTTAAATCAATCATGCATTAGAGATTACGGAATTTAGATAGCCTCCTTCGTGGGAGAAGAGAGGACGACCACCCTTTTCTAATGGGAGTGGGTGGCCGTCCACCCTCCCACTAAGGAAGGGTGCAATCTCATGTAATCTCATGTGATTACAATATTCCATGGAATTCTCCAAGATTTATAACAACACTTATTTTAAATCATTCTACAAAAATAACTCATAATTATTTTGTGGATATTGCAATCTAGCTATTGGAAATTTGAGAATCACATTCACAACCCAAAATAAAATGTGATTTACATTTTCAATTAATTATCCAATGTGAATCCAATTCACATAAGTAATTAATCAACAAATATAAATCATAATAATCTTTCTCTAATACATTTTAAATCACATCTATAGTATATTATGAATAATTTGGATAGTGCTATCCACATTATTCTTGTCCATAATTATTAAATCACATTAGTTTATATTGGTTCTTCATTCTCATTCATTTAAATAATTTGAATCAAATTCACATTATTCATGATAATTAAATCACATTTAATTATCCATTTCTCAATGCTTAGATATAATTCAACTATGGAATCATTCGTGAACTTCTTTAAGAATAGCGTGCTTTCTCCGTAGATACTTGGAGATAAGGACAGGATGATATTACGTTCCACGTATAGTGACTTGGATATTGAGAATACATCTCAAATCAGATCTCACGGACCTCTCATAGATGCTTGATTAAATTCATGACCGTAAATCTAATCTTCTCATTGCATCTGAATCTCATTCAGATCAATGTCCAACACCTGGACCAAGATCAGATTACTTCTATTCTGAGAAGAGTCACAAAAATCCAGAGCTGTGCCATCACTCCCTCGAAATGGAAGCGTCGTGGTTATACAATCATTTATGATCACATCACCCTAGGGTATTCCTAATACATGTATATCCTGCATATTATAAGACCTATGATAAACCCGAAGATATTGATCAATTTTACACTGTCACATTTAGGGTTTCCAAAAGCATATATTATACCTACATATTCTTGTCATGCTTCCAAAGCACAACGACCGTGCGTGGAATTTGATCGGTCCCAATACCTCATGAGTGAGCTCATGTCTTTCTGGTTCACAAG
Source organism: Ottelia alismoides (assembly GCA_037367405.1). Lineage (NCBI taxonomy): Eukaryota > Viridiplantae > Streptophyta > Magnoliopsida > Alismatales > Hydrocharitaceae > Ottelia > Ottelia alismoides. Next base: position 182,129 of record JAZKJV010004058.1, on the reverse strand, counting down.
TGAACATGTATGATCCCTTTGAGATATCGTATTACTCATATGCCCTCATATGCACACCAGCTTGCCTGTGTATTGACCTTGGTTAGGTCATCAACCTATTGGTCTACTAAATGTATATATTTATGCATATAGTAACACATCTGTATCCGGTCAGAGAATGCGTGCATGTATCATGACAGTATACGACATAAGAATTTGGCTATCTCGATCTCATTAAGTCAACTCTTTGACCCAACTAATCTGACACCTCTGAATCTCTATTCCAATGCAGAGGACCTACATAAAGATGTCGGTCAGATATCAGCCTAATGAGAAAGGATTGTCATCTCCTACTTAGTATGGAGATCATCTCTTAACAATCATTTGACAGTGCTTGATGAGTCCTCAATCTAACTCCTTAGATATTCATCCAAGCACTTGCCTCTATGATTTAACAATTGAATAAAGAGATGTATTATCATTAAGATGGCCATGGTAAATAACCCTAATTGTATAGAGGGATCTTATAGTGCATTAATTCACTTAATCTCAAATAGGGAGAGAAAAAATCAATAATCTTTATTGATAAATCAAATATTATAATAACATTTATTGTAGGAATTGTTCGCCTCGAGCTCACATGGCTAACAAACAACTTTTGACAAGGAGAAGCATCAGTATCATGTTCTCCATGTACAAGGTTGCCGCTATCAGATTTTATTCTTGTAACTGAGCCTTGATTTTATTGGGCAATAAAATTGAGAAGACATTGTGCCCTCTAATTTTTCCGACCTAGTCGATTTGTTGCGAGTCATCATGCTTCGTGTATTTTCCCCCTCTCTCACATTGATGAGGGCTTTATCATGTAAAATTCTAGTCTCTCTCTTGTTTATTGATTATCGTCCTACGATTATTGTGTTACTATTATTGTGTGGGAAACATTTCGCTACCAGTCATCTTTTGTATGACAGGTTAAAGGAACCACGTGATTTCCCAACAAGTGGTATTAGAGTTCGCATTATTGAGATGGGAAAAGATGACGAAGGAACGATGATCAAGCTGATGAGCACAAATTGACAAATCTGGAAGGCCAAGATGGAGGGCATATTTTAATGCAAGGATCTCAATGATTCGATGGAAGGAGAAAAAGCCATGCCTAAGGGCATGTCCGTAGGTGGTTGGATAAAGCCTAAGTGACTGGACTTATCAGTATTCTACTATGTCACATAAGGGACATATGCGAAGAAACTATGGGAGAAATTGGCAGAGATTTATGAGTAGAAGACAACCACAAACAAGGTGTCCTTGATTCGAAACTTGGTGAATCTGAAGTACAAGGACGGAATGAAGGTTGCTGAGCACTTCAATGAGTTCCAGAATCTCATCAATCAATTAAGTACCATGAACATGGCACTAAATGATGAATTGCAGGTGCTACTTATATTGGGTTCCCTACCAGATAGTTGAGAAGCCAGGTGATTACTGTGAGCAACTCTGCTACGGAAGACAAGTTGACCATACGTATGGTCAAGAGCAGTCTCCCGAATGAAGAAATCAGATGACGATAATCCAGAGAGTCCTCTTCTTCACATGTATACGCAGTTGAGAGAAGAGGTAGGTTCAACAGTGGGGGAAAATTACAAGAGAGACAGAAATGCAGGGAGAAGTCCAAGTACATATGATAAACATGGATATTGAGCGGTCTAAAATGAGCCTCACAAGGAGAGAACTCAGTCGTTGTGATGACCTCTCGATACTTGTGTATAATGAGTAATTAATCCAGACAATGTATAGAAAAAAATCAATGCAAGCAGTGTGAATCAAAATTATTGTACTCTACAATAGATTGTATAGCGGATAAGTACAATAGGGGTCAAACATAGGAAACAACTAAGGATAGACAAATACAAATTGGCAAAGAGAGATAATAACTGATTTTTGGCTTTTTTAAGGTATTTGGATTTTTTAGGGTTTTAAATTTTTAAACTTTTATTTTATTTTTATATTTTCCTAATTTTTTTAAATTTCTTTTGCTTTTTTTATAATAATGTAGAAATATTTATAACTATATATACAATATAAGGTAATATATTTATAAATACGACTAAAAATAACCAAAAATATATAATAAAAATGTTTTTGTATTTCTATTATTTTTGTGCTTTTTAGATATTTTAGCTATTTTTATATGTTTTTTAAAGTAAAAATATCCTAAAACAGTAATTAAATAAATAGTGTGAATTGACTTGAAAATTAAAAATAGTAAATAAAGTAAAAAATTCTTCAAATCAATTTCTATATATAGATAATAAGATAAAGAAAATTTAGAGGCAAAAATAAATATTTTTGGTCATTTTTCGTAATTAAAACAAGTCCAGGGGCCTAAATGCAACTTTCACACAATATTACTCTAATAATGTAAAATATGGACTGAAACAAACTAAATAAAGCCTAGGGTCTTAGGTGCAAAAAGCCTAGTACCCTCACACACAAGAACATGAGGTGGCGTGGCATGGACCTGAATGCAATTAATGGGATTACATGGGCTAACATGCAAATATTACACAAATATTTGAGCTTCAAACGAATGTTTGAGGACTGAAAAAAACACAAAATTGTGGAGAGTATGTGCGCAAAATACCCTCCACTTGCAATTCAACGATGACACTAGTTCTTCTTGACACACAACATCATGAGATGAAGCGATGACGCTTTAGCTGGACACTATAGATTAGATCTCGCAGATGGGATCAACGGTTGAGCTTCTGATGTCGAACGTCTACTGCTCCGACGAGATGGTGATGGAGGGAGCAAGGGTCCTATGATCTAAAAGGAATCGAAGGGGGCCAATGGGTCGAGTAGGTAGAGAATTGGTTAGGGAAGGTAATGGTATGGTTGTGGTGGTCGGAGACAAGGTGGGTACGGCAAAATGGTTCGCTACAGTGGAGCTCCAACAAACTATGAAGTATCAAATCTACGCTACTGGGGATAACTAAAAGGTGAAATAAAATGCAGAATCAAAAGCTGACATCTAAATCTATTAAGAGAGTAAGAGAAATAACCTAGAGATGCCTGGAGCCAATGAGATAGACTTCACGAAGGAGGATTGTTGGAGAGGGTGAAACCAACCTCTACACCACCTTCTCTATCCTCCTAAGTGCAGGGCGGACTCCCTAAAACGGAGCTCGAGCCACTGAGCGCAAAAGGAAGGGAGAAAATGAGGTAGAAGGTATTCAAAAATACGAGGAAGGAAGGGTAGGTTTTGTACAGGTGATGAATGGAGGGGGAAGATCGAGGTCGAACGCTAAATTTCATGCATGGGTCCATGGACCAAAAAATCGAGCTCGTGTCATAGGGCTAGGATGAGGAAGAAAAATTAAAGAGGAATCATTCCCAATCGATGTTTGTATCGACGGGAGAAAAAGGGAGAAGATGGGGGTCAAACGAGGCCTGACAGGGCTACGACCTAGGTCAGAGAGTTGGCCTAGGTCAACAGGGGGCGCGACCTAATTGGTCCACGTCACCCGCAAAAAGACAAAACAATAATTCAAATTGAAAAGTATTTGAAATAAATTAATAAATTATTTGTTTAAATTTTTACTAAAACATAAAAAATGTTTATTATTTTATGTAGTATTTTAATTCTATTTTTATTTTATTTTTATGGGTTTATTTATTACAAATTACTTTTTACAAGTATATTTATAAGTATAGTGACTTATGTTTTGTATATTTTATTTTTATTTTGTATTTTGTATTTTTTTATTTTATTTTAATAATATATATATTTATAAAACATTTTAATATAGATAAATATAATTTTATTTTTTTCTAATGTATTTTGTACACTGAAATAAATAGGGGTATTGATTACTACGGGCAGGGAGCCTGCACCCACCCCATTTTTCGATTAATTTTTTACTTTTTTTGAATTAAAAATTAGGGGGATTTAATTAATATGTTGAGGGGAATAAGTGTTTCAAGTTCCATGCAAAATAAACATTCCTAACATGTTCATCTAAAAGGGGTCAATTTCAATAATTCTGAGATCGTTAAAATTTGGTAGTCTTGAGTGAGATGATAGAAGTCTCGAATTAAGTTGAATTTAGAATGAAAACATGGTGATCTAAATCCCCCAAGGTTTCATTTCAAAAAAAAACAAAAAATAATGAAAAATTAGGCCGGGTGTAGGGAGTTTCCTGCACCCGCCAGTGTAGGGTCCTTTTTACCTTAATTACATAGGTATATTCATATATGTAATTTTGTATACTAATTTATTTTATTATTTTCTTTATGGTTTTATTTTATTCTATATATGTAAATATAGTATAAATAATATTTATAAAATTATAAAAATATACAATTTTGAATGATATAAAGAATAAATAAAATGAATATTTTATTCAGGTATATTGTACAATAGGGGTCCAAAACCTACCTTTTACATCTTAACTCCAAATTGAATGAAACCACCTTCACTAAATAGCTTATTAAATGTTATATATAATTAAATTTAGTGCATTTTGAGTTTATATGGAGAAGATATGGGACTGGGAAGTTTGGGTTTTGACTTTTTATTCAGAGTAGAAAAAGTACACTATGTAATATTTTTGTATGTAATCAATTTTTTATTTTTCTATATATTTTTATCTACAATTTCGTGGACAAGGTTCCTCTGTTTGAATATGAATAAAAAGAATAAAATGGATCCCAAAAAAGCAATATTGGAGGGTAAAAAATAGGGTTTTATTTGTGATTTTTGTCCCTTACAAACCCCGTACTTCATTCCTTGTCAACCCAGTCATAAAGATGCCTAGATCTCGGGGATTAGGGTCATAAAATACATTTGGTATTTTATTGCATTTTCTTTTATTTTCTTTATTCTTTTATTTTAGCTTTAAAAAATGTATTTAAAATATTTATACAATAAATAATGAATATTAATTTATATAAAAAAAATGTTATCTACATGTATTTAGCTAGGGTTTAAAGGTCAAAATGAAAGAATAAAGTTGATGAAATGGAGATTCATTACCCCCCTATATTCGCCTTTGCTAGTCCCGCCGTACACTACTGCAATAAGTGCAAAAGATAAAAATAAAGAACAAAAAAAGAAAGAACTTGTCTTGATTTATATTCTTAAACTTGTCCTCATAAAATCAAAATTTGGTGCTTATGTCGGATCTTTTGATTTTAGGTGTGGTCGGAACCTTATTGGGAAACGGATTTGAAACACAACAGCCTCTGAGATCGATAAAACTCTTCTCAAATATCCTCAATAAGCAGGTCAGAATAATTCAACTCATATACAAACCCTTATAACTATGAATCTATCTTAGACACTAGGTGTAATATATATCTCTCCTCGGCTAAAGCGGTAAAAGTCAGTCTTCTCGAACATGGTAACCCTAATTACCCAATACAAAAACTCTTTCCTCGAGAAGTGGGGTATTCCTTTCTAAGTTAAAGTACAACCAGATCAAGAAGAGGAGGTGGAGAGAAGAATGGACGGTAGCCATTATAGCAACCTATCCTAAGATGCTTGACCAATGTAGCCAAGTCATCCAGCTGTAGGCTCATATAAAAATGACATTGAAGTTCGAGCTTGCTTATTGAGTATACATCTATATAAATAATCCGCATGCATTTTATTTCCAATTAGGCATGTCCATTTTTTTGGAGTTTTTTATTTTTCCATTTTTTGAATAATATATACATAAGCATTTACATAAGGGCTTTTTCCTCTTGAGCCAGTAAACTATCCCTCTTTTGAAGCGTTATTGCAACCCACAACTCCTGTCTTTAGACCTCATGGCCACTGCATCGGGTTGGGGTACAATGGCAACAAATGTGTGACTTCTGATGTTTCCATTGGCTTATGACTCATATTGGAAAATCCAGCCCTATACCACTTCAATTGTGGTGAGCAAGGTTGAAGGTGCATGCGTACAAAATGGATCATTATCAATAAGAGTCACGTGTGTGCTCCAAAAAACTCTACTTAGGCAGTTAAGACGACATTGAACCAAGTCTCATGGTCTCAAGGAATTACGTCTAGTAGATCTAAAATATCTAAATTTCAACTCCTATAAGGTTCTTGTGATTAAGTAGATTTAAGGTCCAACCAAGCTGCACTCTTCGGATTTTACTTAGACTTGTTCAATTTTCAAACTCAATCAAAAATTTGTGAATGCTATGCACAACATAGAAAATATTTTTGTGATGCAATTTTCTGATTTTGATCTTTTTATGGATCTTTGAATTTTTTTTGCAATTTTTTATGCAGTTTTTGGAAAGTTTTTTTTACAAATGTTTTTGGGATTTTCATTTTTGCAAAATTTTAGGGATTTTTCTTTAAAAACAACAGATTTTTAAGATAAGAAATAGGCACAGGAATTTACATGGGAGTGTGTCTTATTATTTACAAGAGTCAGGATTTTAGGAATTTACATGATCATATATACAAGTTTGCAAAGAATATTTATTTTCTTGAATTATGTACATGTTTCTCAAAATAATATGAAAAACTTTTTGCAAACATTTTGAAAACTTATTTTATAACTAATTGGATAAATAATTTTTACAAACATATTATAAAATTTGAAAATCATTTTGCAAAGATTTTTCTAATAGTATGTATAGATTTTTCAAACTATTTTTGCAACAGTTTTTCAAATTATTTGCAAATAGATTTTCAAAATATTTTATTTCAAACAAAGAAAGAAATTATTGCAAACAAAATAAGTTTACAAAGCTTGAAGATAATTAACAAAACATGTTTCAAAAAGTTTTCAAAAGATTTTTCAAAAGGTTTTTCAAACTATTTTTAAAATATTTTGCAAAAAACATTTTAAACCTGATTTTTTAATCAGTATATAAAAAGAATTTTAATGAAATTTTATACAAATGTGTAATTAATTGTATTTTAGCCATACTTATTGAAAATACAAAAGTACGAGTTATGGATAAAGTAAATACAAAGTATATATGACACCCCTTTACTTAGATTGAGCTATGTCCTCATAGATTAGAAAGAATTAAGGAAGACATAACTCGTACTGAGTACAGAAAAGCCTAGACTACAATGACAGCAGAATGAATCAACGAATGAGAAGTGAACCACCCCCATAATAAGGATGAAATAATCCTAAGAATAGAAAACTGTACACAAAGCAGGGACGGTCAAGGGATGGAATGTACGAAATCATCGACTCAACCTATCCCCCTTATACTGAGGGTAAAATATCCCTACGTATAGATAGAGCGTAGAAAGATGAGGGGACAAGTGAATGATCAGAGAACGAACAATTTGGGGTATACACACCACTATATTAGGACAAAGTATGTCCTAAGTATAGCAATGATGCAAGGGGTGACACCTTTTTAGAAGAAAAAGAAAAAGAAAACGAAAAGAAGAAAAGAATAAGAGAAGAAAGATCACTCAACTTGTCCACCTCCCGTATACTTAGGACAAAGTATGTACTAAGAAAGGCAAATACACAGAATGAGGTGGATGAGAAAAAAATGGTAGATGGAAGGAAGTAATATAAAAATGGATATACAAGTGAGGCTATGCAAAGATCAAGAAGGTAAAAAGTGGACCTTCTTGCGTGATCATTGAGGAATGGATTTGACAAGGTGCATGTCAATATCTGGGTCATCAACAGACACGAAATGATCAAGATCAGCCAAATGAAGGTCCTCGGTTGTCTCAAAGCAAAAAGACATGAACTGGTTAGTGGAAGTAGTGTGGTCATGGTCGGCATGGGAAGTCTCTGTTAGGTCTAAACAAAAGGGCCCAAATTACGTGATGAAAGTAGTAAGGTCAAATTTGGCATGTGCAGTATCTCCTAAGTATGCCTTCAATGTTAAGGTTTCTATGGTGTAAATACCACAGATGTCATCAATACATCACCACTCACCGGAAGGGGGAACTTCATAGTTTATGCCTTCCGAGTCTTCCTCCCTAGAGAGGAATTCTTGGGTCTCAATATCATCCAGCAAAAAGAAAATCACTTTGATATCATAATCAAGGTCATAGTCCTTGGGGTCGGTTGAAACATACACACTCTCATCAGATGTGGGTCTCTGGTCGGTAGTGGGTGTTGTGATCATTTCGATCAAAACACTCTCCTTGTCAGAACAAAAGCGTATCTCTCCAGATCCATAGTCAACAACGTCTCTCACAAAGGTAAGGAAGGGTCATCCTAGGATGATTGGAGTGCTCCACACATAGGTGGAAATTCACAAGGGCAACATAATAAAATCAACATTGAAGCTCATGCCCTGAATGTGAATGATGACATTTTATAGATTACCTTTTGGATTCTTTATATCAACAAATTGACAAATTTTCTTGGTTCTCTTGAGAGGCCCTAAGTGAAGAGATTGTACCTACAAGAAGGGTGTTATATTAATCGATGCACCAACATTCAAGGGAGTGTGATCACAAGAATAGTAAAAAATGTCACATCTAACAATAAGTGTGCTAGTGTCCCCTTTCCTAGTGGGCGGACGATGAGTGATGGCGTGGGGAGTGGCCATGGTTAAAATGTGTCCCTCAAATCTATGTCGTCACTTTCTTTTTTAGGGTGAGGGCGCAGATAAGTTGGTCATGGCCTCACGATGTGGGACCTCAATAATCTCGTGAATAACTATCACCACTTCTGGTTCAGTCAATATTTTTTTAAGATTTTGGGTCTCCTCCATACAAGGGAGGAGATCAGAATTATCATTTACACGAGGATGACTAAGAGCAATATGTACAGTGCCATCCTTGGGGTCAAAGGTGGGAACTATGGTTAGTGTGTGTGTGGGTAAAGGATCTGGCATGGGTGCCCTCTCCTCATATACTAAATCTGCTATGTGTCTCGCAAAAATATTTTATTTTTTTAGGGTTTTCTCATTTTTGTATTTTGGGCGATTGCAAGCTCTCATAGTGTCCTTAAATGAATATCTATTCGCAGACGATGAAGTGGCATTATACTAGTGAAGTAATCAGCACTCTCCTTCATGTGCTCCACCATACGGGTCAAGTGCTCAAGAGTGGTCTTCATGAGAGGTGACTCCAACATCTTTGTAGCGAGCAAGTAAATTGGTGGGAGATGTGAGTGTGGTGGTGGTGCTGGGTAAAATTCAAAATCCGATTCTTGAAATAGTGGATTAGGTAGATATATACAAAAAGAAGAATCGGGAGCAAAGTCCTCCTAGAAAATGGAGGTGGACTGGCTGGAGTGTAAGAAGGATCCACGTAGTCTGGATAAAAATAACTCCAATCAGCAATCTCCGAAAAAAAAAGCAGAGATCAGGAAAGCATGATAGTCAAATCAAGATACACAAGGAAAAAATGCAAATACACAGAGAGGATCGAGTATAAAAACAAACAAACACAGATATAAAGACACAAAAACCCCTCAGTTCACCTACTCCACACAATGATGACCCTGAAAGTTCAGTCTTTTATCTTTTTAATTTTAGAGCCAGGTGAGATTCACAAAGTTGTACATACATGTAGGTGGGCCTAGGAATGGGGCACTAATCTTATTGTGTACATATCAAAATAAAATGTGAACACAATGAAGGGGTTATTCTCCCCAAGACAAGGAATTTTTATTTTTGATTTTATGGTCGAGTAATGTTAGCAGACCTACTTTTATTGGTAAACATTTTTTTGTGTTTTCTAATGCAGGATCAATTCCTATATAGTACTATGTGGTCAAAACCAGAGGGAGAGAGTTAGAAAAGCAATGCGAGATGAAAATAATGATGAATGCTAAGTAGAAATGCTCACCTTGCCTTCAACTCTCTTCATGCAAGGATGTTAACCAGAATTGAAACCTATCTAATATGAAATGCAAACCGATGAAATCAACCTAGACAGATTAAGTTATTATCGTGAAGCACCCGATGCTAATTATCTAGAAAAGAGACCTAAGTTCTGATCTTGGAAACCTATCGATCCCACCATAGTATCTCCTGCAAGGGTCAAGTGAGGTTTCTCAAGGCACGCGATCTCAAGTCCAAATAATCAACAATTATATTGACTAAGTCAAAAAATGAATATATAGGTACTTGCAAATATAATTAAGTGTTTGAACATAATCTATTTTCAAGCATTCCTAGAACTAGGGCTCAATAACACAAAACAAATAAAAATAAAATCGTCAAACAAAGAAAAAGAAAAGTGAAGAAAATACGACAAAAAGTGATGAGCCCCCTAAGTAAAAAATCACTCGAGCAATGGTCCTCGTGAAGTGTCAATGTCCTAAAGAGTCCAAATTATTACAATTATATATATCTCTCTCTCACTTCAAATTACAAATAAAAATAAACTAAAATAAACAGTGGACTGCTCTTAAATATTTTCTAAGTCTGCCCTTGCTGCTCTCTCCTGCCAGCTAAGGCAGAAAGATGGCTCTGCCTTTCTTGGGTGCACAGGTCCTCCTAAGAAGTCCTCCCTCATGTAGCGGTCCCTTGCAACAAGATCAAATAGAGCAAAAGATCAAAACAATTCAAAAAAATATCAAATAAAATAAAAAATAAAGAAATAAGGACAAACAAGTACACAAGGGAGAAGAAACAAAGCCACAAAGATAGACAATCTATGCGGCATTGCTCCCTAGCAACGGTGCCATTTGAAAACTCAGATATTGAGTGATTTAAAATGAGCCTCGTAAGGTGAGTACTTAGTCATTTCGCCGACCTCTCAACACCTGTGTCTAATCAACAATTAACCTAGACTATGTATAGAAAAATCAATGCAAGCAATGCGAACTAAATTTATTATACCCTACAATAGATTTTATAGTGGACTAGTACAATAGCGGTCGAACACAGGAAACAACTACGGATAGACAATCAAAAATTGGCAAAGAAATACAATAAATGATTTTGGACCTTTTTAAGGTATTTAGAATATTTGTGAGTTTTTAATTTTACTATTTTTATTTTCTTCTTATATTTTCTGATTTTTTAGTTTCCTATTTCTTTTTAATATAATAATATAGAAATATATAACTACATATATAAAATAGGTAATATATTTATCGTTACAACTAAAAATAACCCAAAAATACATAATAAAATGTTTTTTTGTAATATTTTATGATTTCTACTATTTCTGTGGTTTTATTGGTATTTTTGCAAATTGTATAATTTATAAAGTTAAAATAACACAAAAAAGGGATTAAATAAAAAGTCTGAATTTATTTGAAGATTAAAAAAATACCAAATAAAGTAAAAAAATCTTCAAATCAATTTTTATAAACAGATAATAAAATAAAGAAAATTCAAAGAGAAAAATAAATATTTTTGTGATTTTTGGTGATTTTTTATATTTTTAAATATTTTGGATTTACTCATTTTCTTTCTCTATATTTAGTGGTTTTTGTAGTTATAAAATACAACAATAAACAAACTATATTTTTTGGTAAATTTCAAAACATTTTTATATTTTTATTGGTTTTTTACTGCAAACAATGGATAAAAGCTCTCTTTTTTATTTTTAATAAATAGAAAATAGGCCTTAAATACCAACCAAAAATATATGTGATAGATAGATATAATATGTATTTATGGGAATTTTCTATAAAATTTTGATGACTTGGGGGTTAATTTTCATAAAATAAAAGCTACAAAATGGACTACTCTTGCAGGTTATTTATGGAAATATTTAATGTTTTGGGACCCTAGCTGAACACCTCATATAAGTTTAAGATCAAAAACGTAATTTTTCCAACAAATATCTAATAACCAAAACTTGTAGGGGTATTTCTTCAATTAATATAAAGTCCAGGGGTACAAATACATTTTGTACATAAAATATTAGTCTAATATCGTAAAAATGTACTAAAATAAAATAAATAAAACCCAGGGGCTTAGACATAAAAAGCTTAGTCCCCTCACGTGCACATGCACATGAGTTGATGTGGCTTGGACCTGAATGCAATTAATGGGATTACAGGAGCTAACATGCAACTATTACAAAATATTTGAGCTTCAGACGACTTTTTAAGGAATGAAACGAAAATAGAAAAATACGCAGGGTGTGTGCGCAAAATACCCTCCACATGCAATCCAACAGTGATGTTGGTTCCACTTGACACGCGATGTGCTGAGGTGAGGCGATGACGCTTCAGCTAGACACTTTAAGATTAGATCCCTCAGATGGGATCAACGGTCGAGGCTCCTCACATCGATTGGCTTCAGCTCCTGCGAGATGGCGGCAAAGGGAGCACGTATCCTTTGATCCTGAAGGAATCGAAGGGGGTTGATGGGTCAAATAGGTGGATAAGCAATTAGGGAAGGTAATGGTGGTTGTGGTTGTTGGAGACAAGATGGGTACGACGAAATGGTTCACCACAGAGGAGCTCCGACGAACTACTAAGGATCAAATCTACGCTACTGGGGTTAATTAAAAGGCTAAATAAAATGTGGAATCAAAAGCTAACATCTAAATCTACCTAGAAAGAAAGAGAAATAACCTCGAGTTGGCCGGAGCCAAAGAGATAGACCTCGCAGTGAAGGATGATCGGAGAGGGTGGAACCAAACTCTACACCACCTCATCTATACTTCTAAGTGTAGGGTGAACTCCCTGTTACAGAGCTCGTGCCACCAGGTGCAAATGGAGGGGAGAAAATGGAAGCGTGACCTGATTGGTCTACGTCAACATAAAAAGATAAAATAGTAATTAAACTCGAAAATATTTTGAATAAATTAATAAATGATTTATTTAATGTTTGGTTAAAACATAATTTTTTTATTTGTGTATTATTTTAATACTATTTTTATTTTATTTTTATGTGTTTATTTATAAAAGATACTTTTTACAAGTATATTTATAGGTATATTGACCTATGTTTTGTATATTTTATTTTTATTTTATTTTTCTAATATATTTTGCACACTTAAATAAATAAGGGTATTAATTACATAGGTATATTCATCCATGTATTTTTATGTACTATTTTATTTTATTATTTTATTTATGGTTTTAGTTTATTCTAAATAGGTACATATATTATAAATAATAACTACAAAATTAAAAAATATAAAATTGTGAAAATATAAAGAATAAATAAAATATTTTTTTTTCATGTATATTATACAATAGGGGTCCCAAACCTAAGTTTTGCATCTTATCTCCAAATTGAATGAAACCACTTCATTAAATATTTTATTAAAAGTTATATACAACTAAAGTAATTTGATGCATTTTTAGTTTATATGAAGAAGATATGGGTTTCGGAAGTTTGGACTTTGGGTTTTTACTTTGAGTATAAAAAGTACACTGTGCATTATTTTTGTATGAAATTAATTTTATATTTTCTGTACATTTTTATCTACATATTTCATGGACAAAGTTCCTCTATTTGAGGTATAAATAATAAAGAATAGAATGGGTCCTAGAAATGCAATATTGGAGGGTAAAATTAGTGTTTTATTGGTGATTTTTGGCCCTTATCTACCCCTACTTTATTTCTTGTTGACCCAGTCATCAAGATACTTAGGTCTCGGGGTTTAGGATCATAAAATACCTTTAGCATTTTATTTCTTTGTCTTTTCTTGTCTTTATTCTTTTATTTTGGCCTTAAATAATGTATTTTATATAATATTTTATAAAATAAATAATGAATGTTAATTTATACAAAATAATGTTATTTACACTTATTTAGCTAGGGTTTAAAGAGCAAAATAAAAGAATAAAGGTGATGAAATGGAGATTAATCAACAGAAAAAAGTGTCATCACTACAACAAGCATGGTCACTGAAAGAGAGATTGTAGAGTCTAAAAAGAGTGCAAGCAAAAGCCAAAAAGAATAAGAAGAAAGATGAATTTGCGAACATTGATGCAGTAATGGCTGATGATGATGAGGATCATTTGGTTCTCACTATTCAGGAGCAATGTCTACATGCAAGGGCTAACTCCGAGTGGGTCGTCGACATGGACGTCTCCTACCACATGACTCGGCACAGCGAGTTATTCACTTCTTATAGAAAGGGATATTTGGGGAGAATCATGATGGGGAACAACGGTTAATCCATGATCGTTCACATGGGGACATCTCAGTTCAGACTGATATTGGATGTACAATGACTCTACAAGTTGTTAGGCATGTTCCTTACTTGGAACTTAGCCTCATATCCAATTCTCAACAAGACAAGGAAGGGTACCATATGAAGTTTGTAAAAAGTAGGTGTAAGATCAGCAAGGGCTCTCTTATCATTGCTAGAGACAGGTTGTGCTGCACATTCTACAAGACACGGGTGAAGGTCATGGATGGCATCCTACATTCTAGTCAGGCTGACACATCAGATCTTTGGCATTGATGACTATGGCACATGAGCCAAAAGGGCTTACAACTTCTGAGCAGAAAGGAGTTGATTACATGCCACACTGACATTGCGCTATAACCTTGTGATTCATGTGAGGTTGGAAAGAACATGAGTGCACCTTTCAAGAACAGATCAAAAGTGAACGAAAAACTTATGCAGTTGATTCACTTTGATGTGTGTGGTCCCATAGACACAACGTCTTTGGGAGGAAACAAGTATTTTCTAACCTTCATTGATGATACATCAATGAAGGTGTGGGTTTACGTGCTGAGGATGAAGGATCAAGTCTTTGATTGCTTCAGGAAATTTCATGCATTGGTGGAGAGGGAGACAGGAAAAGTGTTGAAGTATCTGCACACAGACAATGGAGGGGAGTACACCTCTCACATCTTCCAAAAGTACTACATAGAGCACGAGATCATGCATGAAAGGACAAACCCCGACACACCCCAACACAATGGCATCGTTGAAGAATGAATAAGACCATTATGAAGATTGTTTGTTGCATGCTGAACATAGCAAAGCTGCACAAGACCTTTTAGGTTGAGATGGTTCGGACCATCTGCTACTTGATTAATCGATCTTTAACTGTTCCCTTGAATTTTTAGGTCCATAAGTGCATATGGTCTGGGAAAGATCCCACATATGCTCACATGAGGGTGTTTGGATGCAAAGCTTATGCATTTATACGAAAGGAACAGAGGAAGAAGCGTGATGATAAAGCAGTGCCCTGTATTTTAGTTTGCAATGGAGATCAGGAGTTCAGGTATCGACTTGGGATCATAGGAAGAAGACCATCACCAGGAATAGAAATGTGATTTTCTATGAGAAGCAGATTTTGATTGAGGATTACAGTGGTGATGGTGACTCAGATGGGATTGTTATGGATGATGACAACGATAAGGACTCAGATTCTTCTCCAATACAGGTACACATGGAGAATATGCACATTTAGAATATCCTGAGCCAGATGCAGTCCCCACTACTATAGGTCTAGTGGGTCTTAGGAAGGGAGAGCAACCTCATCAAGAAGCAAATGCAGCAGAGCCTCAGGTCAGGAGATCTGGGAGAGCGCATCATCCATCATCTAACTATCCTACTTCCCAGTATGTGATGTTGACTGATCATGATAAGCCATGCACTTTTGAGGAGGCATAAGAGCATAAGGAGAGAGATCATTGACATAATGCAATGAATGAAGAGTTGCAGTCTCTGAAGAAAAATCATACCTATGATCTTGTTGAGCTTCCTGTAGGCAAGAGAGCATCGAAGAATAAGTGGGTCTATACGCTGAAGTTGGACGATGGTGGTAAACAACAAAAGTACAAGGCTAGATTGGTTGTGAAGTGATTCAACTAGAAAGATGGCGTGGACAATGATTAGATCTTCTCACCGGCTGTGAAGATGAATTCTGTAAGAGTGGTGCTAGTGTTGGACATGCGAGCCCACAGCGAGCCATTACGCAATAAATGTTATTGCGAATTTCATTCCCTGATCTGAAATGAAGAATAACCAATTTACGTAATAGGTCCCTTAGTACAATTAGGGTCATGTACCATGACCGTCTAAATGATCATACAACTGTTTATTCAATTATTGAATCTTAGAGGCTGGTGCTTGGATGAATATCTAAAGAGTTAGATTGAGGACTCATCATGTACAGTCAAATGATTATTAAGAGAGGATCTCCAGCCTGAGTAGGAGATGGCAATCCTTTCTCACTCGTCTGATATCTGACCAACCTCTTGATGCAGGTCCTCTGCATGGGAATAGAGATTCAGAGGTGTCAGATTAGTTAGGTCAAAGAGTTCACTTAACAAGATCGAGATAACCAAAGTCATATGTCGTATGCTGTCATGATATAGGCACGCATTCTTTGACCGGAGACAGATATGTTACTATATGTCTGAGTATGTACATTTGGCAGACCCATAGGTTGATGACCTAATCAAGGCCTATACACCGACGCACTGGTGTGCATATAAGGGCATATGAGTAATACGATCTGTCAAAGGGATCATACAGGTTCATTTACTGAATCGAAAGACATGAGCTCACTCATGAGATATTGGGAAGAATCAAATTCCATGCGCGGTCGTCTCGCTTTGGAAGCTTGACTGAATTTGTAAGGATTGATATATACTTTTAGAAAGTATATGATCAACACCTAGATATGATATATGCTTTTGGAAAGTATATGATCGATGCCAACTCCTAATGATCGAATGAGAAACTTAATGATAAATCCATGAAGTAGACAGTGTAAAATTAATCTTATACTTCCGGATTATTCTAGGTCTTCCAGTATGCAGGATGTACATGTATTAGGAATACATGAGGGTGATGTGATCATAAACGATTGTACAACCATGACGCTTTCATTCCTAAGGAGTGATGAAACGGGTCCGGATTTTAGTGACTCCTCTTAGTAGAGAAGTAATCTGATCTTAGTCTAAATATTGGACATTGATCTGAATGTGATTCAGATGCAATGAGAAGATTAGATTTGCGGTCTTGATTTAATCAGGCATCTATGGGAGGCCCAAGATCTGGATTTGAGATGTGATCTCAATATCCAAGTCACTATACGTAGGACAATACAATCGCCTTGTCCTTATCTCCAAGTATCTGCGGAGAAAGCACATTATCCTTGAAAGGGTTCCGGATAATTTCATTTTTTATATATGTAACCGAGCACTGAGAAAATGGATAATTAAATGTGATTTAATTATCATGAATAATATGAATTTTATTCATATTATAAGGAGAGTTATCTAAGGTAATTAAATGTGATGTAATTATCAAAGATGTAAAAAATGTGAATGTGATTCATATTATTTGGGCACATGAGAATAGAGATCCAAGATGATTAATTGTGATTTAATTATCATGGATATTGAATAATGTGGACACTATCTATATTAATCATATATATTGTAAATGTGATTATAATATATAAGAGAGTGCTATTTGTACTTTACATTTGTTAATTAAATGTTGATGTGAATTGGATTCACATTAGACAACTAATTGAAAAATGTAATTCACATTTTATTTTGGAGTGTGAATGTGATTCACAATTTTTCAATGGCAAGATTGCAATATTCAAAAAATAATTATGAAATATTTTTGTAGAAAAATTTACAACAAATGTTGTTGTAAAAATCTTGGAGATTTTCATGTATTGATGCAATCTCATGAGATTGCATGAGAATGCATCTCCCATCAGATATGGGTGGACGGCCATGAAGGATATGAAATAATCCTCAAGCTCATCACGAAAGCGTGAGCTTCATATCGAATACGACGAAGAACGACAAGTCGAACTAGTTGTTCTATGCAGCGGAATTTAAAATTTTTCATGCGATGAAACTACATGATCCAAGAATGATTCTCGGATCGTTTCATCTAGAACCACAACAAGCATAAAGGAATACCTCTTGAAGAATGGTTGATCGAGTCTCTACAAAAAGAGACCTCCTATTTCAAGTCCGATCGTTGGAGAAGATGCTTGCGAGCGCGAGGATGAGTCGTGTGATCCTCGCAATCCAACGAGTTGATCCAAGCACGGTAAACTCCTGATCTCATCGTAAGAGATCAAACGCCTTCTTCACGAGCATAGCACTCCAAAGAAGATGGATAACTGAAGAATGTCGAGGCGGCGGCGCGATGGCGACGATGTAGTCCTCCTCTAGGGTTTGGGTGACGGCCACCAAGGAGAGAGGAGGAGAAGAGGTGACGTGTGGAATATGAGAGAGAGAGAGATGTGCTTCAAAAGCATAACCCTAGAGAGAATGGTATGCCTCTCTATTTATAGGGTTTAGGGATCCATGGATCTCAATCCATGGGACACATAAAATCAATGGATGTGATTGATTTATGTTTAATCCAATGGTCAAGATTGTTGTTGGTAAAAGCCAACAACTTATGATTTAATTTAGATCAAATATATTTGATAAATTAAATACAATTCAATCCTAAATTAGATCAAACAAATAAGGAGACAATTACCATGGAGACCTCATCTCCCCATGGAATATAGTGGACGACCACCAATTCCATATAGTATTTGGTAGCCGTCCACTTCTTTCCAAGTGGGGGCAATCTCATGAAATCTCATGAGATTTCATGTCTCCATGAAATTCTCTATTATTTATTCCAACAACTTTTATTGTGATATATTCTTCAAAAATAATTCATAATTAATTTTGAGAATATTGCAATCTTACCATTGGAAATTTGTGAATCACATTCACAACCCAAAACAAAATATAATTTACATTTTAAATTAATTATACAATGTGTATCCAATACACAACAATAATTAATTAACAAATATAAATTATAATTAGCTCTCTCTAACATATTATAAATCATATTTATAATATATTATGAATAATTGGATATTGCTATCCACATTATTCTTATCCACAATATTTAAATCACATTTAATTATATTGGATAATTTCCTCATACATCAAGATAATTAAATCACATTTAATTATCAATTTCTCAATGCTTAGATATAATGCAACTATGGAATTATTCTTGAACACTTTCAAGAATAATGCGATTTCTCCGCAGATACTTGGAGATAAGGTCAGGGCAATTGTATTGTTCCACGTATAGTGACTTGGATATTGAGATCACATCTCAAATCCAGATCTCATGGATCTCCCATAGATGCTTGATTAAATCAAGACCGTAAACCTAATCTTCTCATTGCATCCGAATCTCATTCAGATCAATGTCCAATACTTGGACTAAGATTAGGTCACTTCTCTACTTAGATGAGTCACTAAAATCCACACCTGTTTCATCACTCCCTCGGAATGGAAGCGTCATTTTTATACAATCGTTTATGATCACATCACCCTCAGATATTCCCAATACATGTACATTATGCATACTGGAAGACCTATGATTATCCTGACGATATAGATCACTTTTACACTATCATCTTCAGGGTTTGATCACTAAGTTTCTCAATCTTGGTGTTTTGGGATTTGGTATAGATCATATGCTTTCACAAAGCATATATCTTACCATCAAATTCATGTCATGCTTCCAAAGCATGACGACCATGCATGGAATTTGATCAGTCCGAATACCTCATGAGTGAGCTCATGTCTCCCGGTTCACAAGTGAACCTGTATGATTGATGAATCCATGATTTATTAACTTTTCTGTCGCATTTTGTCTTAAAACACTTAACAAATGCGTGTAAATATTCATTAATTCTCATCTTTTAACAAAACATCATTCATGAATAAATATTCACTTTCAAGCATCAAAAGCATGTAAATAAATAAAGAACAAATAAAAAGAAAAGAAGGCAGATTGAATATATGTTAATATATACAATATGACTTATAAATATAAATATAATTGCAAAGTATATTTATATCCTAACCTCCTAGACCAAGTCAGCATGGATTGGTCGACAAACCAAAAAGTAGGGGGAGATAAGGAAAGAAAACCGTAAAAATAAATTTAGACACACCTCATGTACCTTTCAATATTTATCAAATAAATACAAAATTTCAATGATTTTTAATTAATCCATATGTAGATATTTTTCACCAAACTCTTTTCCTAATTATTTCTAAAATTGTATATAAAATTATAAAAATAAGTTAAAAATATTACCATGTACATATACCATGAAATCAAGCCTATAAATGATCAAATTCTCATCTTCTGAACATCATAACTTCTTCATACGAACTCCAATTTTACTCTACTCACCTTTAAAGTTCATAAAATAATATTCTCTAGTTAATAAAGGTGGTTTCATCGAATTCGGAGTCTATTTGCAAAAAGTCGGTTTTGGGACGAATTGACAACGGGGTTTCTAGGCTATTTATTTTATGTAGAACACATTTTTTATAGTTTTCTTAATTTTATAATTTCTAATTATTTTCATGATCTTGTAATTTAACCCTAATTTATTTAAGAATTTTTGGAGTTTCTTTATAATTTTAATAAAATCAAAAACCCTAAATTATAGGTAAAAATGAACTAACTAAATAATACATGTATTTATTAATATATGCAAATTAATTTACTAAAATCCATAAAAATTCACACAATCCTTATTTATTGTTCTAATAAATAAGAAAATATAAAATTTATATTTGATTATTTATTTATTAAATTAAAAATTCAAAACCTATTTATTTATACATATTTTGTAATATAATATTTATATTTCAAATAATATTATTATTATTTATAAAAAGTAATTATTTTATAATTAAGATTATTTAATTATTTACATTTCTTGTATTTATACCTATTTAAAATAACCATATTTATTATTTATTATTGAATTTACAAACATTTTACCCATCTGGCCAACCAAGTGCTGATACTTGTCAGCACCTGGATCATCTTCTTCAAAGAAGCCGTTCAGCCTTTTTGTTCTGACCGGCCTCCTTCTACCATTTATCCCGCGCACATTCTAACTCCCTCCGATATCCAAACCATTAGATCTTTTCTCTTAACAACCAAGATCATCACCCATCCTTGGATTTTACTTGGAGCCCAGAATTCGATCTATAAAAGCCCCTAAAGTCCGCCATTTCTAACTAACTTTCCAACTACCAAGGACTACCCAGTTCCAGTGGCCGACCTTCTCCCTTTCTCACCTTGTTCTGGCCATCTGCGGTGGTGACAGCACCTAGGAGAGGCTTCGCGTGGAAGAGGGACGTCGGAGGAGAAGTTTCAAGGTGCATCGCCACCTTGAATCGCAGCACATCGCCCCGTTCAGCTCCAGCGAACGTCGACCGTCGAGCAGCAACCAGAGGTAAATACACCTCTTTTTCCACAGACCTCTGCCTCCACCTTTCTCCAATTTCTTCTCGATTTTCACGCCACGATTAGCGTGGCTTATCGCACTATTAGTTAGTTTAATTCTTTACCTTAGACGCTTAATCAAAATCCGCTTTCATTTGATTCAAAAACCATTCAAATTACGTCATATTTTTCACGAATTTTGTACGCACATCTCCTTTAATCTGGAAACGCCATTTTCAAACTTGCAAATCTATAACTTTTTGGCCGATTCTTCGTGAATCGAGCACATACATCTCCCATTTGCAGGTTCATCTTCCATCAGGAGCAAAATCAAGTTCATTGGAGTCTTCATCATCAAGGAAATCACAACTCAAAAGAAGCTGCAACAAACTCTGATCGCTCCAGCTCACGAGGCTCTCTACTTCATCACCTTTCCACCGCCACTCGGAGTCATCTCCGACCACCTACCACCGCGGGTGAGCTCGAGGAGTGGAGGAGCCACCCCTCTGGCCCTGCCGGAGAGCCAAAGTCACCTCCATCTGCTCGAGAAAACTCGGAGAAGGAGAGCTCTTCAGCAGCTGCTTAATTACCTCAAGATCCGCAGGAACATCTAGAGCTACAGGCTGTTGACGCGTGTCCTACGCGGACGACTCATATCCGCATTCCTGTTCTAATCTCAACCGTCAAGCTGAATCGATAGAAATTTTGCATGAATAGTTTCGAAGAGTTCCAGTAATTCAATCGCACCCCTGAAGGTTTTCAAATTTACATTTAGGTCCCTCTGCAGGGACCTAAATGTAAAAACTTTTATTTCTTTTACAGAACAACCCCTGTCAAGGACCTGATTGCAACATTTTTTAATTACTTTTCTTGCGCTTATACCCCTGGTTTGTAGGGGATTTTTGGACCTACTTTTGACCTCATTTCTTGTAGATTTTCTTGGGGTAGTTACACAACTACCTCTGCGAGTTTTTCATTCATTTTTCATGTGTTTTTATCGTGTTTTTTATCTTGTTTTAATTCATCGCAATTCGAGCCCGTTTTGTTTTGATTTTGCGTGCTTGTTCGAGCCCGTTGCTCGGCTTTTCACCTACTATATAGTATCATCTACCTATATTCCACCTATTATATAATAAATAAATTTTGTAAAAAATACCCCTTTGAAAAATAAATAAAAATTGGAAAAGATTAAAATCAAATAAAAAATTAAAAAAAAACTCAATAAAAATCGTAGCTTTTCTTTGATCGCTTTAAGAAGAGGAAAAATAAATTGCAAAAATATTTTCTTAAAAAATCAACATACCCTATTCTGCCTCCTTGAGTTCGACCCAGGAACACTTCCCTGGTAAAATAATTAGTATAGGTTTTTCTTTTAAAAACCGAATTTGTTTGATCGGAGCTAGGATCCTTTTTGCGGCTTTCTACATCGACAACTTTATCTTCTAAAAGCCGTAAACAGATCGTAGCGCACATATCAAAGTGGCGTTGTTGCCAAGGAGGCGTTAGAGTATTTTGATTCTTTTCGTATTTTTGTGATTTTATTTTCTCTCTTCTTTTTGTTTGTTTTTTTTGTAGCTTTTCTTCGATTTTCCGTACAGTTTTTCGTACGGCTTTTCTTGACTCATTTCTCGATCGTTTTCTTTAGCCACTAATCAAGTTTTGCAGGGACTGCAGGATCAACTGGGTTCTTAAGAAGCCGAGTCAGTTGAAAGAGCAGAGGCAAACTCCTTCTTTACGAGTCAGCTGCAGAGGGCATAATTTGATTAATGTAATTTTGTAAAAGTGAGAGAAGATAGAGAGAGAGAAACTGTATTGAACTATAGTAGAAGGGGTCCACTAAGGACATCCCGACGTGTAATCTTCCCCCCTATTTTTTTTTCGGGGTCTGATTCGTCGGATAACGTGTATTTGGGGGATCAGGGCACCCACTGCGGTTTTTTCACCTTATCGGTTTTTTCCGCGACTTTTTCCGGTAGATGCTTTCTTAGGTTTTTATTCTATCTGAAAGTGCCTACAGTGTTAGGACTCACAACGTAGATGCATGATTGTAGGAATTTTATAAATAGAAAATAAAAAAATCGATATACGTTGTTTCAAAAAATCCAAAAAAAATTGCAAAACCACAAAATAAAATCGGGACTGCTAAAGGTATCTGACATAAAAATCGTAACGATTCATCTGATTTTAGAGAGTAATCCCCGCACATCTTCTCAGAGTGCGCGAGCGAGAGTCGACCCATAAGGTTAGAGCCAAAACCCCGTATTTCCCGCGAAATACTACTTAGTCTATACATCTGATCACTGTTCCTTAGTGGGTACGCTCGGGTAGCCAGAAACGGTCCGGGTTTACTTAGCAGAGTGGGAGGTTTAGAGGACACTTCGCAAGGCTCCGTCCTCAAGTAACAGGGGTGGCCGGAATCGGTCCTTACTTACTTCCATACTGGCTGAGTGCGAGTGATCTTCTGTAAAGACTCGGGCCAGTGTTTCAGAGAAACTATCAGGCACCTATCGGCTTGCTCATCCCGCGATAACCGATACTTGTTTGCTAATTAAAACCCTAAAATTGACAAGATTAAAGATCGAACCCTTATGGTCTTCACCGAGTTGTATTGGTGAAAACGGGGTTTACTTTGTGTTTGCTTGTGGGGCGTGAGTTACCGCGGCTTTCGCATTTATCCCTCTTATTTGAATCAAAAATCGTGCTCTCCTGATATTTCTCTTGACATCGAAGATGACATCACGACGGATTTTCTGCTCAGACTCTGTGAGCATTCGACCGTCCGCCGTCGATCGTACATCTTCACTAGCTTGGGATGACTCTCTTCCCAAGCTGGTCCCATATGATCTCGAGGAGAGTCAGACCCAGACTCCCTCGCCTCCTAGCCAGAATATTGAGGCAGACCCTTGCTTCAATACATCAAGATCTCCAGCCAATTTTTTGCTAAGTTCTTACGAGAGCTTTTCTTTCACAGACGATCAGATGGCTCGAGGCAAAGGACCGGTAAATGAGAGGCTACCAGCGGAGGAGCATCATGAAGGAAGACCAGATCCCGTAGATATCACGACAGGGATTCTCGATACGCTCAAACAGATGAATCTACAGATTCGAGAACAATTTCGAGTTCAGAATGAGTTGGGGGCTGAAATAGCCGCGCTACAAGCAGGGGTCGGGAACCAGTTACCGCCAGTAGTGTTTCCCGCTACTTTATGGGATGAGTATAACCCGGGCGCTAGAACGCTCCATCATTGGATTCGGCTACCGCCAAATCAAGGGCCATACGAGTAGAGACCGTCCTTCATATCACTGCTTCCCAAGTTCTACGGGAATACCGCAGAGGAGTCATTTACATTTTTACAGAAATTCGAGATGATTTGTGGTACGGTTTGCTATCCAGGAGTTATGCAGGAGGTTGTACGCCTCAAGGCCTTTCCCTTTGCCTTAGCCGATAAGGCACTTTACTGGCTGAGTCACCTGGGAAGGGAAATCTCTACGTGGGATGATCTGAAGTCCACTTTCCTGCGTAAATATTTTCCTCTAGGAAGGATGAACATGTTGAGGAGTTAGATCTCCAGCTTCACACAGCATCCGCATGAATCTTTCCATGAGGCATGGGATAGATTCAAGGACCTTACGGAGAGATGCCCGCATCATGAAATACCGATGAAGGTGCTAGTGCAGAATTACTTTGGAGGACTCCAATCGGACATCCAGGGGATCGTGAGTGTCGCATGTGGTGGTAGTTATTTAAATAAGGATGCTGAGTTAGTCTGGGCTCTCTTCGAAGGGATGGGTGAGAACGCGAGAGTCGTTGACTCTACTCGGGCATTTCAGAAAGCCCCTCAGCCACCACATCACCGAGAGCATCTGAAGGTGGCTAACATCTCAGACTTCGAATCAAACACCAACATGGTATACATTAGCGAGAAGTTAACGTTGGTGGACGTGATTCAGAAGCAAGTCCAAGACTTACAACCACTGCTAGAGTTGGAGAAACTCTCATCTCTACCACAACAGCTGAGTGATCTTTCGAAGAAGGTCTTTGAGCTCCAACTTTAGTACCAGCAGAGCCAATCTTCTTCGACCACACAACCAGCACGGAGGATCTTACACGCTCCACCCTCCTGTCAGGTTCATTACGTGCAGAGCGAGCCAGAGACTCTGCGGATTGATTGGCATGAGGATCAGTCTCATGCCAATTCTGGCCAGATCACCAGCGCTATAAAGATGGAGGTGGAGCCGCAAGACACTCTCGAGATTAACGGTATATGGTATACTCCGATTCCGCAACCAAGTATACCGCATCATCAACAGCAGTCGTACGGTCATCTGCAGCATGGACGTCCACATTAACAGCACTGCCAGAATTTCACACAGCAACAGTGTCACCCGAATGTTTATCATCAGATACCACAATCAAATCAGTATCCTGCTCAGCATTAACAGAACTATCCTTATCAACAGTCACAACAGTCTTCGTCCACACCACAGAGATACTCTCAGCTTTCCACCTCTCAGCAATACACATCAAGGCAGGAGAGAGGAGCAAGCCAGGGCCACCACACCGAACCAGAGATGTCTTCACAGACCCAGGCACTCAATCAGATCATGGATATGCTGAGTACGCTCCAGATTGCGCATAAAACCGTGATGGAGCAGGTAAACGGTCGTTTGGTCTAGTTAACCGCACCGAAGACCACTCTTCCAGCCCAGCCTCAGATGAACCCGAACAACAAGAGGAGACATCCAAATCAGGTAGATACTACAGGTAAGATCTCGTTTACTGAATTTTTATCTAACTTTATTCGTCTCAGGAGCCGTAGATCACCATGAGCACCTACTGGAGTATAGGAGAGGGCACTAGAGGAGCATGAGCAAATCCATGAGTCGAAAGATTCTGATGCCGAGGAGGAAAACCAGCACAACAATGAGGACCACTCTGCAGACTCAAGAGAAGGGAGCGATGCCGATACCGTTGATATGGACACTGACGAATCAGATGATGAAATCACGCCAGACCATGCAGATACTCTCGAGAAAAACATTTCTTCCCCTGTCTTAGAGTGTTTTGTACATAATTCTGAAACTCTCGATGTACAAGCTGTTTCCAATATGAATAAAAATTATGATTTTCTGACTCCTGACTTTATTCCTTTTCCCGATGCTCTGTTTGGAAAAGGAAAGAAAAATAACAAAAAGAAAGTAGTGACTCCAGAGACTGGACGATTACTTAAAGATCATATCTTTTTGAAGATCCTGCTTCAAGATGCCTTAGATCATTTTCATACGCTTAAGAATCAATTGAAAAACCGATGCACCACGCGTAGGAAAAAGAGATCCCGTACAAAGAAACATGTTTTGACTAAGACTACATCTTGTGCTATTCAGAATAAGTTACCGAAGAAGAGAAAAGACTCAGGTGCACATTATGTCAGATGCGAGATCGCAAAAGCCGAGTTCGACCGCACACTCTTAGATAACGGTTCATCAATCAATCTGATACCCTCTTTTTTACTCGATAAGCTCGAGTTAGGTACTCTTTACAAATCCCGTATGATCCTTCAGTTTGCTGATAGATCCGTAAAGAGACCTAAGAGTATATTAAGGAACATTATCGTAACCGTGCATCGTCTGCAATTCCCAGTGGACTTTACGGTCCTGCACATGGATTTCCCTACACAGTTACATCTTACCCCAATCATTCTTGGGAGGCCTTTCTTAGAGACCGCAAAGGCTCTCTTCGATTATGATACAGGGAAGGTATCTTTTCATGCCGAGGGCGAGAAGGTACACATAGAGATGGCGAGAGATTCGAACACATCTAGTGATGCATCTTCTGATTTTCTGAGTTCTTTAGCCACCTACGATTACATGGATGAGGTCCGTCTTGACGACCTCGAAAGTTATCAAGTAGAGACCCAAGATTTCCTAGCAGAAGATGGGTCCGAGACTACAGGGGGCGATTCTTCGGAAGGAACTTTATATTTTAGTATGGATGATGAGAAGCAAAGGGATCAGACTTCTGAGTAGTTTAATGCAAATATTTCAGATTCAGAGACGTTTCACGATTCCTCCATCTCAGATGATCGAGAGACAGAATTTAATTTAGATGAGCTATTTTCCACTGGTCATTCTGAGGAGTCGGATGATGTTTTGAACATCTTCTGTAGTCCGATTTTAGACCACATCGACATGGTGGATAATCAGAATGCCGACAAATCCACTACCAATACATATCCCATTACTCATACGGAGGATGTTTCAGCAGAGCCAGAATCTACCTTACTTGAGTTAAAGACTTTGCCACAAAACATGAAATATGCTTTCCTTGCGGGTCCACACCGACAGTTTCCGATCATTATCAGTTCATCATTGACCGACAAACAAGAATCTCGTCTGATGGAGATTCTAGAAAGAAACCGCAAGGCTATTGGGTGGACTGTATCTGATCTCTGTGGGATTAATCCTGCTTTGTGTTCTCATCATATCTATCTCGATAATGACAGCAAACCCTTCAGAGAGTTTCAGCGTAGGCTGAATCCGGTTTTACGAGAAGTTGTCAAGACAGAGATTACGAAATGGTGTGACGCATGGTTCATTTATCCTATCTCCAACTCTGAATGGGTTAGCCCATTACATGTTGTCCCGAAGAAGTCGGGAAGTCAGATGATTAAGAATGAGAGTGGAGAGGATATTCCAAAGAGAGTAACCACATCGTGGTGGGTATGCGTTGATTACAAAAAATTGAACACCGTGACGAAGAAGGACAACTTCCCTTTGCCTTTTATAGACCAGGTCATAGAACGGTTGGCAGGGAAGGAGTACTTCTGGTTCCTTGATGGTTTCTCCGGATACAAACAGGTATCAATTGCTCCTGAAGACCACGAGAAAACAACCTTCACATGTTCGTTTGGCACGTATGCCTTTAGACGGATGCCCTTTGGATTGTGCAATGCTCCTGCTACTTTCCAGAGGTGCATGCTTGCTATTTTTGCAGACATGGTCGGTGATTTTCTAGAGGTTTTTATGGATGATTTTTTGGTCTATGGTGTGTCCTTTGATGATTGTTTAATTCACCTAGACCAGGTTCTTAAAAAGTGTTGTGAGGTAGATCTCGTTCTGTCTTGGGAAAAGAGCCATTTTATGGTTACTCACGGGATTGTGTTGGGGCACGTCATCTCTCAGCAAGGCATGGAGGTTGACCCTGCCAAGGTGGATGTCATCAAGAGACTCGAACCACCATCCAACATCAAACAATTACGGTCATTTCTGGGGCATGTTGGTTTTTACCGACGGTTTATCCAAGACTTCTCCAAGATTGCCCGACCGTTAACTGAATTATTAGGCAAAGACATCGAGTTCTTGTTAAATGATAAATTTCTTAGTGCCTTCCTGACTCTGAAAGAAAAGATTATCAGTGCTCCTGTCCTAAAGCTGCCTGATTGTTCACTACCCTTTGAGATCATGACGGATGCTTCAGATTTTGCAGTTGGGGATGTACTAGGACAGAGGAGGAATGGACTTCCCATTGCAATCCAATATGCTAGCAGAAACTTAGATGATGCTCAGAAAAATTACACAATGACAGAAAAGAAGATGTTGGCAGTAGTATTTGCTCTAGATAAGTTCCGATCCTATCTTCTTGGCTCAAAAATCATAGTTTACACAGATCACTCAGCTATCAGGTTTTTAATGGAAAAGAAGGATGCCAATGCACGCCTTCTTAGATGGATTCTATTACTTCGGTAATTTGATTTGGACATTAAAGATAAACCTCGGGTAAAGAATGTCGTAGCTGATCACCTCTCCCGATTACAGACAGATCAGACTTCAGATGAGTACATGCCAGAGATCGTAGAGAGATTTCCTGACGAGAGCATCTTTGCGATTACCGAACTTCCATGTTATGCAGATATAGTCAATTTTCTGGTGACACATAAAAGTCCTCAGGGTTGGCCAATGAACCAAGTTGATAAACTAGTTTCTGAGGCATGATAATACCACTGGGAGGATCCGATTCTTTTTCGTGAAGGACTGGATTGTGTTTACAGGCGTTGTATTCCTCGGGAGGAATATAATAGTGTCCTCACATTGTGTCATTCTTTAGAAGCAAGAGGACATTACTCAGGGAAGAGGACAACGCAGAAGGTACTTCAGAGTGGATTTTGGTGGCAGACTCTTACTAGAGATGCCTGCACATTTGTGAAGAGTTGCCCAGATTGTCAGAGAGCTGTAGGGACAGTCACTGCTGGAGATGCAATGTCGATGCGACCCGTCATTATTTTTGAGATCTTTGACGCATGGGGCATAGATTTCATGGGACCGTTCCCTTCCAGAGGCAGCTTTGAATACATTCTTCTCGTTGTAGACTATGTTAGTAGATGGGTGGAGGCTATACCGGCACGAACCGCAGACAATAAGATAGTTTGCAAGTTCCTAAGGGAACACATTATTTCACGGTTCGGGATCCCACGTATTCTTATCTCAGATGGGGGTAGCCATTTCATTAATAAGGAGGTCAAAAAGCTAGTGAAGCAATACGACATTGATCACAGAGTAGCTTCTCCTTACCACCCGCAGACGAACGGCATGGCTGAAGTTTCAAATAGGGAGGTGAAATCAATTCTCCAGAAATTAGTACGACCGGATAGGAAGAACTGGTCACTGCTTCTAGATCAGGTTCTTTGGGCATATCGTACTGCATACAAAACACCCTTATGTACTTCACCATTTAGATTGGTTTATGGAAAGCCGTGCCATTTGCCCATAGGGATCATGCACAAATCTGAATGGGCTATTCGAGAAATTTTACTAGATGCACAGAATGCAGGAGCCAATAGAAAGATAGATCTGAATGAGTTGGTAGAGATTCGAAATCAAGCATACGAGAACACATTCATTTATGAGGACAAAGTGAAGAAATGGCATGACAGACATATTCAGCACAAGATCTTTGTCCCGAGGCAGAAAGTCTGGTTGTTCAATCGAGATTGAGAATTTTTCCTAGCAAATTAAAAAGCAAGTGTGAAGGACCTTATGTAGTCAGAACGGTGCACGACAATGGAAGTATAATGATACCAGATGTGTCACCAGGTGCAGAGCCGTTCGTGGTTAACGGGCAGATGCTGAAGCACTTCCTCGAGACTACTGATCATCTGGCCCGTACTGAAGTGATCTATTTTGTACAGGATTCATGATCATCCTTCCACATCATCTCATCCTGTACAAATTCTTTTGAGCCATTCGATTATGGAGATCCGCAACACTTGTATATTCTTCATAGACCACAATCGTCCCCATTTTTGCTCGTCTTCTATACTTAGGATACCAGATACTAAGTATAGGGGGGACCGATTGTTCGTTGATTGACATTTTATATTTTTTTTGATTCTTTTGTATATCCTTTCTTTCTCACAAATCACTGATCTCCGATTTTTGGCTACATTCTTTTCTATACTTAGGATTCCTTATCCTAAGTATTGGGGGGACCGAGTGATTTCGATGATTTCGTATTCTTTATAAATTTTTTTTATTCGTTGTATATTCTTTTTACTCAGTCACCTCATTTTTGCTCTTCCGTTATACTTATGATGACCTGATCATAAGTATAGGGGGGGTTGACTCACTTGTACTCTTTATTCTTTTTCACCCACTTTTACTTATATATCTATAAAATCCATAAAAAGTAGGCAAGGATTAATTTAAAATCCACTTATATATTTATTTATTACTTATAAAATCCTTGTAAAATGTAAAATATGTTTAAAACTTGTATTTAAAATCTATAATTAAAATATGTCTTTAAAATTTGTATAATACTTATTTAAAATCCTATTTATTAAAATACGTGTAAAAATCATTTAATCCTTGTAAAATTCCTTGTAGATAAAATCTGTAAAATACATTATATATTTAACTCAAATAAAATAGATCTTCGAAATAATCATGTACAAAAACTTGATTATAAAAAGCATAAAATCTATAAAAATAACAAAGTCCTAAAATTCATAAAAATTACAGAAGCCTTAAAATCCATAAAAACGAGTAAATTTGAGAAAATATACTTCACAAAAACATGGTTGCATTTGCATTCGCATTTTTCAGAATAAGTTTGATTTCTGGAACTAAGGACTGAGTCTAGTCTAAAGGATGGAGCTTGATTACGGCCTTTCACTTTCGTTGTAAGGAGCCTAGTTAGGATCTGGAATTTAGACTCTTCAGGTCTTTTGACTTAAAATCTTTGGGTTCCAAAAGACCATATTCGAGAAATCAAGTCATATGTGCTTAAGTAGACCATTTTGTGTCATCTGTACAACTCTACACCAGTGAACCAATCTTAAACACATGCACTCTGCACTTAGCTCAACTCGCATGGAGTTATGAAGGGCAGTACATCTTGGTAGTGCGTTTCTATCCTATCTTTGCGGCATTAACGTCTAAAGACGGGAGATATTGGGGTAGCGACAGTTGCTTCGGATGAGGGAAGGATCTGCTGACACAATTTTTCTATGACCTCAAAAAAGGGACGGAATAAAAAGATGCTATATCCGTCAAGTCACAAAAAGATGAATGCAGTGCACGCAAATTACAAAGTCAAAGCAAAGAAGAAGCCACCAAATAAGACCACAATGGTCCAAGCTTCCACCAAAAATGCATGCACATCTTAGGGGAGACTCAACTACACTAGTTGAGCTTCACAAGAAGATGCGTCTACACTGGTCGCACTCCACTTCTTTTCTCATTCTTCTACTTTCTCTCTTTACTCGATTGTGGAGATAGTAGAACTGAACTCAGAAGGGAATACCTCCCTCCCCAAGAAAAGAGTAGCGGGATGAGGAAGCAATAGAAGTGTATAGCCGGGAAGGACAGTTTCTTCGTTTCTCTAAGCAAGAAGAGCTAAATCAATTCACAGACTGTACAAATTGACTTCAAGGATGATAGAGTTTGTTATATGAATAAGTGAGTCTGAACTAGCTGATGAAGTGATCTTGAGTAAGGATTTGTGGAACTTGAGGACTGGTGAGGATAAAATCCTAATCCTAGTTAAGGCTCCGACAAAATGCTTGTTTTAGGCCCGATCGAGCTCTGTCCTTTGTTTGTTCTCATGAATTGGTTCAGGAAAACAAATTCATTCTAACTTTCTTTCTTTTTTACTTACTTTTTCAAATAATTGTTTGCTAAGGGACTAGCAAAGTTTAAGTATAGGGGTTGATGAATCCATGATTCATTAACTTTTCTGTCGTATTTTGTCTTAAAACCCTTAACAAATGCATGTAAATATTCATTAACTTCCATCTTTTAACAAAACATCATTCACGAATAAATATTCACTTTTAAGCATCAAAATCATGTAAATAAATAAAGAACAAAGAAAAAGAAAAGAAGGGAGATTGAATATATCTAAATATATACAATATGACTTATAAATATAAATATAACTGCAAGGTATATTTATAACCTAACCACCGAGACCAAGTCAGCATAGATTGGTCGACAAACTAAAAAGTAGAGGGAGATAAGGAAAGGAAACCATAAAAATAAATTAAGACACACCTCATGTACCTCTCATTATTTATCAAATAAATACAAAACTTCAATGAATTTTAGTTAATTCATATATAGATATTTTCCACCAAACTCTTTTCCTAATTATTTCTAAAAATGTATATAAAAATATAAAAATATGTTAAAAATATTACCCTGTACATATACCAAGAAATCCAGCCTATAAATTGTCAAATTCTCAACTTCAGATCATCATAACTTCTTCATACGAACTCCAATTTCACTCTACTCACCTTTAAAGTTCATAAAATTATATTCTCTAATTAATAAAGGTGGTTTCATTGAATTCGGAGTCTGTTTGCAAAAAGTCAGCTTTGGGACCAATTGACAACGTGGTTTCTGGCTATTTATTTTATGTAGAACACATTATTTACAGTTTTCTTAATTTTACATTTTCTAATTATTTTCATGATCTTGTAATTTAACCCTAATTTATTTCAAAATTTTTGGAGTTTATTTATTATTTTAATAAAATTAAAAACCCTAAACTATAGGTAAAAATGAACTGACTAAATAATACCTGTATTTATTAATAAATGAAAATTAATTCATTAAAATCCATAAAAATTCACACAATCCTTATTTATTGTTCTAATAATTAAGAAAATATAAAATTAATATGTAATTATTTATTTATTAAATAAAAAATTCAAAACCTATTTATTTATACATATTTATTAATATAATATTTATATTTCAAATAATATTTATTATTTATAAAAAGTAATTATTTCATAATTAGGATTATTTAATTATATACATTTCTCGAATTTATACGTACTTAAAATAACCTTATTTATTATTTATTATTGAATTTACAAACATTTTATCCATCTGGCCAACCAGGTGCTGACACTTGTCAGCAACTGGATCATCTTCTTCAAAGAAGCCGTTCAGCCTTTCTGTTCTGACCGGCCTCCTTCTACCATTTCTCCCGCGCACATTCTAACTCCCTTCTATGATCCAAACCACTAGATCATTTCTCTTAACAACCAAGATCATATCCCATCCATGGATTTTACTTGGAGCCCACGAATTCGATCTATAAAAGCCCCTAAAGTCCGCCATTCCTAACTAACTTTCCAACTACCCAGGACCACCTAGTTCCAGTGGCCGACCTTCTCCCTTTCTCACCTTGTTCCGGCCATCTGTGGCGGTGACGGCACCTAGGAGAGGCTTTGCGTGGAAGAGGGACGTCGGAGGAGAAGTTCCAAGGTGCATCGCCACCTTGAATCGCAGCACAACACCGCGTTCATCTCCGGCGAAGGTCGAATGTCGAGCAGCAACCAGAGGTAAATACACCTCTTTTTCCACAGACCTCTGCCTCCACCTTTCTTCAATTTCGTCTCGATTTTTGCACCACGATTAGCGTGGCTAATCGCTCCACTAGTTAGTTTAATCCTTTACCTTAGACGCTTAATCAAAATCTGCTTTCATTTGATTCATAAACCATTCAAATTGCGTCATCTTTTTCATGAATTTCGCATGCACATCTCCTTTAGTCTGGAAACGCCATTTCCAAACTTGCAAATCTATAACTTTTTGGTCGATTCTTCGTGAATCGAGCACATACATCTCCCATTTGCAGGTTCATCTTCCATCAGGAGCGAAATCAAGTTCATTCGAGTCTTCATCATCAAGAAAATCACAACACAAAAGAAGTTGCAACAAGCTCTGATCACTCTAGCTAACGAGGCTCTCCACTTCATCGCCTTTCCACTGCCGCTCGGAGTCATCTTCGACCACCTACCACCGCGAGCGAGCTCGAGGGGTGGAGGAGCCACCCCTCTGGCCCCGCTGGAGAGCCAAAGCCACCTCCATCTGCTCGAGAAAATTCGGAGAAGGAGAGCTCTTCAGCAGCTTCTCAACAACCTCAAGATCTACAAGAACATCCAGAGCTACAGGCTCTTGACGCGTATCCTACGCGAACGGCTCAGATCCGCGTTCCTGTTCTAATCTCAGCCGTCAAGCCGAAACGGTAGAAATTTTGCACGAAGAGTCCCAAAGACTTCCAGTAATTCAATCGCGCCCCTGAAGGTTTTAAGATTTACATTTAGGTCCCTCCACAGGGACCTAAATGTAAAAACTTTTATTTCTTTTACAGAACAGACCCTGTCAAGGACCTGATTGCAATATTTTTTTAATTACTTTTCTTGCGCTTATACCCCTAGACTGTACGGGATTTTTGGACCTACTTTTGACCTCATTTCTTGTAGATTTTCTTGGGGTAGTGATGAATCTCCATTTCATCACCTTTATTCTATCATTTTGGCCTTAAAAACCCCAGCAAATGCATGTAAATAGCATTAATTTTTATATAATAGCATCCATTGTTTCTTGTATTTATGGTACATTAAATAAGGTTTTTAATGCCAAAATTATAGAATAAAGAGAAGAAAAGAAAAAGGAATAAAATATTGCAAATATTTTATGACCCAAACCCCGAGACCAAGTCCAGCATGGAATTGGTCGACAAGGAATAAAGTAGGGGGAGATAAGGGCCAAGAGTACAATAAATACCTCATTTATTTATTCATCCATTTATGCATTTTTGACACCTATTTTGTATATAATTATTTATTCATCAAATAGAGAAACTTTGTACATGAAAGTTGTAGATAATAATGTGAATAAAATTACAAAATTGAGTTTGTACAAAAATGATACACAGTGTACATTTTATACCTAGAATAAAAAGCCAAAATCTCAACTTCACAGACCCATATCTTGCAAATAAAAACTCCAAATCACCCAAACTCACCTTTAATTGTATATAACATTTCAAGAACTATTTTATAAAATTGGTTTCATAATTTTTGAAGTCCATCTGTGGAAGTTAGGTTTTTGGCCCTTCTTGTACATAATACCTAACTAAAATATTCATTTTATTCAATATTCATTATTTTTATAAATTCATATTTTTAGAATTTTGTAGATAATGTGTATAATTCATGTACATATTAACATGAAAAGAAAACTAAAAATAATTTGTAAAATAAAATAAGCCTAGGTAATATCTAGGCAAAATACCTATGCTACCTATATGTACATAAATAAAAGGGATTTTTATTCTTTATTCATTTATATTTTTATAATAATGTATATATTATATATAACTTATTAAAAATACAAATCCAAAATAAAAACAAATCAAATTCATTAAATAAATAAAATGTAAATGATATATAGGTAAACTACCTATAAGTATACCTACATATACATAAACACATTTATTTAAAAATATAAATAAACTTATAAAAATAAAATAAAAATATATTTATACTCACAAAAATAAGTTATAAATTTATAAAATAAGAATATAAAAAATTAAAATAAAAATAAACAAAATAAAATAAACATAAATAAATACACTTATAAATATAATATTTTAATAAAACCATAATAAAATACTTCAAAAAAATAAAAAAAAATCGTATTAAAATACTACATAAAATAATAAACATTTTTTATTTTATACTCGAAAATAAATAAAATCATTTACTATTTTAAATAAAATTTTCTTTAATAAAACTACTTTTCTGTCTTGTAGCGGGCTGAGGTGGACCAATCAGGTCCCTCCGCGAGTTGACCCCAGTCAACTTGACCTCCAGCCGCCTGACTTGACATGAACCATCTTTTCCCTCGACTTCTTGCCTTTTTTCCGCTCGATCTATCTCTCCATCGACAACAATCACTTCACGAGATTTGCTCTCCCTTCATCCATGATCCCCGCCGATCATTTAGATCCATTGTACATAACCCCGATTCTTTAATAATCGCCGGTCCTTGGGGGTCCCTTGGAATGTGTATAAATAAAAGCTTCCTCCTCCCCAGCCGAATTTGGCCAATTTCATCCCCTTCTTTGAGCTTGAATCAGCTCCTGGTGGAGCCCTCGTGACAGGAGGCGCTTCCCAGCACCTCGGTTCGGCCGGAGATGGTGGAAATTTTGTCGCGGTGGCGCTCCAGCGGCCACCCTGCTCCCTGGAGGTCCCCAGGTATAAGAGCTGCGCTTTTTATATTTCTAGGTAGATTTCGATTCCAGCATTTCATTTCCTCATTTTATTTCGCATTTAGGTTCTTAGATTAGCTTAATTTAGGCGATTCGAAGTTCGTCGTTCCCCGACTGTTTTCCGACCACCTCTTCACCCTCATTTCGTTCCCCTACGCCTTCTCCACCTTCTAGCCACCTTGTCCAACCGGATGCCCATCTGGCTCCGCGAATCGAAGCTCCTCCACCGCCTTCCGCCGGAGCTTCTCCGCCCACCATCATCCACGTGCTTTCAGCTTCAAGCACCGTAGGGGATTTGTAGCATCTTCCCAATATCTTATTCAAAAACTTCAGCAAGGGGAGAGTATCTAGTCCCTCATAGACATCAGAGGGTGAATGAGGACAGAGCAGGCCACGATGTCAGGGTTCAAGCTGACGTTAATGTTAATAGTTTGGGGGTGGAAGATGCGCTTTCTTCCTCCCAACGCTATCCTTGCAGTATGAAGCCCCATTGGACACGTCGAAAGCCGGTGTCGAGAGCCTTAAGGGTATTAGGACTAATGGCCTCCCCCCTATATATAAGCTTAAGGTCTAGTAGTCTCCGGCTCGTACCTTCACCAGCTAAGATGGTAAGCCGGCGCTTCCACTTTCTGTCTGCTTTAGGCGATTGCGGAAAGAAGACAGGCAGACCAGCAATTTCTCATCGTGATGAAACTTTTCCATTTCGGAGATCCGGGAAAATCGCTTTGCAAGGTTTTGCCGATGAAACTCCTCAACCGGCTCTCTCTTTCAAGTACGTGAGAGGTGCGTCACTATAGGGCAGATAGTGAGTCCGGGAAGTGGATAGGAGGCATTAGGGATTCCATCTGACTCGACCGACCTAAGATAAGAAGCTCATGAGCTTGGTCTAGATTGATAATAGTTGCCCTCGAGAAAGGGAACTACATGATCCCTATAGTAGTTTTCACTAATTCCCTCGAAGCCATGTCATCCTTATCTTAGATAAAGTGATGAATAGGAAAACGGACTCTCTACAGGAGATTTGATCCTGTCCAACCTTTCTGAAACCCTCCTAGGCGCATCACAACAAGACTGCCGAAGAGGGAAGGCTAGGAAGTAGGCTAGTATAGTTTACTAAGCATTGAGCGGTCAATCTCATCTCGAAATTACCTGGGGAATCTTGTCTTAGAAGCAGATGTCGACCGGGGAAGAGGAGTAGGGGATGGAGGCAAAAGGAGGGGTGACCAGGGCTCGGGACGAAGGTGAGCCTCCTGCGCGTCAAAGACCAAAGCCTGGATATCGTTAACCAATGACGGTTTGTTCTATGTATTAAGCCTCATTTCGTAGGATTACAGAAAGCCATCAACCACTAGTGCGCGATAGAGATATAGTCAAAAGCAGTCCTCAGAACGACCTTTTATATACTTGTTCGGAGCCTATTTGACTGCGCGCCTAAGTGCAGTGGCTTTCTTAGAAATTGGAATGAAAACTCGACACCCCTCTCCCGTCTGGTTCTCGTTGCATTTCATTCCACTCGTTCGGCCCCCCTTAGCCCCTTGCCCCTACAACACTTTTTCTTAATCAAAGGCATAAGGTTATTTCTCAGCTGGACCACCAAACTAAGAAGGAACTAAACAGTCAGATTACATAGGCTGTTGACTAAGGGACGAAGTGACTAGTAAAGTATATCGCGAGAGAATTCGCTATTATATATGGGGGAAAAGATCATCGCGAAGGATTCAATCCAGCCACAGGTTCCCCTACGGCTACCTTGTTACGACTTCACCCCAGTCGCAGACCCCACCGTGGTATGCGCCAATAAGACGACCAAAAGCACAGGTTAGGTGATCCGAAGAGCACCAGGAGACGATTCTCAACGCGGTGGAGGTACCTGGAGCTCCGCTTCTTCTTCGAGCTCGTGGCGGCGCTCCAGGGCACCTCCAGCCGATCTAAGACCTCCAGCAAGAAGAAGACCCTGCCAGGAAGCTTCTTGGGCCTTCAGGAGCGGCGAAGACCGGCGGAGGCGCGAGATCTAGTCGGGAGAAGCTCGCCCCGGCGAGTCTTCTTCCCTGTTCTTCCAGGTGCGTGCTCCGCCGTTGGATGAAGACAAAGGTCCCAGTTCTGACATCAGCCGTCCGATGGAGCGAGGCCACGACCGTCGGATCTCCCACGAGATCTAATCTCCAGCGCCCATCGTCGAAGCGGTACAGGCCGTTGGATTGGTGACGCGTGTCAAGTGAAGTAATCTGAGCCGTTCGCCAGTGCGCCTATTAGGGGTAAATTGCACATCCAGCCCCTGCCTTTTTGTATATTTATTGTTTAATATTGTAAATAAAATATAATGTTGTAAATAATGTGGAAATTTTGCATGTGACCCCCTATATCTCTGATATATCACACTTGGGTCCAGTCCACGTCACCTCACGTGTCGTCCCACGTGAGGTGGTAAAATTGCACAAGTCCCCCTGTATTTTTGCACATTTATCTTCAGTCCATAAATAAAATATAAAGTGTTCTATTTTTGTGAAAAATTGCATCCAGGACCCTATATTCTCTGAAATTGCGTTCTGGTCCTTGTGAGTGCGGATCACGTGTAGTCCCACGTGATGGTCAATTTTCAAGGGGGCCCTGGCGGGTTTGCTTAATTGATTTTAGTCCTTAAAATTGCGGAATAATTTATAATATTTTGGTGTTTTTGCACTGCTGCCCCTGGAATTTTTTTTTTGCAAAAATGCCCCTGCCAGGCTTAATTATTTTTGTGTCTTTTATCCATTTATTAAAAATATCTAGATGGATTCTAACTATCCACAAAAATTAGGATAGATGCTCCATGCCTTGCTTGTTCACGCCCATGTTTTATTTTGCATTTTTTTGCATTTTTCCTAATTATTAAAAATGAATTGAAGCCAGTT
Organism: Ottelia alismoides; assembly: GCA_037367405.1. NCBI lineage: Eukaryota > Viridiplantae > Streptophyta > Magnoliopsida > Alismatales > Hydrocharitaceae > Ottelia > Ottelia alismoides. The sequence goes on along the minus strand of JAZKJV010004058.1, from coordinate 142,555 downwards.
TTGCACTGTCTAAATTGGAAAATACAAAAAAATTAGAAAATGTTTTTGAAAAATTCCAAATAAATTATATATGGTATAATTATATATATATTGAGTCCAGAAAATGAAAAACCCTAAAAATATGAAAAAGAAAAATAAAAAAATAAGAAAGCTCCAAAATCCAACAAAAAAATAGAAAAATCCTTAAAGAACCCCAAAAATATATTTTTCTCTTTTATAATTATCTATATATTATTATTAATGTATTAAAATTAATTTGGGAATTTTTGGAGTTTATTTTATATTTTTAAAACCCAAATTATATTCGGCTAATTATTTAGTCCTATATTGTGGACGTTTTTGAAATTAAAAATACATAAAAATTAGAAATATTTCAGAAAAATAACAAAAAGCCAAAAAAATTATATCTATATATATTTTAAGTATTTATGTCTATATGTATCTATATACCATATTACTACTTTCTTTCTCTTTTTATATTTGCATCTCTTTATATATATATTATATAACTTATATATATATCATATAATTAAAAACAAAAAAATATATATATATATAAAATATAAAAACAAAATAAAAATTATAAAAACAAAAATATAAAAAAAATTACAAAACCCAAAACCCACTAAAACAATAAAAGGACATGAACAATTGATTGAATAATTACACAACACACACACAACCATTCGCCTCCCAGTGTTCGACCTCTACCTGTACTTACACCTATACACATTTGCATGTAGAGTTATAATAAATTTTAACTCCACATTTTTGGATATTCATTGCATATATTTACTGTGGGTTAATTGTTGATTGATCTGGAGATTTCTTGAGCGGTCGCCTCAGCGACACTGTGATCCCGCCTTGTGTGGATTACTCTAGACCCTCATAAAATCCCCTGTCATCAGGTAGTTACACAACTACCTCCGCAAGTTTTTCATTCATTTTTCGTGTGTTTTTATCGTGTTTTAATTCGTCGCAATTCGACTCCGTTTTGTTTTGATTTCGTGTGCTTGTTCGAGCCCGTTGCTCGACTTTTCACCTACTATATAATATCATCTACCTATAGTCCACCTATTATATAATAAATAAATCTTGTGAAAAATACCACTTTGAAAAATAAATAAAAATTGGAAAATATTAAAATCAAATAAATATAAATAAATATAAAAACTCAACAAAAATCGTAGCTTTTCTTAGATCGCTTTAAGAAGAGGAAAAATAAATTGCAAAAATATTTTCTTAAAAAATCAACATATCTATTCTGCCTCCTTGAGTTCGACCCAGGAACACTTCCCTGGTAAAAAAATTAAGTGTAGGTTTTTCTTTTAAAAACCGAATTTGTTTGATTGGAGCTAGGATCCCTTTTCGGGCTTTCTACATCAACAACTTTATCTTGTAAAAGCCGTAAACCGATCGTAGCGCCCGTATCAATGATCCCTTTGAGAGATCGTACTACTCATATGTCCTTACATGCACACCAGCTCATCGGTGTATAGACCTTGGTTAGGTCATCAACTTATTGGTATGCCAAATGTACATACTCAAACATATAGTAACACATCTATCTCTGGTCAGAGGATGCATGCCTATGCTATGACAGTATTCAACATAGGTCTTTGGTTATCTCGATCTCGTTAAGTCAACCCATTGACTCAACTAATCTGGCACCTCTGAATCACTATTTCCATGCAGAGGACCTGCATCAAGAGGTCGGTCAGATATCATCCTAATAAGAACGGATTGCCATCTCCTACTCAGGCTGGAGATCATCACTTAACAATCATTTGATGATGTTGGATGAGTCCTCTATCTAACTCCTTAGATATTCATCCAAGCATCAGCCTCTATGATTCAATAATTGAATTAGCAGCTGTATGATCATTAAGATGGACATGGTACATTAAACTAATTGTACTAAGGGACCTATTACGCAAATTATGTATTCTTCATTTCAGATCAGGGAATGATATTAGCAATAATATTTATTGCATAATGGCTCACCGTGGGCTCGCATGTCCAACAATCTCCCACTAGCCCGAAGAGCCATTAATGGGATTAATCATTTAAACCCACACTCATGTGACAATCATAGGCTATTTAGAAAATAGCTAGGTAAGTTGATCAGTCACTCTGTTCAAAGGAGACTACGCCAAGTCCTTTTACAACACTTGCATATCCCATAGTAACAGTGATCACATCCAATGTGAATGTTGCATCTTATGCAACCAATACTCAATTTTGTTATAGTGTCCTTGACACTATAGCTCGATAATTATTATAAGCAGTATACCCATATTCCTTATGATAATACCTTTATTCCTTGAGATCTCTATCTCCTAAGGTATCTACAGTTAAGACCCTTATAGATCACTATCTACAAGGTCTTAAACTTTTGAAGATAAGACTTTGAGATCACTATCTCTAAGTTTCATCATATTTGAAGATATTATTAATACTGCAATCAAGTGTTTAATAATCATAGTAGGATCAATAACCGTTTACTACTCCCACTGCATGGCAGACATATGGCTTTTGTACACATCTAGCATACACCCGGATTCCTGAAACTGATGCACAAAGACAAGCAGTTTTAGCATTCACATACTCAACTCTTTGAGTTGCTATTCCTTTAGATAGGTCAGTACCATATCTTGAGGGAAAGAATCCTTTCTTGGAATTTTCCATGGAAATGTCCAAGGTATACCATTAATGTGACGGTCCCAATACCCTCTTTTCTTTGCTTCTGAACAACTTCAGAACTAAGATCTAAGAGGTATCCTTGAGATCATATCTCGAGGTATGGAACAAGCAGATTATAAAACACTTATTATTATCATCCTTAGATCATTCCAAATGATTAGGATATCTACATTTAGCACGATGAACACAATGTCCCAATAAGCTTCACATGGTTTATCAAGATTCTATCTGAAACCATAACATTTATGATCTCATCAAATCCAATATTCCAACTACAAGAAGCATATTTGAGTCCATAGATGGAGTTCTCTAGCTTGCACACCTTTCTTTCCTCAACCATGAAGCCCTGGGGCTACTTCATGTGAATATCCTCAGAGGTATATTCATAGAGTAATGCAATCTTGACTCACATTATGAAGATGTCATAGTCAAGTTGTGTAGCTATGGTTAGCAATATTCTGATGGGTTAAAGAAAGGTTACTGGAGAGTAAGTCTCATCTCAAGCGATGTCTTCTCTTCGGTGTACAACTCATGGCCACGAACCGAGCTTTGAAGGTATCTACCTTTTCATCAGGTTTCCTCTTTCTGTTGAAGATCCAGTTACACCTTAATGGGTCTTACCCATATAGCCAGATCCTTGAGGGTCCATATACAACACTTGTATATGAAGTCTACTTTAGACTTTATTGCTAACATCCATCTTTCCATGCTATGATCTTCAGAAGCTTCATCACATGAAGTCAGATCATTGTCAGACTCAACTGACACATGGAATCCATCTTCAAACTTATTTGAAGAGGTATTAATGTTTCATCTTTAATTGTCTATTTAGTTTCTAATTTTTGGAGCCTCATTATCTTCTCAAGACTAAATGAGTTCCTTTACTTCATTTTCATCTTGATTCTCAAGAGTCTCATCATCTAAGAATCACATTCTCAGATATGAAATCTTTTAAGAATCTCAAGGTCATAAAGTAGGTATCCAGTACCATCATTTATTTTCCTAATGAAGTAGCACTCTCAAGTGCTAAGTTCCAGCTTACTTGCATGGAATCTTATTAGGGATATATTGTAGTCTCTACTACATATGTACCTGGAAACAAATAGGTAATTATGCTAAAATTCATCATTGATCAAATCATGTCATACATGATCCAATTGTATCTCTCCACAACTCTCTTGAGTTTAGGTACATATGGAGGATTGAGTTAGCAATGGCATTCATATCTCTATAAGGTATTCCATGAATTTATCTAATAGGTACTGACTACCTAGATTAGATTAAAAATTCATTTAATCTTCCTTCAAAATTGGTTCTAAACCAAAATTATGAAATCTTTGAACATTTCAAAGTTTTATAAGTGAAGAGAAGAAACTCATATCACAAATAATCATTATAGATATCACATATCCATAATGTTTATTCTGATATAGATGATTCACATACATCAATATGCATGAGATCTTGAATACCTTGACATCATACACCATTCTAAGGAAGGGTGTGTTGGACATTTTTTACTTTTGAATACAATATTCACAAGTATGTAAGATTTGAACCTTTTAGACAACCTAAAGTTTCATCTCTCACTAATCTATTGATCACATCAACAAACAAATGTCCAAGGCTTGATGCCAGATCATCATCAAATGATCTTCACTCTCCTATTGATCTATTAAGGTTTAATTTCAGTATTAGAAATGTTAATGAACAATTCATTAATTTTTCTAATTTAGTAGAGTCCACAAGATTTTAGATTACTATCTGAAATGTCTCCATCATAACTACTTATGATAGGTGTATTACAGAATTCACGTTTATTTCCAACCTTTTGAAATAAACTATGAATGTATTTTAATATCCATGTCACGGAGACATTCCCTAAGACTAAGGGCTCCCACTGAAAAAAATGAAGTATATTGATCCAATGGAAATTGGTGCAACAATTGCATCAATTCCAACATGGATGACCATTAAACCTTAAGATCAAATTTCTAATATTCTAATATATATGCAACCAATTGCAAGTGTCATTAGAAGATTGAGATACAATTATTAGACTTTATCTTATCATATAAGTAAGTCAATTTCAATGATTATATGTAGATTTAGATTACTCTGATGCACCATCTGGATCCTTCTCTAAGTATCCTAGATAGACAAGACAATTACACTATCAATACATCAGCTTATTGTAGTATTGGCATTCATCCAACTATTTGGATGTCATATGGAAGTCACAGAAGTACAGTCAACTCCTTGACCTTCCTTCTTACTTGGGTCCAACCCATGCTTCCACTGCACTCCCTTTATCTATAAACAACCATTGCTTGAGATGAAGGATCTCTTATGCTGAATTCAAAAGATTTCAATATAAGATCATTTCAATATTTATACATGCTTCATTCAATTCATACAATATGAATATTCTGAATCTTCATGAAAGACCAGAGTATAGACAGTAGAATAATGACACTCATCATGTATACATACATCTTAACTCTTAAAGACTTAGGTTCAGTCGAGTACTCAATTGATTTGAATACATCATCTCTTATAGAGCCACTATTCTGCATGATGCAGAGAACCATGTCATTCATGATTAAATGTCAAGAGCACATATGTATGCTAGAGCATCCTCTTAGATTTTATAAGGATTATTTGACAACTACGATCATCATTGACATGTCACTTCTGAAGTACATTCAATGAGGGATCAAGATTATAGATACATACAATCCCTAGGGTGTAATCCTATTGTCTATTTAATTGTCACTCCTTATTATTTTGAGGAAACTTGCACATTGCAACCACATACAATATGTGTCCAGCTGCAAGTACAATATCTTAATCATGGATCGGATCCATGATATTTTACTGGTTATTATTGAGTATAGTATTGAGTGGGATTAATGAAAATTTATCTGAAATAAGAAATTTGCATAAATATATATACACACATTTTACTTTGATTCAGGAATTTTTTTATATCAAACTTATCTTGCCTTGTCAACACTGAAAGTCCATTCCCTTAATCACTTTCAATATAAGAGATATACTTACCATTATATCTCAAGCAAGATCTGGGGTCTCCTACCTTATCTTTGTTACATCCCAATAATATGAGAATTTGTAACTCCGATAAAAAGAAGCGGGAACATATTCTGCCTTGCAAGTCCAACTTGCATTCCCAATTCGGTCTTTAACACTCGGGCTCACCACCCCTAAGGTGATGTTGACCCGTCGTTAATTCAACCAACCATCAACAGGATTAGTACTCGCTATGCGCAATCCAATATCGCCCCAATAATAGGAGGATCCGGTATTGGGGTCACTATGCATACGACCTTACTCTTTCGAGAAGCAAAGAGCCCGATACAGATGCGCTTGCATATAGGAGTTGTCACTTCATACATGCGTCTCCTATAAGCAATCTCTGGCGACGGAAACCCTTCTCCTTGATGGGAGACCATGGAAGCACTTATGTGATCCTCCATCTATTATTCAAATTTTAATCAATTATCATGAATCATATTCATATAATTAATTCTTCCAAGGGAAATAATGACTCCATTCATAATAGAGTGTTTCAATTGGACATAATTAATTCAATCATATTAAATTAATTATCAATCCAATTCAATCATCAAACTTGATTGTTTTTACTTGAATATATATATATATAGTATTATCTCAAAGTACGTATTAATTCAAATTTTAATAATTAGAAAAATACATCATGATCTCTCAGGCATCATTCATTCCCTACCCGTTGTCATGGCCAGTACTGACGGGAGTGGAACGGACCGCAACCGGTGCGACCCGCTACCCCAGCGATCCCTGACTAGACACCATATCCGCCTCGGGAAAAAATAATGCCAAGTCAATCAATTTGTACTTGAGATGATCATCGGTTCTTCAATCGAAATTATAGCATATAGTAATAATCAAAACATTTTTTATTATAAGGAAATTTGCTAGACAAATTCCCAATCCTATTCAAGCAAGGAGTTTGATGATTGTGTTTCCAATTATGATTTAGATCAAATCTAATCAATTTATTAGTTGAGGCCAAGTCAATTAAGGAAATAATCATCATTAAATATTTCTCAAATATTTTCCATAATTATTTCATGAAAGTAGCAATTAATTTCACTAATTGACAATCACATGGTTCTTGATTAGGACTGTAATTTCAGCAATGACCCCTACTTACTAAAATTAACATATCTCAATCAAGTTAAATCTAAATTAGACAAAATCAAATTTCAAAAATTTCTAATTTGATTTAGGACAGAACCTAAGTGATATTTCACGCATTTAGAGACAGATCAAAATAGTAATTAACTCATTAATCATGTTAATATTTGCAGTTCCCGCAACAGTGAATACATGTTCATTAAAACAAACATATCTCGAGCAAACGGAATCCAAATTATGTAAACTCAGATCCTATGGTTTCCTTATTTAATGGGGAACAAAATCCAAGTGATTAATTCGTGTTTAAACATTTTAAACAGGGCCGAATTAATTCACTAAATAGATGTATGAAAATCAAATGCGACAAAACCTTTCGCGACCTTAACGAACCCAAATCATCCTAGCTTTGCGGATCGTATCCAAAACCTTCAACCTAAGGCTCTGATACCACTTGAACTATATGGAATAATCCTCAAGTGCATCATGGAAGCCGTAGCGTCGTATCTAATACGACAAAGAACGACTAGTCGAACTAGTTGTTCTATGCAGTGGAATTTAAAATTTTTCATGCGATGAAACCACATGATCCAAGAACGATTCTCGGATCGTTTCATCTAGAATCACACCAAGCATAATGGAATACCTCTTGAGGCGTGGTTGATCGAGTCTCTATGAAAAGAGAGCTCCTGTCTCAAGTCCGATCGTCGGAGAAGACGCTTGCGTGCGCGGGGATGAGTCACGTGATCCTCGCAATCCAACGAGTTGATCAAAGCATGGTAAACTCCTGATCTCTTCATACGAGATCGAACTCCTTCTTCGCGAGTGTAGCACTACAAAGAAGACGAAGAACTGAAGAACGTCGAGGCGGCGGCGTGGTGGCGACGGCGACGACGTAGTCCTCCTCCAGGGTTTGGTGGACGACCATCAAAGAGAGAGGAGGAGAAGAGGTGACGTGTGGAATATGAGAGACAGAGAGAGATGTGCTTGAAAAGCATAACCCTAGAGAGCATGGTATGCCTCTCTATTTATAGGGTTTTGGGATCCATGGATCTCAATCCATGGGACACATAAAATCAATGGATGAGATTGATTTATGTTTAATCCAATGGTCAAGATTGTTGTTGGTAAAAGCCAACAACTTATGATTTAATTTAGATCAAATATATTTGATAAATCAAATACAATTAAATCCTAAATTATATCAAACAAATAAGGAGACAATTACCATGGAGATCTTATCTCCCCATGGAATATAGTGGACGACCACCAATTCCATATAGGACTAGGTAGCCGTCCACTTATTTACAAGTGGGGGAAATCTCATGAAATCTCAAGAGATTGCATGTCTCCATGAAATTCTCCATTATTTATTCCAACAACTTTTATTGTGATATATTCTTCAACAATAATTTGTAATTAATTTTGAGAATATTGCAATCTTACCATTGGAAATTTGTGAATCACATTCACAACCCAAAACAAAATATAATTTATATTTTCAATTAATTATACAATGTGCGTCCAATACACATCAATAATTAATTAACAAATATAATTTATAATTAGCTCTCTCTAACATATTATAAATCATATTTATAATATATTATGAATAATTGGATATTGCTATACACATTATTCTTATCCACAATAATTAAATCACATTTAATTATACAGGATAATCTCCACATACATCAAGATAATTAAATCGCATATAATTATCAATTTCTCAATGTTTAGATATAATTCAACTATGGAATTATTCTTGAACACTTACAAAAATATTGCGATTTCTCCACAGATACTTGGAGATAAGGACAGGGCGATTGTATTGTTCCACGTATAGTGACTTGGATATTGTGATCACATCTCAAATCCAGATCTCGTGGACCTCCCATAGATGCTTGATTAAATCAATACCGTAAACCTAATCTTTTCATTACATCTGAATCTCATTCAGATCAATGTCCAATACTTGGACTACGATTATGTCACTTCTCTACTTAGAGGAGTCACTAAAATCCAAACTTGTTTCATCACTCCCTCGGAATGGAAGAGTCATGATTATAGAATCATTTATGATCACATTACCCTCAGGTATTCCCAATACATGTACGTCCTGCATACTGGAAGACCTATGATCATCCTGAAGATATAGATCACTTTTACACTGTCATCTTCAGGGTTTGATCACTAAGTTTCTCAATCTTGGTCTTTTGGGATTTGGTATAGATCATATGCTTTAACAAAGCATATATCTTACCTTCAAATTCATGTCATGCTTCCAAAGCATGATGACCATGCATGGAATTTGATGAGTCCCAATACCTCATGAGTGAGCTCAAGTCTCCCGGTTCACAAGTGAACCTGTATGATCCCTTTGAGAGATCGTATTACTCATATGTCCTTACATGCACACCAGCTCGCCGGTGTATAGACCTTGGTTAGGTCATCAATTTATTGGTCTAACAAATGTACATACTCAGACATATTAACACATATGTCTCTAGTCAGAGGATGCATGCCTATGATGTAACTGTATTCAACATAGGTCTTTTGTTATCTCGATCTCGTTAAGTCAACACATTGACTCAACTAATCTGACACCTCCGAATCACTATTCCCATGTAGAGGATCTGCATCAAGAGGTTGGTCAGATATCATCCTAATGAGAAAGGATCGTCATCTCCTACTCAGGCTGGAGATCATCACTTAATAATCATTTGATGATGATTTATGAGTCCTCTGTCTAAGTCCTTAGATATTCATCCAAGCATGAACCTCTACGATTCAATAATTGAATCAGCAGTTGTATGATCATTAAGATGGCTATGGTACATAAACCTAATTGTACTAAGGGACCTATTATGCAATTTATTTATTCTTCATTTCAGACCAGGGAATGATATTTGCAATAACTCTTATTGCATAATGGCTCACCCTGGGCTCGCATGTCCAACAGGCCACCATGTCCCATAAGGAAATTGGTGGCCATCCCACCTATTATCATGGGATGATGAAATCTCCATGCAATATCTCCATGAATGTTTGATTTAATTTGGGATTGACTTATATTGATTTATCAATATAGATTTAATCTATATTAAATTAATTGTTGTTGGTTTTTAGCAACACAAATCTTAGCCATTAAAAGAAACACAAATCAATGGGAGCCATTAGATTTGTGTTGCCCATGGATTGAGATCCATGGATCCCAAAATATTATAAATAGAAGGGTACCCCTTGCTCTTCATATGCTAATGAGAACATAAATATCTCTCTCTCCCTCTCTCTCTCTCTCTTTCTCTTTCTCTCTACACGTCCACTCTCTCTGTCTCTCTCATATGCCCATCCACCATGGATGCCTTAGAGAGTGTCTCCATTGCCGCAGCTCGTCGTTATGTTGCCCGATTGTTTGCTCTTGTATCTCCATCTCCTTCAGTGCGCCTCGCTCATGAAGAAGATGTCAGATCTTGTGTGTCGAGATCAGGAGATCTGCCGCTTGGATCATCAACATAGATTGCGAGAAGCATGTGTTTCATCAACATGCTCGCAAGCGTCTCCTCCGTCGGATCGAACTTGAGACAGGAGGTCTCTTCATTTAGAGACTCGATCGCAACCATGCTTCAAGAGGTAATCTTATTACTTGTTTGTGGTTTAGACAAAATGATCCGAGAAGTGTTCTTGGATCGTGTGGTTTCGTCACATGAAGTTTTTTTTATTTCCGCTACCTCGAGCAACTAGTGTGACTAGTCGCTCCCGATCGCATACGATGCGATCCTCACGTTTTCATAATGCGCTTAAGGATCATATCATATCCTTCAAGTGGTATCAGAGCCTTAGGTTGAAAGTTTCAGATACGATCCGTAAACCTAAGACGACTTGGGTTCATTAGGGTTGCGAAAGTTTTATCCCATTTCATTTTTGTATCTCTATTTTGTGATTATTTTCGATCCTGTTTAAATTATTTAAACACGAAAATAAAACTTTGCTTTTGTTCCTCATTAAATAAGAAAACCATAGGATCTGAGTGTGCATGATTTCGAATCTGTTTGCTCAAGTTATGATCAAATTAGTGAACATGTATCCACTGTTTCGAGGACTACGAATCTTAACGTAATTAAGGAGTTCATTACTGTTTAGAAACACCTAGAAAATACATGCAAATCACTTAAGTTCTATTTTAAATCAAATTAGCCAAATTTGGAAACTTAGTTTGCTTAATGTAGATTTAAATTGATTGAGATATGCTAATTTTAATAAGTGAGGGTCATTGCTGGAAATTACTTTCCTAATCAAGAACCTTGTGATTGCCATTTATTTAATTAGTGAAATTAATTGATTTAATTTCCTGGAATAATTACGGATAAATATTTGTGAAATATTTGATGATAATTATTTCCTCAAATGACATTGCCTTAACTAATAATTGATTAGATATGATCTAGATCACAATTGGTTACAGAATCCACTTTCCAACAAACAATGTTGCTTGAATAGGATTTGGGATTTATTTAGCAAATCTCATTATAATGTTAATCAAAAATATTTTAATTATTATTATATGGTATAACTTCGGTTGAAAGACCGATTATAATCTCAAGTACACAATGATCAATTTGGCATTATCTTTTTCCCGAGGTGGATATGGCGTCTAGTCGGGGAGCGTTGGTGTAGCAGGTTGCACTGCATGCGGTCTGTCCCACTCCCATCGCAGTGGCCATGACAACGGGTAGGGAATTGATAATGCAGGAGAGATCACGGTGTATTTTTCTAATTATTAAAATTCAGAATAATACGTATTTGAGATAATACCATAATTCAAGTAACAATAAAGATTGTTTGTTGGATATCAATTGGATCATTAATTTAATATGATTAGATTGATTGGAATCCAATTAAAACTAAAACACTCTATTATTGATAGAGTTGTTATTTTTCTTGGAAGAATTAATCATAATAAATATGATTCATGATGATTAATTGGAATTTGAATATGATATGAAGGATCACATAAGTGACATCCATGGTCTCCTGTCATGGCGAAGGGTTCCGTCGCCAGATATTGTATGTAGGAGATGCCCCTCCGAAGTGACAGCTCCTGCATACAATCCATTTGGATCGGGCTCTTTGCTTCTCGAAAGAGTATGGACGTATGCCTAGTGACCCCAATATCGGGTCCTCATATTATTGGGATGATATTGGATTGTGCATAGCGAGTTGTATTCCTGTTGGTTGGTTTAATTAATGACGGGTCAACATCACCTTAGGGGTGGTGGGCCCGGGTGTTAAAGACCGAATTGGGAAATGCAAGTTGGGCTTGCAAGGCGGAATGTGTTCCCGATTCTTTTTATCGGAGTTACAGGTTCTCATATTATTGGGATGTAACAAAGATAAGGAAGGAGATCCCAGATCTTGCTGAGATATGATGGTAAGTATATCTCTTACATTGAAAGTGATTAAGGGAATGAACGTTCAGTGTTGACAAGGCAAGACATCTTTGATATAAAAATTATTAAATCAAAGTAAAATATACATATTTATATATATGTGTGTTTATATATGTTTATGCAAATTTCTTATTTCAGATAATCCTTCAATAAACCCACTCAATACTATACTCAATAATAACTAGTAAAATATCATGGATTGGATCCATGATTAAGATATTGTACTTGCAGTTGGACACATATTGTATGTGGTTACAATGTGCAAGTTTCCTCATAATAATGAGGAGTGACAATTAAATAGACAATAGGACTACTACCCTAGGGTTTGTATGCCTCTATAGTCTTGAACTGATAACAAATGTACTTTGTAAGTGACATGACGGTAATGATCATAATTGTCGAATTATCCTTATAAAATCTAAGAAGATGTTTCGGCATGCACATGTGCTCTTAACATTTTATCATGAATGACATGGTTCTCTGCATTTTGCAGAATGGTGACTCTTTAAGAGATGATGTATTCAAAATGTTTGAGTACCTACCTGAACCAATGTTTTTAAGAGTTTAGATGGATGAAGATAAGATGAGTGTCATCATTCTACTATCTATACTCTGGTCATTCATGAAGCTTCATAATATTCATATTGTATGAATTGAATGAAGCATGTATAAATGTTGGAATGCTCTTATATTAAAATCTTTTGAATTCAGCATAAGATATCCTTCGTCGTAAGCAATGGCTGTTTATAGATAAAGAGAGCGCAGTGGAAGCATGGGTTGGACCCAAGTAAGAAGGAAAGTCAAAGAGTTTACTATACCTCTGTGACTTCCATATGACATCCAAATAGTTGGATAAATGTCTATACTGCAATAAGCCGATGTAGTGATAGTGTGACTATCTTATCTTGGATCCATAGAGAAGGATCCAGATAGTGCATCGGAATAATCTACATCTACATATAATCATTGAAATTGACTTTCTTATTGGATAAGATTAAAAGTCTAATAATTGAATCTCATTTTTCTAATAACACTTGCAATTGGATGCATATGTTTTTTAGAGACTACAAATTTGATCTTAAGGTTTAATAGTAATCCACATAGATATTGATGCAATTGTTGCAACAACCTCCATTGGATAAATAGACTTCCTAATTTCAGTGGGAGAGCCCTTAGTCTTAGAGAATGTCTCAATGACCTAGATATTAGAATACACTCATTGTTTATTTCTAAATGTCAGGAATAAACATGAATTATGGAATAGACCTATCATAAAGTGTTATGATGGAGATATTTCAGATAGTAATCTAAAATCTAGTATACTCTACTAAATTAGAAAATTATTGAATGGTTCATTAGCATTTCTAATACTGAAATTAAACCTTAAAATATCAATAGGAGAATGAAGATCATTTGACAATGATCTGGCATTAAGCATTGGACATTTGTCTGTTGATGTGATCAATAGACTAGTAAGAAATGAAACTTTAGATTGTCTAAAGGTTCAAATCTTACATACTTGTGAATATTGTATTCAAAAGTAAAAATGTCCAATACACCCTTCCTTGGAATGGTGAAGATGTCAAGGTATTCTAGATCTCATACATATTGATGTATGTGAATCATCTATATCAAAATAAACATTATGGATATGTGATATCTATTGATGATTATTTGTGATATGAGATTTCTTCTCTTCACTTATAAACCTTTGAAATGTTCAAAGATTTCACAATTTTGGTTTAGAATCAAAGTTTGAAGTAAGATTAAATGAATTTTCATCTAATCTAGGTAGTCAGTACCTATTAGATGAATTCGTGGAATACCTTATAGAGATATGAATGTCATTTCTATCTCACTCCTCCTAATAAACCTAAACTCAGTGGAGTTGTAGGGAGATACAATTGAATCATGTGTGACATAATTTGATCAATGATGATTCTTAGCATAATTGCCTCTTAGTTTCCAAGGTATATACGTAGTAGAGACTACAATATATATCCTTAATAAGCTTCCAAGCAAGTAAACTGGAATTTAACACCTGAGAGTGCTACTTCATTAGGAAAATAAAGAATGGTATTGGATACCTACTTTATGACCTTGAGATTCTTAAAAGATCTCATCTACGAGAATGTGATTCTTAGAGGATGAGACTCTTGAGAATCAACATGAAAATGAAGTGAAGGAACTCATTTAATCTTGAGAAGATAATGAGGCTCCTAAAATTGGAAACTAAAAGGACAATTAAAGATGAAACACTAATACCTCTTCAAATAAAGATGGATCCCATGTGTCAGTTGAATTTGACAATGATCTGACTTCTTGTGATGAAGCTTTTGAAGATCATAGCAAGAAACGATGGATGTTAGCAATAAAGTCTAAAGCATATATCATATACAAATGTTTTATATGGACCCTCGAGGATCCACCTATATGCGTAAGACCCATTAAGGTGTAAATAGATATTCAATAGAAAGAGGGAACCTGATGAGAAGGTAGCGACCTTCAAAGCACGGTTCGTAGCCATGAGCTGCACACCGAAGAGAAGACATCGCTTGCGATGAGGCATGCTCTTCAGTGACCATGCTTGAACCTATCAGAATATTGTTAACTATAGCTACGCAACTTAACTATGACGTGTTCAAGATGTGAGTCAAGATTGCATTACTCTATGAATACCTCTCTGAGAATATTCACATGAAGTAGCCCCAGGGCTTCATTGTTGAGGAAAGCAAGATGTGGAAGCTAAGGAATTCCATCTTTGGACTCAAATAAGCTTCTTGTATTTGGAACATAAGATTTGATGAAATTATAAATGTTATGATTTCAGATAGAATCTTGATGAACCGTGTGAAGCTTAGTGGGAGTGCTATTGTATTTGTCGTGCTTAATGTAGATAATATCCTAACCATTTGAAATGATATAAGGATGATAACAATAAGTGTTTTATAATCTGGTTGTTCTATACCTTGAGATATGATCTCAAGAATACCTCTTAGATCTTAGTTATGAAGTTGTTCAGAAGCAAAAAAAGAGGGTATTGGGACTGTCGCATCAGTGGCACACATTGGACATATTCCATTTTGTGGAAAATTCCAAGAAAGGCTTCTTTATCTTAAAATAAGGTACCGACCTATCTAGAGGGATAACACCTCAAAGAGTTGAGGATGTGAATGCTAAAACTGCTTGCCCTTGTGGATCAGTTCCCAGAAGCCTGGTGTATGCTAGATGTGTACAAAAGCCAGATGTCTGCCATGTGGTGGGAGTAGTGAACTATTACTAACCCTACTATGGTGATAAAACACTTGATTGCAGTAATAACAATATCTTCATAGAGGACAAAACTTGTTAGATAGTGATCTCCAAGTCTAATCTTCAAGAAATTAAGACTTTATAGATGGAGATCTAAAAGGTGTTAACTACGAATACCTTAAGAGATAGAGATCTCCAGAAATAAGGGTATTCTAATAAGGATAATAGAAATTACATACTGGTTATAATAATTATTGAGGTACAGTGTCGAGGACACTATGACTGACATGGTTGATTATTGGTTACATGAGATGCAACATTCGCATTAGATGTGAACACTGTCACTAGGAGATATGCAAGTGTCATAAAAGGACTTGGCATAGTCTCCTGGGAACTGAGTAACTGATCAGCTTACCTAGATATTTTCTAAATATCCTATGATTGTCACATGAGTGTGGGTTTAAATGATTAGCCCATTATTGGATCTTTGGGCTCGAGGGAGATTGTTGGACATGCGAGCCCACGACGAGACATTATGCAATAAATGTTATTGCGAATATCATTCCCTGATCTGAAATGAAGAATAACCTATTTGCATAATAGGTCCCTTAGTACAATTAGGGTTATATACTATGGCCGTCTTAATGATCATACAACTGTTGATTCGATTATTGAATCATAGAGGTTGGTGCTTTGATGAATATCTAAAGAGTTAGATTAAGGAGTCATCAAGTACCGTCAAATGATTGTTAAGAGATGATCTCCAGCCTGAGTAGGAGATGGCAATCCTTTCTCACTAGGCTGATATCTGACCGACCTCTTGATGCAGGTCCTCTGCATGGGAATAGAGATTCGGAGGTGTCAGATTAGTTAGGTCAAAGAGTTGACTTAACGAGATCGAGATAACCAAATTCCTATGTCGTATGCTTTCATGATATAGGCACACATCCTCTGACCGGAGAATGATATGTTACTATATGTCTGAGTATGTATATTTTACAGACTAAAAGGTTGATGACCTAATCAAGGTCTATACACCGGCACGCGGGTGTGTATACAAGGGCATGTGAGTAATACGATCTCTCAAAGGGATCATACAGGTGCATTTCCTGAACCGGAAGACATGAGCTCACTCATGAGATATTGGGAAGAATCAAATTCCGCACACGGTCATCTCGCTTTGGAAGCTTGACTGAATTTGTAAGGATTGATATATACTTTTGGAAAGTATATGATCAATACCTTGGTATGATATATGCTTTTGGAAAGTATATGATCGATGCCAACTCCCAATGATCGAATGAGAAACTTAATGATAAATACCTGAAGTAGACAGTGAAAAATTGATCTTATACTTCGGGATTATTCTGGTCTTCTAGTTTGAAGGATGTACAGGTATTAGGAATACCTGAGGGTGATGTGATCATAAATGATTATACAACCATGACGCTTACATTACTAGGGAGTGATGAAACAGGTCTGGATTTTAGTGACTCCTCTTAGTAGAGAAGAAATCTGATCTTTGTCCAAATATTGGACATTGATCTAAATGTGATTCAGATGCAATGAGAAGATTAGATTTGCGGTCTTGATTTAATTAAGCATCTATGGGAGTCCAGAGTTCTAGATTTGAGATGTGATCTCAATATCCAAGTCACTATACGTGGAACAATACAATCGCCTTGTCCTTATCTCCAAGTATATGCGGAGAAAGCGCATTATCTTTGAAAGGGTTGAGATAATTTCATTGTTGATATATGTATCCAAGAACTGAGAAAATGGATAATTAAATGTGATTTAATTATCATGAACAATATGAATTTGACTCATATTATAGGGAGAGTTATCTAAGACAATTAAATGTGACTTAATTATCAAAGATGTAAATAATGTGAATGTGATTCATATTATTTGGGCACATGAGAATAGAGATCCAAGATGATTATATGAGATTTAATTATCATGGATATTGAATAATGTGGATAGCACTATCCATATTAATCATATATATTATAAATGTGATTTATAATATATAAGAGAGTGCTATTTGTAATTTACATTTGTTAATTAAATGTTAATGTGAATTGCATTCACATTGGACAATTAATTAAAAAATGTAATTCACATTTTATTTTGGGGTTTGAATGTGATTCACAATTTTTTTATATGGAAATATTGCAATATTCTCAAAATAATTATGAATTATTTTTGTAGAATAATTTACAACAAATGTTGTTGTAAAATTCTTGGAGATTTTCATGATTGATGCAATCTCTTGAGATTGCATGAGATTGCATCTCCCATGAGCTATGGGTGGACAGCCACCATGTCCCATAAGGAAATTGGTGGTCGCCCCACCTATTATCACGGGATGATGAAATATCCATGCAAGATCTCCATGTATGTTCCATTTAATTTGGGAATGATTTATAATACAGATTTAATCTATATTGAATTAATTGTTGTGGTTTTTTCCAACAAAAATCTTAGCCAATAAAAGAAACACAAATCAATGAGGGCCATTGGATTTGTGTTTCCCATGGATTGAGATCCATGGATCCCAAAATATTATAAATAGAAGGGCACCCCTTGCTCTTCATATGCTAATGAGAACATAAGTCTCTCTCTCTCTCTTTCTCTCTACACGCCCACTCTCTCTCTCTCTCTCTCATATGCTCGTCCACCATGGATGCCTTAGAAAGAGTCTCCAATGCCGCACCGACGTCGTTATGTTGTCCAATCGTTTGCTTGTGGATCTCCATCTCCTTCGGTGTGCCTCGCTCGTGAAGAAGGCGTCGGATCTCGTGTGTCGAGATCTGGAGATCCGCCACTTGGATCATCAACATGGATTGCGATAAGCACATGTTTCATCAACACGCTCGCAAGCGTCTCCACCATCGGATCAGACTTGACATAGGAGGTCTCTTCCTTAAGAGACTCGATCACAACCATGCTTCAAGAGGTAATCCTACTACTTGTTTGTGGTTTATTCGAAATGATCCGAGAAGTGTTCTTGGATCACGTGGTTTCGTCACATGATAATTTTTTAATTTCCGTTGCCTCGAGAAACTAGTGTGACTTGTCGCTCCCGATCGCATACGATGTGATCCTCATACTTCCGTGATGCGCTTAAAGCTAGGCCTTGTTGCAAGCCTAGTCCTTGAGATAGAGCAGATGTTCATGAAGATGACTTTTCTTCACGGTAACCTGAAGGAAGAGATCTACATGGAGCAACAACAAGGATAGCAGGAGAAGGGGAAAGAGCATACGGTTTGCAGGCTGAGAAAGAGTCTCTATGGATTGAAGCAAGCCTCTAGGAAGTGGTACTTGAAGTTTGATGCCTTCATGATGAAGTAGAACTTCAAGAGGACTACAACGGATCCAAGTGTGTACATTCGATCTCTTCCCAATTGAAGGTTCATTGTCCTATTGATCTATGTGGATTGGTCATGATCCCAGTTTGATTGCAATGCTCAAAAGGGAACTCTCCATGGAATTTGAGATGAAGGATATGTGCAAGGCAAGAAACATGCTTGGGATGTAGATCACTCGTGACAGGAAGAAGTACAGGTTGTGGTTGTCACAAGAGAAGTACTTGGACGCTTTTTGGAGCGGTCCAAAATGAATATTGCATAGCCAGTCAGTATGCCCCTTGCCTCCCATTTCAAGTTGATGAAAGAGACATAACCATCTACTTATGAGGAGAAAGCTGAGATGACCAAGATTCCTTACCAGTTCGTAGTTGGCAGCCTTGTGTATGCCATGGTTTTCCCTAGACCCAACATCGCTCATGTTGTTGGCATAGTGAGCAAATTCGTATCAAATCCAAGGAAGGATCACTAGGAAGTTGTGAAGTGGATTATGAGATACTTGAGAGGGACCTCAAGTATGTGTTTGATGTTTGGGAGGTCAGATCCCAAACTCTGTGGATACATAGATGCTGACATGGTAGGAGATGGGGATCAGAGGAAATTGACTTCTGGATACATTTCCACTTTTGTAGGGGGAGCGATTTCGAGGCATTTCAAGTTGCAAAAATGCATTACACTCTCAACGACTTAAGCCGAGTACAATGCAGCAACAGAAGCAGGGAAAGAAGTGCCAGGGTTATAGATGCTTCTTGATTAGCATGGATGCGAAGACAGTAAGCTGATTATTTTCTGTGATAGCCAGAGCGCCATTGATCTAAGCAAGAGCACGATGCACCATGCTTGCACAAAGCATATAGACGTGCGATATCATTGAATGAGAGATGCTATTTACATGAAGCATCTCATTCTGAAGAAGATCCACACAGATGAAAATCCGTCAGATATGCTGATGAAGGTTGTGACTCGTGACAAGCTGGAGCTTTGTAGAGAAAGCTGAGCGGTGTCACCTCTCACTGATCATCTTCCTGACGTCACCTCCTCTTTGGGACCGGAGGGGGAGGTTGTTGAGTATATCTGGTCCCAATCCTTAGGGGATACTATGGAAATTGCCTCAAGAGATTTGGGAGACACATTCCAGAATTGGGAGTTTAGTTGCAACTTCTCTGCATGTCTCATGCACGTTAGGAGCAGGAGTTGTGTTTCCTATTTCTAGTAGGAATAGGAGAGAGAGAGAGAGAGGCATTGGAAGACATATAAATAAGGCCTCATGCAAGGCACTAGAAATCATCCCAACATACCAACATCTCTCTCTTCTCTCTTAGTTCTCTTTCTCTAAACAAGGAGAGAAGCAACCCACGCAAGGCGTGAGGAGTAGCCCGCGCAAGGCACGAAGATTTGTCCGCAGGGACGTGAACGGAAGTCGCATCTGAAGGAGTGTCTATGCCGGAGGTGCGAGGAGTAGCCGGAGTAGCCGCCATGGAGGTCCGTTCTTGAGGAGGGACAACTCGTGACGAGGAAAAGCATCGGTATAGTGTTCTCCAAGTACAAG
The DNA here is from genome assembly GCA_037367405.1 of Ottelia alismoides. NCBI lineage: Eukaryota > Viridiplantae > Streptophyta > Magnoliopsida > Alismatales > Hydrocharitaceae > Ottelia > Ottelia alismoides. Next base: position 122,033 of record JAZKJV010004058.1, on the reverse strand, counting down.
GTGACAGTTATCTAGTTTTATTCTTGTAACTGAGCCTTGGTTCTGTTGGGCAACAAAACTGAGAAGATATTGTGCCCTCTCATTTTTCCGACCTAGTGGATTTATTGTGGGTCGTCATGTCCGTATGTTTTCTACTCTCTCACATCAAGATGGATTTTCCCAAGTGAAATTTCTCATCTCTCTTGATTATCGTGTTACGATTATTGTGCTACGATTATTATGATGGTTTCTCATGTGGAGAACATTTGTTGTCAGTCATCCTATGCAGAACAAGTTAAGGGAACCCCGCGATTTCCCAACAATATTTGACCCATGTTCATTGACAGTTCATTGTTTCTACAGTAAATAAACTCATTCATCTTGATAGAATCTGCATCCTAAAAAAACTCATGGAATTATAACAGAACAATCCCCATATAATATTATTTAAAACATGCTTTATGTTTTTGGATTTTTCAAATGCTACAACGCATTAGATTTAAGAGCATCACTTAGCATTATTCCATACCAACCACTTTAATGTACATTATCTGATGTAAAGATTGTTTGAATGACGATTCACTTGAACAGCATAAAATCATTTCTAATAGCACTATTTCAGAACAAGAAATGCTATTTGATTCAGATTTTTTTTACGGGACAGAACAAATGTTGTGCCTATTTATGTCTTGACATGTATTCCTTTTAACAACACAGTAGCTCCACCTAATACTATATCTTCCAACTCAAACTTGGATTTTCAACAAATAATCTCATATTTAAATTATCCACAGAACATATTCGTATGCTTTTAATCCTCGCCTTCGATTCTATCAAGAAGGACCTGAAACGAAATTATATTTGGATCCTTTTGTCTCTGGATCCCTTTGCATTGGGAGTAATATATAAACACCATGTGGTTAGGGTTCTCTATATCCTATGTATTCTACCTTCACCACATATAGTGAAATCAATCATTATTCTCCAAAGACTTGACCTGGTTACTGAAATGAATCTTGTAAATCCACGCATGCATGACTTGCTTGTTCTTGTTTGTGCTTGTGAGTGTTTGCTTCAGCTACTCAGAACGGAATCAAAATTACCCTCTATATCTGCATGGTTTACATGATCATTTTTCACCCTCTACAAGGATTGGGAGTACTATATAAACACCCTAGAGTTAGGCTTCTTGTGTTCTACATTCACTACTTATAGTGGAAATGATCACGGTCATCTAAGGACGGAGTCCAATTAATGGTGATCCTTGTAAATATTGAAGGATATGGAAATATCCTTAAGCACATCACGAAAGCATGAGGATCACATCGTATGCGATCGGGAGCGACTAGTCGCATTAGTTGCTCGAGGAAACGGAATTTAAAAATTTTCAATCAATGAAATCACATGATACAAGAACACTTCTCGGATCATTTCATCTAAACCACAATCAAGTATTAGGTTTACCTATTGAAGTGCGGTTGTGATCGAGTGTCTAAACAATGAGACCTCTTGCCTCAAGTCCGATCCAAAGGAGGAGACTCTTGTGAGGGCGTTGATGAGACGTGTGCTCCTCGCAATCCTTGTTGACTCACGCGGGAGGAGGCGGAGAGGAGAGCGCTGCGGGGCGCGGTCCAGTCGGGGAGGTCCGACGGCTGGAGGGCTGAGCGTCCCGCGTGTGGGGAGATCTGGAAATGCGGGGTGGCCGGTGGAGGTCGGTGGCGCTGCCGCCCTTGGCGGTTTTTTTTTGTTTTTAATTTTTTTGTTTTTATTTTACTGTAATCAAAAATAATAAAAATATTTTTTTATTCTATTATTTTTTTGAAATAGTAAACGAGAGTATAAAATATTTTTTTGTATATATTTTTTAATATTTTTTTGTTTTCCTGCAAAACAAAATGTTAGAGATGAACACTAATATATGGATTTTTTTTATTTTTTTATTTATTCCTGCAAAATAAAGATTAGAGAGAAGAAAAACTATTTTTTTAATTTTCCCTGCAAAAACAAATGACAGATAAACATGAAAAACTATTTCATGTATTTTTTATTTATACACAATAATGGGATGCATGAATGGGGTGGATCTCGACGAGATGAGAGAGAGATCCATGTCTCCGACCATCGTGCGTGGTCGGAGTTGATAGGTTGTGCGAGGTAGAACGTGAATATGTAGAGATCGAGAAAATGGCATTGAAATCGGTGTCGGATCGGAAAATATGTGGTGGGAATTTTTGTGATGATTTTTAATTATCTAAAGTTCGATAAAACCTAAGCACAGATTAAACCTACGATTTACCTAAGAATAACAATGATGGGAAATAAAATAGATCTCTCCTCGGGGTTCAGAAATACCATGATGGCCTCGACGAGGGCCGATGCGCTGTCATCGGACAGCTCGGAGGCTAGGCATCCTTCTTCAACAAGACGACACTCGGAGATTGGGCTCCTCTCCACCAAAGATCGATCAAAGAGTGAATGAGGAAGAGGAGCCCAATAAAAAGAGAAAGAAAAACAAAATTGGAAGATATGTACAAAAAGGAAAGTACTTAGTGGTTAATTAATAAAATAATTAAATAAATAAAATAATTAATTAATTAAAAATGAATTTCAGAATTAACTAAAATAAATAAATTAAATAATTTCTAAAAATCAATTAGCTACCATAATGGTGGTCACTAAAGGTATGGAATAAAATCCTATATACATGGTAATTGTATAAATCAAATAAATCAAATAATTAACTACAAATTTGTAATTAAATAAATTAATTAAATAATGTTAGATACTTAATTTTTTTGGTGATTTTTATTTAAGGAAGTTAGTTGTATACACATATTATACACATATAATACAATATACATAGGTACAAATAAGGAAATAATTTTCTTACCACATTTTTTAAATTTTTATGTTTTATATTTTTTGTTTTTATTTTTTATGAAAATAATATTTACAATTATATACATTATGTAAAAAAATATGAATAAATATGTACAATAAATAGTGGTGAAACTGCACAAAACACTCCAGAAAACTGACTTTTCAACCGTAACTTCAAAAATTATGAAATCACAGCCATTTAAAAGATAATTTATATTATAGTATAATGGAAGTGATTTTGGTTCGATTTGATCTCGTATGGAGCCGAAATTGGTGTTTCAACAGTCACTTTACGGCTTTTTCTGGGTGCGATTATTTGCAATATATACATTATTTTATTTTACACTTATGTTTATTATTTACAACATATTTCTATTTACATTTTTTTTATAAAAATAATTAATTTGAAGTTAAATTATGTACAAATAAAATAATGTAAGTTTTGTACAAATATACATGAAAAATATTTACAAAATATTTTTGGATTTTTGATAGAAGAACCTATCTCCCCCTACTTTATTCCTGGTCGATCGGGTCAAGTCTTGACCTTCTCTCGGGGTCGGGTCAGTCTGTATTTATTTCATAAATACTTCCTTTCTTTTTCTGTTCTTTTTTATTCTTTTATTTATGTACAAAAAGTGTTAAAAATGCAATTTTAACAAATGCATGCAAAATGGTAAAATTATGAAATTAGTGGGTATTTACAGGTATTTGACTAAGGAAATGAGGCTAAAATAAAAGAGTAAAGGCTATGAATCATGGATTCATCAAAGATCCAAGTGGTGAATCCCCTGATCTCGTCACACGAGATCCGACGTCTTCTTCACGAGTGAGGCACACTGAAGGAGACAGAGATCCACTGGCAGTCGTTCCGGTAGCATAATAATGATGCGATGACGATGACAATCTCTCTCTAGTGCATCAAGGTGGACGACCACAAGAGAGAGGGGGAGAGAGTCTTGGCGTGTAGAGAGAGGGAGAGAGCATTAGTTGATGTCTCTTGAAGAGACAGGGGTGCCTCTTCTTATATAGTGTTTTGGGATCCATGGATCTCAATCCATGGACAACACAAAATCAATGGTTGAGATTGATTTGTGTATATTTTAATGGCCATGGTGTTGTTGTAGAAACACAATAATAATAAATTTAAATTAATAAATGTCGATAAAACAATATAATTAATTTCAAATCAAATTAATTAATTAATCTTGGAGATAATGAGCAGATTGACCTTATCCCCTAAAAAGGGGGATGGTCTATCTCCTCAATATCTCATGAGATCTTATTATCCCATGATATCTCCAAAATTTACAAAAATATATATTGTATTATTTAACAAAAATAATTCATAATTATCTTGTGAATATTACAATCATGCTATGAAAACTATGAATCACATTCACATCTCAAAATAAAAAGTAAATTATATTTTCAATTAATTATCCAAAGTGAATCCAATTCAAATCAATAATTAATCAACAAATATAAATTACTATAGGTTGTCTCTTATATATTATAAATCACATTTACAATTAATTTTTGTTTAATATAGATAGTGCTATCCACATTATTTGTATCCATGATAAGTAAATCGAATTCAATCATCTTGGATCACTATTCTCTTGTACCCAAGTAATATGAATCACATTCACATTATTCACATCTTTGATAACTAAATCACATTTAGATATCATAGATTAATCTCCTTATAATATGAATCAATTTCATATTATCCATGATAATTAAATCACATTTAATTATAAATTTCCTCAATGCTCAGATACATGTATCAACAATAAAATTATCCTAGACTCTTGCAAGGATAATGCACTTTCTGCGCGGATAATTGGAGATAAGGACATGACGATTGTATTGTTCAACGTATAGTGACTTGGATATTGAGTTCACATCTCAAATCGATATCTCGCGGACCTCTCATAGATGCTTGATTAAATCAAGTCTGCAAATCTAATCTTCTCATTACATCTGAATCACATTAAGATCAATGTCCAACATTTGGACTAAGATCAGATTACTTCTCTATGAGAGGAGTCAATAAAATCCAGACATGTTTGATCACTCCCTCAGAATGGAAGCATCATGGTTATACAGTCGTTTATGATCACATCACCCTCAGGTAATCCTAATACCTATATATCATGCATACTGGATCAAGAGGTTAGAGGATGCATGCCTATATCATGATAGCATACAATATAGGACTTTGATTATCTTGATCTCGTTAAGTCAACTCTTTGACCTAGCTTATCTGAAATCTCTGAATCTCGATTCCTATGTAGAGGACATGCATCAAGAGGTCAGTTAGATATCAACCTTTAGAGAAAGGATTGCCATCTCCTTCTCAGGATGGAGATCCTCTCTTAACAATAATTTGACGGTGCTTGATGTGTCCTCAATCTAACTCTTTAGATATTCATCCAAGCACTAGCCTCTATGATTCAACAATGGAATCAATAGTTGTATGATCATTAAGATGGACAAGGTACATAACCCTAATTGTACTAAGTGACCTATCATGAAAATTAGTTATTCTTCATTTCAAATAAGGGAATGATATTTGCAATAACATTTACTGCATAATTGCTTGTCGTGGGCTCGCATGTCCAACAATCTCACACTAGTCCAAAGAGCAATCAATGAGCTAATATCTAAACCCTCACTCATGTGACAATCATAGACCATTTAGAAAAATAACTAGGTAAGCTGATCAATCACTCTGTTCCTAAGAGACTATGCCAAGTCCTTTTACGACACATGTATGTCTCCTAATAACAGTGCTCACATCTAATACAAATGTTGCACCTTATGCAACCAATACTCAATCATGTCAGTCACAGTGTCCTTGACACTACATCTCAATAATCATTACAACAAGTATTTGAATTATCCTTATAAGAATACCCTTATTCCTGGAGATCTCTATTTCCTAAGGTATCCAAAATCAAGACCTTTTATAACTTTATCTATAAAGTCTTAAGCTTTTGAAGATAAGACTTTCAGATCACTATCTCTATGTTTTGTCATCGTTGAAGATATTGTTATTATTGCAATTAAGTATTTTATCTCCGTAGTAGGATTAGTAACAATTTACTACTCCCACTGCATGGCAGACATATGGCTTTTGTAAACATTTAGCATAACACTTGGCTTCTCATAACTTATGCTCAAGGGCAAGCAGTTCTAGCATTCACTTCCTCAACTCTTAGAGGTTTTATCCCTTCAGATAGGTCAGTACCGTATCATAAGGAAAAGAAGTATTTCTTGGAATTTTCTAGAATGGAATATGTCCAAGTTGTACCATTAATGTGATGGTCCCAATACCCTCTTCTTTTTGCTTCTGAATACTTTTAGAACTAAGTTCTAAGAGGTATCCTTGAGATCATATCTCAAGGTATGGAATAGTCAGACTATAAAACACTTATTATCATCCTTATATCATTCCAAATGATTAGGATAATATCTACATTTATCACGATTAACACAATGGTACTCCCACTAAGATTCATATGGTTCATCAAGATTCTATCTGAAATCATAACATTTATGATTTCATCAAATCAAATGTTCCAACTACAAGATTCTTATTCGAGTCCATAGATGGAGCTACTTTAGCTTGCACATCTTGCTTTCCTCAACATGAAGCCCTGTGGCTACTTAATATGAATATCCCCAGAGAGTTAATTGATGAATACCCATTCATTACTCTTTATTCTTTTATTTTAGCTACATAACCTATGCAAAACACATGTATATTTCTATAAATATCAATAATTCTCATTCAACATGCATTGTGTAATTATGAATAATTAGCATGTTTTTGTGCATAAATAAAAGAATAAAGAAATAAAATAAAAAGAGGGAGATATTTAGAATAAATATTGAGCGACCTAATCCCAAGGGAGGGCTCAACGTGGGCCTGACCGCATAAAAACCCAAGCAGAGAGAGATAGGGAAGCTCATGTGTATATATACCTGTATATAAAAATATTTTCCTCCAAATAAAAATAAAAATAAAAATGCATTTTTGAGAATATGTATATATTTGTAAATATAAAATTAAAATAAAAATGAGAAAAATAAAAAGAAATAAAATTCATCCCTCATTGTATATAAGCCTTGTACATAGAAACCACATGTATATTTATTTCACCTTGTAAATAAAAAAATAAAAATATGTACATATTCCACATTCCATATTGTAGATAATAAAATAAAAATCATAAAAACAAAAATAAAATAAAAAGAAATAAAATAAAATAACTTTCCAACATGGTATAAATACCATACATGTATATAAATAAAACTATTTATTTAACCCTTGTAAATAATTAACAAAAATAAAAAAATACCTTATTATTCCAAATTTTATTCTATAAAAAAATAAAATCTAAAATTGTAATAAAATGTACAAAAATAAATAATAAAAATCAAAAATAAAAAATACATAGTGTATATACCTATATATAATAATACTATTAAGTAAATAACTAAATTTAATTTCAAAAAAATAAATAAAAATCACAAAAATAATTTAAAAATAAATAAACATTTTTCATGTTTTTACTTTTTCAAAATTCGGCCATTTACTATTTATTATTTATTTTCCAAATATTTAATAATTGACGCGGTCTGATTGGTCCACGAGGGATGTTGACCCCCGGTCAACTCTCCCCCCAGGACCACCAAACCTGGATCTTGTTGCCCCGACCCGTTTTCTCCTATTTCTTCCCACTCGATCCGATTGCCAAACCTCATAACCCCGGGTCCTAATCCTTCCTAATACATCCGAGATTCACGCCCGGAGTGGGCTTTAGGGATCCGAGCTCCGCTCTGATCGCCCGACTCCCATCTAGCCGGACCCCTCATACTATTTAGCTAAAGCTGCAGCCGCATTTCACGCCATCATTGGCGTCGCCCCATCCACCCAGGACTTCCACCCGAATCCCTAGAGTGACAGCTGTGGACCGGTGTGTTGCAGAGAGGAGGAAAGGCATCCCATCACTGATCCGGCAGCGCTTCGCCGCCTTGCGCCACCCAGTGCAGCGCCTGAGCCTCCGGCCCTCGACGACCCTCTAGGCGAAGATCAGAGCTCCACGAGCTCATCCCCAGTCTATCTCTCACATTAGGTAATCTTAATTCTTTCTATTTTCCGTCAATTTCTGATTACCCCCAAATCACTCCGCCGCCTTCGTTTGTCGATTCCGACCATCTCCGTCACCCGATCGATCATCGGACTCGACCATCACAACCACGAGACCTCTCCTCACCTTCTGCACCCACTCACACCCCCTGTCTTGCCCCGGAGCAGGAACTTCGATATCCCTCGTCGGCGCATCGTCGGAGGTCTTCGTCCTGACGCACCCATTCCCCCATTCCATCTCTAACTGGGTCGAGGCACTTTGCCCTCGACCCAGCGAGCTTTCTATGTGGTTTTCCAGGTCCGAAGAGGCCCATCTGAGGACCTCAGCATCCAGGCACAGGAGCCCAGCTCCGCCGTCGTTGCCCGGTCTCCTTGGAGCTCCTTGGCGTCATCGGAGGAGTCCACCATCTGCGGGAGGTCGTGACGATCCTGTTCAACCCATTTGCAGACTCCAAGGAGGATCAGCGCAGCCGTGGTGCTCCGGTGAAGTTCGTCGGAGCCGTGTTCTTCCAAGATCCTCCAGAGCCATCCGTTCAGCCTCTGACTTGCCAGATTTCATCCGGACCGCTCGATCAGGCGAAGAGGAGGCTGTTATCTGCCACCGTCCGATAGACACGTGGCCGCTTCATCGCCCTTCATCCAACGAGGGGTGCCCTCATCCTCCACCGTCAGATCAGCCACGTGCGCACACCTCAGTCGTCAAATCCAAGCTAGCGTCCTTCGTTGAGGCGCAGCGTACCTCTACCGTCCGATCAGCCACGTGGCGCACCTCCAGCCCTCGGATAATAAGTGGGGTAAATTGTTCTTAGGCCCCCTCCTGTTTTGCATTTACGTTTTAGTATTGTAAATATTTTGTCCCGTGTTTTTATTTTGTAAAAATTGCATCGAGGACCTTCTTGTTTTCTGTATTTACTATTTAGTCCCTGTCTATGGTAGCCACGTGCTTCGACACGTGAGGACTTGGTGAAATTGCAATATATACCCTATAGTTCCTTGATGTTATTGTTTGTATGTATTTAAATTGGAATGACATTTAGGTCCCTCCGTGTCTGAGCCACGTGCTTCGCGCGTGATTGCCTAGGTTTTTTGTGCTTTTGGCCCTGATCTTTTATGCCGTGTTACTGATAGGCCCCAGGACTTTATTTTAATTACATTAAGGTCCATGTGCACTGTGTGTTTGTTTTGGATTTTAAAAAAAAATATCAAAACTAACCCAAATTGCGTGAAAATTGGAAACTGGCTCCTACCACTGTGTAAAATTTTCCCTAATTTTTGGGTACATTTTCGAGCATTTTTAGTATTTTTAAATATTCAAAAACCCTTGTTTTTCTGTCTGTGTAGTTTATAAAATCCTAAAAAAATATAAAAACTCTTTTAAAAATTACAAAAAATCAAGTTTTGTGTGTTTTTATTTGTTTGATTTTCTATCCCTTTTTGGCTATTTTTCGATTGATAAAAACCATAAAAATTAAAAAACCCTCAAAAACACATAAAAATTCTAGAAAATTATAGAAAATCCAAAAATTAATAAACTCTTCTTTTAAATTTTGCTTATTATTTCTATTTTCCAAGAAAAATACCTCCAGGCTATTTTAGGACCATTTTATATTTAAAATTGGTCCTCGCCTGATTGGACAGTTTTCTCTTATTTTTGCCTTCTTTCATTTTTAGAAAACTCCATAAAAATCATAAAATTCTCAAAAATTCACCAAAAACAGTAAAAAATCCATAAAACTTAAAAATATTTTTGTTTGAATTTTTTGACTATTTTTGAGTAATTAAATAATTGCTTGAAGTTGGTTGTTTTTGCCTTTTTATTATTTTCCTTATTATTTAAAATCCCCAAAAAAATAAAAATATTAAAAACCACCAAAAAAATATTTGTTTTATTTTCTTTTATTTCTCAACTACTTCGTAGGCCGCAAGGCCAACTCGTGCTCCCTGAGTCTGACCTTGGGTGCTACACCAGGCTAATCTCATAGCCCGGGCCACTATTTGTTTTTCTCTGATTTTATATCTCTGTTTGGTGGTCTGTCCTTTCTTTTTCTTGTTGAGCTGAGATCTCTATCGATCCGGGTCGCAACGACCTGAGAGTGATAATTTTTATCTGATCCGGATTGACTGAATCTTCGGCTCATCAGAATGGCGCCGTTGCCGGGGAGCACGGCTTAGTAGTCGTATTTTCTCGATTTTTATTTTCTTTTGATTTTCACAGCTTTCCACGGCTTTTTGTTTGTCCGCAGCTTTCACGGCTTTTTTTTTTCTTGCATTTTTATTTTTATTTCCATTTTTCCTATATTTTATTTTCTTCTGTTTTTGTTTGTTTTGCTTGTTTATTTTTATTTCTATTTTTGCATATATATATCCTGTTTTATTTTATTTGCTTCATTCACTTGGTTTGACACATTTTGATGTTTGCTTGCGAGGGCCCGAGGACCGAGGCAGCTCTTCTCGAAGAGCTGGCGCAACCGTGACAATCGGAGGCGGCTCCCTTCTGCACGGAGCCGTAGGAGAGCGCGAGGAGGCAATAGAGTGCGGGTGTAGATAGGACTAGCTTAGAATTTCTTTCCTTCATTATTTGAATTATTGTAATAAAACAGGGACAGGACACTCAGCAGGACACTTAGACTTTCGGGGTCTGTTTCGCCGAGCACCAGTGTGCTCGGGGGACCCCTCGATTTTCTTGCGGCTTTTATCATGGTTTCTTTTATTTCCTGCCTATTCGGTTTCTCGCGGTTTTCAGCCCCTAGCCTTAGGATTTTTGCTTGACTGTGACGTAATTTGTAGGGTCCAAACAACATAATAACTTTGCCTGTACCTATAGCTTGATTAATTGGACCAAGAATAAACGTCAATAAAAAGACTATTTGGTCACCTGCGGGGTCACGCGCCGCTAGAGGTCGTATACAGCGCTGGCAGGACCCGTTGTGGCGGGTACCGATCGACATCCGAGACCGGACACCAACCCCTCTTGATTGACCACTTAGCCATTGTTCTGTGGAGTAGAACTGCTTGCTTAGGGCTCGGATTTCCGCCTGCATCATTTAGGTAGTTTTATTTCTATCTTTAAATTCTGCGCGGATCATTTTGCATGTAGACTGCTTGAGTCAGGTACTCATTTCTTACTCTGCATGCATCATTGATTTCTCGCGCATCGGCTTTTTCGACTTCTCCCCCCGATTTTTGGACTTTTAATAATCAGGAGAACCGAAAAATTCGTTACGCGTTTGCTTTTATTTGAAAAATACCTAAAAATTTGAATCATAAAAATGGGACTGGTTAACTCTATTTGACCCTAAAAGACACCACACCAAAAAATTTGTCTTGGGGAAAGCAACCCCCTCATTGTCTGGTTTGCATGCGCGAGAGAGTGACCCGCATACTAGGCTAGAGCCATATCCGAGCCCCGATTTTACTACCGGCCTTTTATACGGGACAGTCTGGTTGGCGGATTGGATTCCTAACAGGTCACGTTAATCGCTCTACTATCTTGACTTGATCACCTAATAAAAACTGACAAGATAATTGACCGAACGTTTACGGTCTTTAGCTCACGTTGCATAGGTGAATCAGGGGTTTGCTTGCTGATCATTATTGTTTCCAGATCCCATCCGCCCGACTTGCCAGATCAAGATGATGGGCAGAAGGTCCCTTAGGCAGCCTCTGGCTGCACCGCTTCCCAGCACTTCTGCCCGCTCATCTAGGTTCGTTCGCGAGATCCCAGACCCACTCTCCGAACCTGAGTTCGACTCCACCCTGTTCCCCCTCGACCCTTCTTCTTCCGGTACAGAGATACCCGTGCCAGATGAGAGACTACAATCAGATGATTTATCGGCACCTGGGTTTGGATCTTTTGCCTTTGTAGAGACCATGGCCGGCAACAGTGACGACCGCACCACAAGTCCCCAGCCCCAGCAGACATTTATCATGGACCATGGTGCGATCAGCTCCACCCTGATCACCTCCCTCGAGACAGTTCAGCAGTAATTGAGGGATCAGGGAGCTTTTATGATCGAGATGAGGCGTGAGATGGAGCAGTTGACAGCCGACCGCGACCAGTGCGAGCCAGGAGACGGGCTGAGGAGACCTGATGATGCAGCAGTAGCCGCAGCAGCCGCAGCCGCAGTAGCAGCCGCCGCAGCCACGGCAGTACCGGACCAGCCGAGACCGATGCGGGAGTTACACAACCCCGGATCGGCGTTGACACATTGTTGGGTTGTTCTACCAGCCATCGTGGGGGACTTCAAGTCCCCCTGAACACTTTGCAACTCCTCCGCCGGTTCCATGGGCTCGCCACTGAGGGGCCCCATCTCCACCTACAGGAGTTCTTAATGATTTGTAGCACCATCCATGACAGACAGGTGGACGAGGATACCATACGGATGATTGCCTTCCCCTTCTCCTTTGCAGACAAAGCAGCCACCTGGCTGAAGCATCTGGGGAAGTTTGTCCACACCTGGGAGCAGCTCCGCACCGAGTACTTGAACAAGTACTATCCACTCGGGCGGACGAATGCAGCGAGGGCCCTGATCAGCAACTTCTCTATGCTCTCCAACGAGCAGTTCCATGAGGCATGGGACAGGTTTAGAGAGTTGACAGAAAGATGCCCGCACCATGAGATATCGAAGCCGAACCTTGTTCAGAGCTTCTTCTGCGGGCTGACACCAGAGCTACAGGGCCTCGTGAATGCTTCTTGTGGCGGGTCTTATTTCGCCAAGGATCATGATCAGGTCTGGGACATCTACGAGGAGATGGTAGAGAACTATATGGTGATGTCCCAGACCCGACTCTACACACAGGGATGCCCTCAGCCACAGACCGTGCAGTACCAGAGGATAGCACGGGTTGACGCCGGTCCATCCACTTCGTCAGCGGCAGCAGCACAGGCCGAGTCCACAGCCGCTGACATACGCATCATCAGCGAGAAGCTGGACCGAATGGAGATTGTCGAGAAGAAGCAGTGCCAGGGAATCACGCAGATGGAGCAGATGGCACAGACTCTGAGTGACCTGAAGACAGAGCTCATGTGTCTCCAGGAGGCACAGACGGCTTCCCAACCCCATCTTCAGGCACGAGGCGATCCGAGTAGCACCGGCTGCTCGTCCCAGTGCTCCAGCCACCAGCAGCCTAGACAGGTTCACCTTATACATGAGGAGTCATACCAGCAGCCACAACCCACCTACCTGTCACCACCATCTTCAGACACGCAGATGGTGGTCTACCAGCCGGATCAACCTCTGGCCGTACTCCCACCAGTCACCTTTGAGCCCGAGCCGTTGATGGATGTCAACGGGATTTGGTACGACCGTCCTCAGCCCGATATCCGACGAGACCATCCCGAATTCCATTTGTCAACCGGAGGTGCCAGTTCCCGGCAGTAGTCTCCGGGTCAGGGTGGCTAGTACGGCCATCAGAGAGATCACCAGCCGTAGCAGCCCCCGGTGTACCACCACAAGCAGCAACAGTCACAGCAGTATGGTCCTCGTCCCTATCAGCAGGGACAGTCTTGGAGGCGTGATCAGCCTCAGCAGCAGCAGTATCATCCCCAGTCATACCCCTCTCACCCACAGCACCAGCTACAATGGCCTCACTACCAGTGAGGCCACCCGTCAGGCTCTCATGGGCCATCCTATGAGAGCCCCGCCTTGGATGACATAGCCCGCCTCCTTACCGATCATCAGGCTACTTTTAGACGGGAGATGGATGAGTTCCGCCAGGAGATGCGGGAGATTGTGAGAGGGAAGGCTGCCATACCTACCCAGATCGAGCCCAATCCGAACAATCTCAAGAGGAAATCTGAGCAGGTAGATTTCACAGAGTATGCCACTCCTAGTGATACATTGAAGATATGTCTGCATATTTGTTTGATAATGATTTTGTCACACTTAGGAGCGGTAGGATGCCAGCAGGCGGTGCCTCGTCTGAGCGACACCCCGAGGACACTTCCAGAGCGCCAGGCGAGGAGGAGAGCAGTGCTGATGCTGCTAGAGATGATGACGGTGGTACTGATGCCACCATGGATGTTGATCCCACCGACGGTACTGAGGGCGTCGCTTCACCAGATGGAGGAGGTGGTACTGACGCAACCGATGTTGCCGAGCCAGAGCGCGGTGCTGAGGCCGTGAGTCTACCAGCCGAGGGTGGTGCTGATGCCACCGTTTTCACTTCTGAGAGTCCTGTAGTCTTTACTTCTGTTCATGTATCTCATGACACTTCTGGCAATAAAGGAAAGTGTTTATTTTCTTCTGGTCCACCTGTGGTGCTTGATGTATGTGTGGATCCTGCCATCGAGCAGCTTAGACCCTCTCCTAGTCCTTCATCTGAGAAGGACCCTGTGATCCCCTTTCCTAGAGCACTCCACATGGGGAAGGGGAAGAAAACCGAAAATCCCAAAAAAAAGAAGCAGGAAGAATTCAGCCTGCAGATGATCGACCGCTTCCACATTCAGCTGACTCTTCAGGAGGCTTTGCAGCACATCCCTCTACTCCAGAGATCACACAGAGATAGGACTACAGTTAGGAGGAAGAGGCGGAACCGCCAGTCCGAGATCCATGTACTGACCAGAGCCACTTGTTTTGCGATCCAGAACCGTCTGCCGGCCAAGAGGCCAGATTCAGGAGCCACATATGTCAGATGCCACATCAGAGAGTAGAGCTTCAACCGCACTCTATTAGACAGCGGTTCATCGATCAACCTACTTACAGCATCCCTACTCGACCGCTTCGAGTTGGGCACTCTATGATAGAGAAGGGCAGTCCTTCAGTTTGCTGATCGATCTGTCAAGAGGCTGAAGAGGTTGCTGAGGGACGTAGTCGTCACGATTCAGGGCCTGCAATTCCCCGTGGACTTCGTAGTGTTGGACATGGAGATCCCTGAGTCAGTGACAGATACTGATGAATCTCCATTTCATCACCTTTATTCTATCATTTTGGCCTTAAAAACCCCGGCAAATGCATGTAAATAACAGTTATTTGTACATAATAGCATTCATTATTCATTGTATTTATTGTACATTAAATAAGGTTTTTAATGCCAAAATTATAGAATAAAGAGAAGAAAAGAAAAAGGAATAAAATATTGAAGATATTTTATGACCCAAACCCCGAGACCAAGGCCAGCATGGTATTGGTCGACAAGGAATAAAGTAGGGGGAGATAAGGGCCAATTATACATTAAATACCTCATTTATTTATTCATTTATTCATGCATTTTGACACCTATTTTGTACATAATTATTTATTCATCAAATAAAGAAACTTTGTTCATGAAAGTTGTAGATAATAATGTAAATAAAAATACAAAATTGAGTTTGTATAAAAATAATATTCAGTGTATATTTTATATACAGAATAAAAAGCAAAAATCTCAACTTCACAGACCCATCTCTTGCAAATAAAAACTCCAAATCACCCAAACTCACCTCTAATTGTATATACCATTCCAAGAACTATTTTATAAAATTGGTTTCATAATTTTTAGAGTCTATTTGTGGAAGTTAGGTTTTTGGCCCTTCTTGTACATAATACCTGATTAAAATATTCATTTTATTCAATATTCATTATTTTTATAAATTCATATTTTTAGAATTTTGTAGATAATGTATATAATTCATGTACATATTGACATTAGAATAAAACCAAAAATAATTTGTAAAATAAAATAAGCCTAGGTAATACCTAGGCAAAGTACCTATGCTACCTATATGTACATAAATAAAAGGGATTTTTATTCTTTTATTCATTTATATTTTTATAATAATGTATATAGTATATATAACTTATTAAAAATACAAATCCAAAAAAAACAAATAAAATTCATTAAATAAATAAAATGTAAATAATATATAGGTAAACTACCTATAAATATACCTACATATACATAAACACATTTATTCAAAAATGTAAAGAAACTCATAAAAATGAAATAAAAATATATTTATACTCATAAAAATAAGTTATAAATTTATAAAATAAGAAAATAAAATAATTAAATAAAATAAACAAAATAAAAATAAATATATATAAATATACTTATAAATACATTATTTTAATAAAACCGTAATAAAATACTTCAAAAAAATAAATAAAAATCATAAATAAATACTATATTAATTTACAAACATTTTTTATTTCATAGGTAAAACCTAATTAATTCATTTAATACATTAAATAATTAGGTCAAGATCGGTCCGAGGTGGACCAATCAGGGGCCAGGGAAAGTTGACCTCCGGTCAACTCCCCCTGCGCCTCTGACTGACCCGTCAGACCTGTCGCTTCCCCCATTTTCTTGCCTTTTTCCCGCTCGATTGATCTCTCCATCGACAATAATCACTTCACGAGATTTACTCTCCCTTCATCCATGATCCCTGCCGATCATCTAGATCCTTTGTACATAGCTCGTATAGCCGGCTACAGCCCGGTCAATAAGGTTGCCCAGTTTATGTATAAATAAAGAACCTTCGCCTCCTCTTCAATTTTGGTCAGCATTCAGCCAATCCCTTCCCCGAATTCGGTCATGGCGATGTTCCTTGTGACAGGAGGAGCTCGCCAGCACCTTGAATCGATCGGAGAGGCGGAGGTTGCACCCACGGCGGCGCTCCTGCAGCCGCCCTGCTCCCTGGCGTCTCTCCAGGTATAAGAGCTGCGCCTTTACATTTTTAGGTAGATTTTCATATCAGCATTTTATTCCTATCATTTATTTTGCATTTAGATTCGTAGATTAGCCTAGTTTAAGTAATTCGAAGTTCGCCGGAGCTCAGCTCCGGCGACTTCCCCACCGTACCCCCGTCTGTTTTCCGACTCGCTTTCGCCCTCATTTCGTTCCCCTTCGCCTTCTCCACCTTCCAGCCACCTCCTATCAACCGGAGCCTCCTTGGTTCCGCGAATCGAAGCTTCTCCATCACCCTTCGCCGGAGCTTCCTCGCCCAACATCATCCCCGTGCTTCCAGCTTCAAACCCCGGGTCGAGGGTGACGCCCTCGAGCCCCTCTACCTTCCTGTGCAGGTTAGGTGCGCCAAAGAGCACCAGGAGTCGATTCGCACGCGGGCGGAGGTACCTGGAGCTGCGTTTCTTCCCCGAGCTCGTGACGCCGCTCCAGGGCACCTCTGGCCTATCTACCACCTCTAGCGCATAGAGCGACCCTCCAGGAAGCATCTTGGACCTTCAGGTGTGGCGAAGACCGGCAAGGGAGAGAGATCGAGGAGGAAGAAGCTCGTCCCGGTGAGCTTTCTTCCCTGTTCTTGCACGTGTGCTCCCAGCCGTTGGATGAAGACAAAGGCCCAGTTCGATTGCCAGCCGTCCGATGAAGCGATGCTACGACCGTCCGATCACGCGAGTGATCTAATCCCTTCCGCTCATCGGCGAAGCGTCATCGGCGCACGTGGAGGCGCCACGTGGATTAGTGAGAGAAGATCAGCCGTTGGATGAGCGCCTATTGGGGGTAATTTTCACTTGTACCCCTTCCTTTTTGTATATTTAATTTTTAATCTTGTAAAATAAATTGCACGTTGTAAATAATTGTAAATTTTGCAGAAAGGACCATGAGTTTCTTATAATTACATTTAGGTCCTTCCGCAACTCACGTGCAGTCCCACGTGAGGCGCGTGAAAATTGCATGTAACCCCTGGCGGCTTTTGTTTATTGTAAAATAGTTCTAAAAATTAAATTAAATGTTTATTCCTGTTGTCTTTTTGCACTGATGCCCTTGGAATTTATTATATTTGCAAAAATACCCCTGCCAGGCTGTTTGATTTTTGTATCCTTTATGTATTTATTAAAATTACCTATGAGGCTTCTAAAAATTCATAAAAATTAAGATAGATGCTCCATGTAGTGTTCTTCCACGCCTAAATTTTAGTTTACATTTTTTGCATTTTTCCTAATTATTAAAAATGAAAAATAAGCCATTTTTGCACTGACTAATTTAAAAAATGCAAATAAATTATAAAATGTTTTCGAAAAATTCTAAAAAAATCATATATGGTATTATTATACCTATATTGAGTCCAGAAATTGAAAAACCCTAAAAATGTGAAAAAGAAAAATAAAGAAATCAGAAAGCTCCAAAATCCAACAAAAAAATAGAAAAATCCTTTAAAAACCATAAAAATATATTTTTCTCTTTTATAATTATCTATGTATTATTATTAATGTATTAAAATTACTTTGGGAATTTTTGGAGTTTATTTTATATTTTTAAAACCCAAAATATATTCGGCTAGTTAATTAGTCCTATATTAAGGGCTATTTTGAAATTAAAAATACATAAAAATTAGAAATATTTCAGAAAAATAACAAAAAAATTAGAAAAATATTAAAAAGCTAAAAAATTTATATCTATGTGTATATTTAGTATTTATGTCTCTCTATATATATATAGAATATATTATTCTTCTCTCTCTTCTTATATATACATCTCTTTATATATATTATATAATATATACATATCTATATATTATATGATTACAAAGATAAAAAGAAAATAAGAAAATATAAAATATAAAAACAAAATAAAAATTATAAAAACAAAAATTAAAAAAATATATATATAAAATCCAAAACCCACAAAAACAATAAAAGGACATGAACAATTTATTGAATAATTACACAACACACATACAACCATTCGCCTCCCAGTGTTCGACCTCTACTTGTGCTTACTCCTATGCACATTTACATGTAGAGTTATAATAAATTTTAACTCCACATTTTTGGATATTCATTGCATATATTATTGTGGGTTAATTGTTGATCGATCTGGGGATTTCGTCTGAGGTCAACTCAGCGACTGTCTCTCCGCCTTGTGGAAAGATACGACCTTGGGAAATCCCCTTTCATCAAATGGCACCGTTGCCGGGGAGGCAACGGATTTTGTATGATTTTGTGAGCTTAGTTGTTCATTTATTTAGTTTTTTGCTCATGTCCTTAATTTATTTATTTGTGTGATTTTTATTTTTATTTAACACTATTTGATTGATTGTTCTGACCATCTCCTTTCTTTGTTTGTGATGCGAGGGACCGTCGAGCGAAGGAGGACCTCCTAGGAGGACCAATGCACCCAAGCAAGGTGGAGTTGGCTCTTCTATGCCCAGCCAACAGAAGAGAGCATCCATGACAGAAGAAGGAGAATTTTTGAAGACAGTCTCTATTTTTATGCATTTTATTTTATTTTCTTATGTATATTCATGTGAGAGAGTGACACTTAGAATCATGTAATAATACAGGACTCTCACAGGTACACTTCGACTCCCGAGGTCCATTGCCTGAGGGATTGTTCCCTTGGGGGCCTCGATGATTTTGACGCTTTTCTTTTTCTTTATTTTATTTTATTTTTATTATTTTGTGTGAATGAGCCTTAGCTTAGGATTTGCTTGCTCGTAGAGTTAGGTCCAAACACCCTAATTATTTGCATGTACCTATAGTTCGTTTTGGACCTAGATCAAACTCTAAACAGCCGTTCATTTATCTCTTAGCCTTTGTGCCACAACGAGCCCCGCAAAGCGCTTTCTCCTAAACTCAAGTGTGTTGAGCAGAGGAGGGGTGAGACAAGACCTGACCTTTTTGAGGCTAAAGATGAATGAGCGACTTGTGGTTCTTCATGATAATAGCAATTTTTGTACCTAGGGCGATTTCTTCGATTTGCATTTGCATATAGCATAGGTTTCAAATTCTGTTCTTCATCCCGCATGGAGAGAGCTGGGAGGCACTGTAAGTCTTCTTATTTAGCATGCATCATCGATTTTCGACTTGCAAGGCTTTCCCGATCTTCTCCCTCTGATTTTGCCAACCTAGGATGCTTAATGGAAATTGTAACCTCGATAGGCACGTGCATTGAAAATACCAAAAAAAAAGTGATAACTTAAATAAAATCAGGACTGATAACTCTATTCGACCTAAAAATAAAACATAATGGACTTCCTTGTCTTGGGGAGAGCAACCCCCTCATTGTATGCGTTTTACTTGCTCACGTACACACTAAGGAGTAGAGCCCAAACCCCATTAAGCCTCCTAAGTGATTGTACAATTTTTGTGATTCTCACCTAACTCTAAAAATGAAAAGATAAATGACCGTCACCTGATGGTCTTCACTGTGTTGAGTAGGTGAATTGGGGGTCTGCCTTGTGTCTTGATTGTGGCTTGGAGTCCATTGTGCTTTTCATTCATTACTAGAGTAGTCGGTCCCGTCCGTGTGAGTCATGCATTTTTCATCTTTGAGTCTCTCTACCTCTCTTATACATATCTCTCTTCATCTGCATTGAGTCATGATATTGGCGCTCGAGCTCAATCATTCTTCGCCAAGTCCTTTGTTTCCCTCTTCTTCATCACTCTCCTCGTATTCTTCGTACCATCATCATTCTCTGGTTCAGGGAGAGCATTCTCCTTGAACCACCATTTTGACGGTGTTCCCGCCATGTGTGGAACACCCAATTTTGTCTATGTCCCGATCTTCTAGCCCTGTATCACTCTTCTACCACCCACGATATTGGCATGCCCGCTCAATCAGCTTCTCCTCCCCATTGTGTACCTTTCTTATCCATCTTCCTCGTGTCCTCCGTATCACCTCTCCCTTTCACCCGGGAATGCTGTGCATATTGATGAGGCCCGCATCGGGGATTATTTATACAGATTATTGGTGTAAGCCGGGCCATGATGTTGAGGTTGCTGAGATTGATTTGGTGGATTTGTTTTTGGTACATGAATATGGGCTTCGTGAGGATTTTTGCTGATGCATAGAGCATAGGTGTGAAGCATTATTGAGGAATTTTAGTTCTCGCACACCGGATTGAGGATGTGATATGATGCGATGCCTTGGTGATGATTTCATGAGTATTGATAGATCCATCTATCTCGAGGTTCCACCCATCTTGATTCTAAGGATTGACTGCTTATTCTGATATGGATTGCCCGGTAAGGGTGTGCGGATCCTACATGATCTCTCATCTTCCTGATTGACCTATCCTTGATCTCCTGACTCTCTAACCCACCCTGGCACTTAGAGGATTCCTGACTATTTTTCGTGCCATCTCAGCTGACTGGATTGACCCAAGGGATGTTCGGTGAATGACATGATTATTTGCTCCCTTGCGATCTTATGCCCTCCAAATGATTGAATGATTTATTGCTTTTGAGGACCTGAGATGACTTGCCAGCATTCCCATGGCCCACATTGATCTAACTCACATTACTCCCCGAGGACTGTCTGCGGGAGAATGCGATAATTTCTAGGACTGCGGTTTCATTCACTGCTTTGGTCGCCATTGTGATGGGTCCTGAAATCGAGTCAGATGCTACGCTTGATTGGCCTCCCCCTGTGATTGTGTACCTGACCTGTCAGTACACGAGGCCAATGTACTAGACTCATCTGAGTCCACTCTCCTTGACGGTCCTCTCAAGGCAGAGCTCCACTTTTTTGATTATTCCATGCCTAGTTCATAGCTCTCCGAGGGTTATCTGCGAGAGGCTATGACACAATATAGCTCTCTTGGTCTCTTCTGCTGGTAGCCGATCTGTCGCCTACCGAGACCGTTTCTATGATCCGTCTGATGGAGCAGGCTCCTTTGAGCCCGCTCTCCTTGACGACCCTCGGAAGGTTGAGCTTATGTTCTGATTATTCATTAACAAGCATGTACTACTCCCCGAGGGTTATCTGCGGGAGGGTACATCACCTTGTAGGTACTCAACTTCATTTCTGGTGTCTCCTTTCTGTTGGAGCACGGAGCCGAGTCTTCTGATTATGCTCTGATTTTGCTCACCTTGAGGAACCTCGCAAGAGTGAGCCGTATATTGTGTTGTTCGGTGTCTTCTTGTGACTTTCAGATTATATCACCACCGTGCATCACATAGTCTCATATGCCTTATTTCCGATCTATCTGAGACCATGATTGACTAGGAGGAGTCTGTACTGCTCTTTCTTCCTCCTGGTCTTCCGGTATCGGCTCTGTTTCCTCATGTTGACTATATGAGCCGATTGACTGCTTCATGCTACTGGACCCGATATCCAACTTTTCGACCTGTTGTCCCCGGTAACCGACACCCACCTGACTGCATATCAGGATGTCTTTTCACCTTCTGGATGCGCCCTCGTTCTCACAGGGAGACGACGACGAGAGTACGGTCGTCGCTTACTAGACACCGTCCTGTACTTCACTCGTTTTTCACCGCTTGTATATATGTGTACCTTTTTCATTCTTTCTCCTGTATGTTCTGTGTGCCCCAGATCTACCGCCACATCTTTGTGTCTGTACTTAGGACGTACCTTGTCCTAGGTATAGGGGGCACACACATAGTTGTTCTTTCATTGCACATTTTCATCGCTCCTATTGTTGCCTGTACTAAGGGATATCTCACCCTAAGTATAGGGGGAGTGATGTGTATATTCTCCACGATCTTTTCATCAATCTGTATATATCTCTCTTTTCTTCTTTTCTTCTTTTCTTCTTTTCCTTTTCATATTTCTTTATCTCAATAAAAGGTGTCGCCCCTTTGTGTCAGTTTTCTGTGCTTAGGACGTACTTTGCCCTAAGTATAGGGGGGATGCACCCGTGATTTGTTAATTCTATGATCTGTTTAATCCCACCCTTGACCCTCCCTGCTTTGTGTACAGTCTGCTATACTAAGGATTACTTGATCCTAAGTATAGGGGGGACGGTCAACTTCTCATTCGTTCATCTCTTATTTGTATATTATTTAGACTTGTCTATACTCAGTACGAGTTATGTCTTCTCTTTTTCTTTTCCGATCTATGAGGACATAGCTCAAGCTAAGTATAGGAGGGTCGTATATACTATGTATATACTTTAGCCATAACTCGTACTTTTGTAATAATATGGCTAAAAATTCATTAAAAACCTTAATAAAAAGATGCGTTTGTTTCTCAAATTCTTTTTGTATATACTAATTAATAAATCAGGTGAAAATGTTTTTTGCAAAATGTTTGAAAAATAGTTTGAAAATCTTCGTGAACATTTATTGAAAACTATTTTGAAAACGTTTTGTTACATGTTTTCAACCTGTGTAAAAATGTGTGGTTTGTAAAAAGTTCTTTTCTTTGTGTGAATAAAATATTTGAAAAAAGATTTGCAAATGGTTTGAAAAATGGTTGCAAAAATATTTTGAAAATCTATATATACTGTTTTGAAAAACCTTTGCAAAATGATTTTCAAATATGTGTACATGTTTGTAAAAATGTTTGTAAAACTTATTTTGGACTATAGTTTCCAAGAATTGTTTGAAAAATTTGTGTCAAATAAATTTGAGGAATAGTCACATATAACAAAAATAATAATAATTATTATAAATAAAAATAAGTAAAAATAAACAAAATTCTTTAATAAGTGTAAATATATATCTATAAATAAAAACTAAATTGTAAATTCTTAATTCCTGTAAAATAAATCGGCATGCCCGTGTAAATAGTTGTATATATTTTCTATTTTGAGTGCCCAAATTATTTTACTTGCAAAAAAAAAATCTTTGTTGAAAAATTTATCTCCTTGATTTCAAAATTCTTTGAAAATTTGCATTATTCTTTGCATATTTGTAAATAGCATTTGCATAGCATTTATATTCTTTGATTGAGCTTGATGTTTGAACTAGTCCAATAAAATCGAAGATTGGAGCTTAGTTAGACCTTACTGCACCTAATCGCACTGGAACCTTATGGGAACTAGGTTTAAGGTACTTCAGGTCTATTCAGACTTAATTCTTTGAGAAATCAGGGCTGGGTTCAAGTCACCTCAGTGGACTAACTAGAACTTTTCGAAACACACGTATGACTCTTGCCGACCGTGACCTAACTTGGACACTTGCACCTTTCACTTTGCTCAACTCAGTTGGAGTGGTGAGGGGGTTGGATTTGCCTGTCTGAGACGCACACGGGTGGAAACATTCGTCCTCGTCTAGGGAGGGAAGTGCACCCCAACCTGGTCCAATAGCCATGTGGTCTAAAGACAGGAGATTGTGGGTTGCGATAAAGCTTCAAAAGAGGGATAGTCTTCCGTCTCAAGAGGAAAAAGTCCTTTTGTAAATGCTACTGTAAATAGTATGTTTGAAAAAAAATGGTCAGGCCTGTAAAAAAATAAAATGCCTGTAGAGTATATATATAGAGAATAAGCAAGCTTGAGCATCAAAGTTATACCATGTGAGCCTGCAGCTGGATGACTTGACTTCACTGGTCTTGCATCCCAGGATAGGTAGCTACACTGGCTACCGTCCATTCTTCTCTTCAACCCTCCTCTTGAGCTGGATGCCACTTGAACTTAGAAGGGAATTCCCTGCTCCTCGAGGAAAGAGCTATTGGATTAGGGAATCATTGGGTTGTCATTCTAGAGAAGTCAGTCTCTTTGTCATTTCAGCTGGGGAGAGCCACCATCACTTACACCGTACAAGTCAGCTTCATAGTCATAGGGTTTCCGTATGATGTAGGCTAGTTCTGACCTGGCTATTGAGGTGATTTGAACCAAGTTCTGTGACTCTCGAAGGCTGTTGTGTTCTAAATCTGGTTCCCGACTAGGTTCCACACACATTCTCACACCAAGGTCTAACCTGAGCTCCAAACTTTGATTTTGTACAGATAAGTTTAATAATCATAATCAATTCAATTTATTCTTTGAATCCTTTATTTTTGCTTTTTCTTTTCTTCTTATTCTCTGTTCTTTTTGTACTTATTGCATAAGTGTTTGCTAGGGACTAGCAAAGGCAAGTATAGGGGGGTGATGAATCTCCATTTCATCACCTTTATTCTATCATTTTGGCCTTAAAAACCCCAGCAAATGCATGTAAATAACAGTTATTTGTACATAATAGCATTCATTATTCATTATATTTATTGTACATTAAATAAGGTTTTTAATGCCAAAATTATAGAATAAAGAGAAGAAAAGAAAAAGGAATAAAATATTGAAGATATTTTATGACCTAAACCCCGAGACCAAGGCCAACATGGTATTGGTTGACAAGGAATAAAGTAGGGGGAGATAAGGGCCAATTATACAATAAATACCTCATTTATTTATTCATTTATTCATGCATTTTGACACCTATTTTGTACATAATTATTTATTCATCAAATAAAGAAACTTTGTTCATGATAGTTGTAGATAATAATGTAAATAAAAATACAAAATTGAGTTTGTGTAAAAATAATATTCAATGTACATTTTGTACACGGAATAAAAAGCAAAAATCTCAACATCACAGACCCATCTCTTGCAAATAAAAACTCCAAATCACCCAAACTCACCTCTAATTGTATATAGCATTCCATGAACTATTTTATAAAATTGGTTTCATAATTTTTAGAGTCCATCTGTGGAAGTTAGGTTTTTAGCCCTTCTTGTACATAATACCTGATTAAAATATTCATTTTATTCAATATTCATTATTTTTATAAATTCATATTTTTAGAATTTTGTAGATAATGTATATAATTCATGTACATATTGACATAAGAATAAAACCAAAAATAATTTGTAAAATAAAATAAGCCAAGGTAATACCTAGGCAAAGTACCTGTGCTACCTATATGTACATAAATAAAAGGGATTTTTATTCTTTTATTCATTTATATTTTTATAATAATGTATATAGAATATATAACTTATTAAAAATACAAATCCAAAATAAAAAAAATAAAATTCATTAAATAAATAAAATGTAAATAATATATAGGTAAACTACCTATAAATATACCTACATATACATAAACACATTTATTTAAAAATGTAAATAAACTCATAAAAATGAAATAAAAATATATTTATACTCATAAAAATATGTTATAAATTTATAAAATAAGAAAATAAAATAATTAAATAAAATAAACAAAATAAAAATAAATATATATAAATATACTTATAAATACATTATTTTAATAAAAACGTAATAAAATACTTCAAAAAAATAAATAAAAATCATAAATAAATACTATATTAATTTACAAACATTTTTTATTTTATAAGTAAAACCTAATTAATTCATTTAATACAATAAATAATTAGGTCAAGATCGATCCGAGGTGGACCAATCAGGGGCCAGGGAAAGTTGACCTCCGGTCAACTCCCCCTGTGCCTTTGACTGACCCATCAGACCTGTCGCTTCCCCCATTTTCTTCCCTTTTTCCTGCTCAATTGATCTCTCCATCGACAACAATCACTTCATGAGATTTACTCTCCCTCCATCCATGATCCCCGCCGATCATCTAGATCCTTTGTACATAGCTCGTATCGCCGGCTACAGCCCGGTCAATAAGGGTGCCCAGTTTGTGTATAAATAAAGAACCTTTGCCTCCTCTTTAATTTTGGTCAGCTTTCAGCCAATCCCTTCCCCAAATTCGGTCCCGGCGATGTTCCTTGTGACAGGAGGAGCTCGCCAACACCTTGAATCGATCAGAGAGGCAGAGGTTGCACCCACGGCGGCGCTCCGGCAGCCGCCCTGCTCCCTGGAGTCTCTCTAGGTATAAGAGCTGCGCCTTTACATTTTTAGGTAGATTTTCATAACAGCATTTTATTCCTGTCATTTATGCATTTAGATTCATAGATTAGCCTAGTTTAAGTAATTCGAAGTTCGCCAGAGCTCAGCTCCGGCGACTTCCCCACCGTACCCCCGTCTGTTTTCCGACTCGCTTTCGCCCTCATTTCGTTCCCCTTCGCCTTCTCCACCTTCCAGCCACCTCCTATCAACCGGAGCCTCCTTGGTTCCGCGAATCGAAGCTTCTCCATCACCCTTCGCCGGAGCTTCCTCGCCCAACATCATCCCCGTGCTTCCAGCTTCAAACCCCGGGTCGAGGGTGACGCCCTCGAGACCCTCTACCTTCCTGTGCAGGTTAGGTGCACCAAAGGGCACCAGGAGTCGATTCGCACGCTGGCGGAGGTACCTGGAGCCGCGTTTCTTCCCCGAGCTCGTGACGCCACCCCAGGGCACCTCTAGCCGATCTACCACCTCCAGCAGATATCTATGTGTATATTTAGTATTTATGTCTCTATATATATATAGAATATATTATTCCTCTCTCTCTCTCTTCTTATATATACATCTCTTTATATATATTATATAATATATACATATCTATATATTATATAATTAAAAACATAAAATGAAAATAAAAAAATATAAAATATAAAAACAAAATAAAAATTATAAAAACAAAAATTAAAATATATATATATATATAATCCAAAACCCACAAAAACAATAGAAGGACATGAACAATTGATTGAATAATTACACAACACACATACAACCATTCGCCTCCCAGTGTTCGACCACTACCTGTGCTTACACCTATACACATTTACATGTAGAGTTATAATAAATTTTAACTCCACATTTTTGCATATTCATTGCATATATTATTGTGGGTTAATTGTTGATCGATCTGGGGATTTCGTCTGAGGTCAACTCAGCGACTGTCTCTCCGCCTTGTGGAAAGATACGACCTTGGCAAATCCTCTTTCATCAGATACCCCCATCATTTTAGGTTGCCCGTTCTTGGCCACAGCCAAGGCATTGACCGACCATGATAGCGGGAAGGTATACTTTCGCGTCGAGGGAGAGAGTGTACAAATAGAGACGGTCGAGGACATCAGAGCCAGAGATTCAGCATGCTCAGACACTACTTCCGAGACAGAGCAGATGACAGATGCTGGGTCAGACATCCACCAGGACTACAGCTTCGTGATTACAGATGATGAGGCAGTATGGGCAAATCCAGTCGCACAGGCCATCCTCTCACCTTTAGAGTCCGCTGATGCAGAGACGCCAGTAGAGGAGAGCTTGGAGAGCGCATTCCTGGTCCAGTATACCGTTGAGGCAGCAGAGTCGGTTCTTGACCGTGAGACAGATTTATTTTGTGATGATATACAGATCCCTCGGAGTAAGATGTTGATTGGGCAGAGTTTGATGATCTTATCCCATGTCTGACTTCCACTGAGCCTGCAGCTAGGGAGGAGGTAGATGCCGAGCAGAGCAGAGACAGTCCGGCAAAGCAGCCTTCTCCAGATTCAAAGTGTGAGCGAGAGTTTCAGTTCTCCCATGCGGATTTGGCAGCTTTCACTCAGAGTTTTCAGAGGCCAGATCCACCAGCACCCAGTTGTCCAGAGCTGAAGCCACTTCCTGCGTCGCTGAAGTATAGGTTCCTTGCGGGTGAGCATGTGATGTACCCAGTCATTATCTCCGCCGATTTGACTGGAGAGCGGGAATCCCGTCTGATGGGGGTTCTTGAAAAGAACCGCAAGGCCAAAGGATGGAGCGTAGCCGATCTCCAGGGGATAAGTCCGGCCCTATGCTCCCACCATATCTATCTCGAGGGGGAGGCAAAGCCGTCGCGTGAGTTCCAGCGGCGGTTGAACCTGAATCTGAGAGAGGATGTCATGAAGGAGATCTAGAAATGGTGGAGCACTGATTTTATCTACCCCATCTCCGACTCCAAGTGGGTCAGTCTGTTGCATGTGGTGCCCAAGAAGACGGGCATCACTACAGTTGTCAGCGAGTCTGGAGAGGAGATCGCTACCCGGGTACCCACTTCTTGGCGGGTCTGCGTAGATTACAGACGACTCAACCAGGCCACCAAGAAGGATCATTTCCCCCTACCCTTTATAGATCAGATCATTGAGAGACTGCCTGGGAAGAGCAATTACTATTTTCTGGATGGGTACTCCAGCTACAATCAGGTGGCCATCGCTCCCGAGGACCAGGACAAGACTACCTTCACTTGTCCCTTCGGCACATACGCCTTCAGACGCATGCCATTTGGGCTATGCAACGCCCCTGCGACTTTTCAGAGATGCATGTTGTCTATCTTTTCGGACATGGTGGGGGAGTGCTTGGAGGTCTTCATGGATGATTTCTCGGTCTACGGCGATGGATTCGACTCCTGTCTTGACTGCCTAGACCGAGTCCTTCAGCGATGCATTGAGGTTCACCTAGTGTTGTATTGGGAGAAGAGTCACTTCATGGTGACTCAGGGGACGGTGCTTGGCCATATCATCTCCAATAGGGGCATGGAGGTTGATCCGGCCAAGGTAGATGTCATTAGAAAAATCGCACCACCGTCCAATTTGCGGCAGTTACGGTCTTTTCTGGGGCACGTCAATTTCAACTGGCGCTTCATTTATGATTTCAGTAGGATTACCCGACCATTGACTGATCTGTTGACGAAAGACACCGAGTTCCTTGTCGATGACAAGTGTCTTTCGTCATTTGAGACTCTCAAGAGATGTGTTGTAGAGGCTCCTGTTCTCCAGCCGGTTGATTGGTCTCTCCCATTCGAGATTATGACGGATGCCTCCGATTTTGCCGTAGGAGCCGTGCTGGGACAGAAGAGGGATGGAGTCCCATTTGCCATTCACTTCGCTAGCCGTACATTGGATGCCGCACAGCGGAACAACACAGTCACTGAGAAGGAGATGCTAGCCGTAGTTTTTGCCCTAGATAAGTTCAGATCTTACATCATCAGATTTAGGGTGACCATATACACTGATCATACCGCCATAAGGTACCTCATGGAAAAGAAGGATGCCAATGCCAGATTGACCAGATGGATCCTTCTACTCCAGGAGTTTGACATAGAGATTAAGAATAAGCCTGGAGTCAAGAATGTGGTGGCGGATCATCTCTCTCGATTAGAGCATCTTGAGGATTCTGAGCAGACTAAGCCTATATGTGAGACCTTCCCAGATGAGGCGATCCTTGCTATCGCCTCTCTCCCGTGGTTCACCGATATTGTGAACTTTCTTGTTGCTAAGAAAGTTCCACAGGATTGGCCCAGGCAGAGACTTGAGACCTTCCTCGCAATGGCCAAGTCCTACCACTGGGAGGATCCCATCCTTTACCATGAAGGAGGGGATAGCGTCTGGCGTAGGTGCATTCCTCAGGAGGAGCACCATAGCGTCCTCACTTACTGCCACAAGCTTGAGGCAGGAGGACATCACTCTGTGAGGAGAACGGCATAGAAAGTGCTCCAATCTGGCCTATGGTGGCCTACCCTTTTCAAGGACTCTGATGAGTTCGTGAAGAGGTCTACTGACTGTCAGAGGATGGGCTCTTGTGGACAGCGTGATATGATGCCGATGCATCCCATTCACTTCTGTGAGGTTTTTGACACATGGGGCATCGATTTCATGGGTCCATTCCCTAAGAGTCAGGGATTCGAGTACATTTTGTTGGTCGTGGATTATGTTAGATGTTGGGTTGAGGCCATCGTTCGGGGTACCTCGAATGTTGATATCTGACGGGGGGTCTCATTTCGTCAACGACCAGGTGAAGGCCCTTGCTAGTGAGTTCGGCATAGACCATCGAGTTGCCACTCCATACCATCCTCAGACGAATGGTCTTGTCGAGGTGTCGAACAGGGAGATCAAGACTATATTGCAGAAAGTCGTCCGCCCTGACCGAAAGGATTGGTCACAGCTTTTGGACTCGGTCTTGTGGGTATATGGGACGTCTTTCAAGACACCTTTGGGCACATCTCCCTTTTGCCTCGTTTATGGCAAGCCGTGCCATTTACCTGTTGAGTTGAGACACAGGTCACTTTGGGATGTTACAGATATACTTTTGGATCCAGACAGTGTAGGAGATCAGAGGAGGGCAGAGTTAGCCGCCTTGGAGGAGCTTCGTGATACCGCCTTCTCAAACAACCTACAGTACAAGGAGAGAGTGAAGGAGTGGCATGATTCTCATATCAGCAACAAACATTTTGAGCCAGGACAGAGAGTATGGCTGTTTGATGGTAGGCTTCGTCTATTTCCAGGGAAGCTACAGAGCAAATGGAAGGGACCGTATTTAGTAAGAAAGGTACACGACAATGGGAGTATCGACATATCTGAGTTGTCTTTTGAGAGTACCTTTCGAGTGAACGGTCAGCGACTCAAGCCATATCTTGATCATGAGCCGTGAGTCGTTGATGTTGCCCCTATTCACTTTGCGTGAGATGTGGTCTCTTGACTCACATCTATTGCATCTCATGCCTGATTATCACTGTTCTCCTGACTTGTATAGATCCAGTGGTCCATATCATTCCATTCTTTAGTCCCACATCCCTTTCCTCATCTTTTGATTATGCTATACTTAGGGTGTACTTTACCCTAAGTATAGGGGGGATGTAGGACTCTCGGGTATTTCTTTTGATTCATTTTACCCATGTTTTTGTTGCCTATACTTATGGATATTTTACCCTAAGTATGGGGGGGTAGACCATGTACATTCTTCACTTGGTTTTCCCATTGTGTACAACCTGCTATACTTAGGATTATTTGATCCTAAGTATAGGGGGAAAAGCTGAGACCCTCTTGGTTTTCTATTCTTTGATTTGTCTTTGTATATAGCCTTCCTTTTCACTTCCCTATACTAAGCACGAGTTATGTCTTCTTCATCGCTCTTGACTCTGAGGACATCGTTCGAGCTAAGTATAGGGGGTGTATATATTTCATAAATACTTTAGGCATAACTCGTACTTTGTGTGTGTGTGTAAATAAATAATAATGGCTAAAAACCCATAAAAATTAAAAATGTTCCCTGTAAATAAACATTCTTTTATTGCACATGCATAGCTATTATACAAATTAATTTTTGTATAATGGTTTTCAAAATCTTTTTGTAAAGATTGTGTAAATATGTGCACATCAAAATTATGTATATAGTACAAAATTTTTCCAAAATGTTTGGAAAATCAAAAGTTTGCAAACACCTTATGTAAATTTGTGTAAATATTTTTGCAAAACTTGCATTCATGCATACATTCATGATTTCAAAATATTTTTCAAAAGTTTTGCATGTGTGTAAATTTTGTGTAAATAGCATCTTTGTATATATCCGTATAGTTTTTCCTAGATTATAGTTGACATTTAAACTAGCCTGGAATTAAATTGAGAAATGGAGCTTGATTAAGATCTTAATCCACCTAATTATAAGAGGAACCTTATAGGGCTTAGGGTTAAGGCTTTTCAGGTCCATGGTGACTTAATTCTTTGAGCCCACTAGGCTATGATCACATGTCATCTCAATGAGCCTAAGTAGAGCACTTAACAACACACACATGACTCATATAGACAATGGCTTGACTTGGACCCGCACTTTACACCGAGCTCTCTACGGATGAGGTGGTGAGGAGGCAGTCTTCCTTGACTTGGGGTAGCATATGAGGGTAGTACTTCTATGCAGAACCTCTCTTCTTCTTTTAGTGAAGGAAATGCGTCTCAACTTGGTCTAGTTGCAATGAGGTCTAACGACAGGAGTTGTGGGTTGCAATAATGCTTCAAAAGAGGGATAATCTACTGGCTGAAGAGGAAAAACTCCTTATGTACATATGATGCACCTTGTAAATATGTTATATAGATGCACTTGAAAAAAAATGCAAAAAGAAAATAACTCCAAAAAAGTGGTGGGTCTGATAGAAAATGATAATCCCACCGAAGTATGTATATAGTGCAAATAAGCAAAGCTTGAGACTCATGTTCCATCTTATGTAGCTTGCAGCAGGGAGACTTAGCTACACTGGTTGAGCTCCCAAGGATACATGGCTACACTGGCCATGGTCCATTCTCTTCTTCCCCCTCTTCTTGAGCCGGTTGAACTTGAACTTAGAAGGGAATACTCCGCTCCTCGAGAAAAGAGCGGTCAGACTAGGGTCATAGAGTTACCTTGTTGGGGAGGGTTGTCAAGTTACTACTTCTGAGGTGGAGAGCTATACCTCACTTACACAGTACAAGGAAAGATTCATAGTCTTCAGGGTTTGTGTATGTAGACTTGTTCTGATCTGGATTGTTGAGGAGTCTTGATTATAGAATAGTGGATTTTAGAGGCTGTTGATTTTTAAACCTAAGTTTAAATAAGGTTCCGACACATTAATAATCCAAAGATCTGATCGAGCTCCATATTTCAATTTAATGAAGGCAAGTTTAATATTCAGCATTAATCCATGCATCTTTTCCTCTTTTTCTTTTTCTTTCTCTTTTTCACTTCTTTTTCAAATAAGTGTTTGCTAAGGGACTAGCAAAGTTAAGTATAGGGGGGTGATGAATACCCATTCGTCACTCTTTATTCTTTTATTTTAGCTACAAAATCTATGCAAAACACATGTATATTTCTGTAAATATCAATAATTATCATTCAACGTGCATTGTGTAATTATGAATAATTAGCATGTTGTTGTGCATAAATAAAATAATAAAGAAATAAAAGAAAAATAAGTAGATATTTAGAATAAATATTGAGCGACCTAATCCCAAGGGAGGGCTCAGCATGGGCCTGACCGCATAAAAACCCATGTAGAGAGAGATAGGGAAGCTCATGTGTATATATACCTGTATATAAAAATATTTTCCTCCAAATAAAAATAAAAATAAAAATGCATTTTTGAGAATAAGTATATATTTGTAAATATAAAAGTAAAATAAAAATGAGAAAAATAAAAAGAAATAAAATTCATCCCTCATTGTATATAAGCCTTGTACATAGAAACCACATGTATATTTATTTCACCTTGTAAATAAATAAATAAATAAACCATAAAAATATGTAGATATCCCACATTCCATATTGTAGATAAATAAAATAAAAATCATAAAAACAAAAACAAAATAAAAAGATATAAAATAAAATCAATTTCCAACATTGTATAAATACCATGCATGTATATAAATAAAACAATTTATTTAACCCTTGTAAATAGTTAATAAAAAAATATAAAATACCTTATTATTCCAAATTTTATTCTATAAAAAATAAAATATAAAATTGGAATAAAATGTAAAAAATAAATAATTAAAAATCAAAAATCAAAAATACATAGTGTATATACCTATATATAATAAACCTATTTTGTAAATACCTAATTTTTATTTCAAAAAAATAAATAAAAATCACAAAAAATAATTTAAAAATGAATAAACATTTTTCATGTTTTAACTTTTACAAAATTAAGCCATTTACTATTTATTATTTAATTTCCTAATATTTAATAATTGGCGCGGTCTGATTGGTCCACGGGGGATGTTGACCCCCGGTCAACTCTCCCCCCAGGACCACTAGACCCGGAACTTGATGCCCTGACCCGTTTTCTCCTATTTCTTCCCACTCAATCCGATCTCCAAACCCCTTAACCCCGAGTCCTAGTCCTTCCTGATACATCTAAGATTCACACCCGGGGTGGGTTTTAGGGATCCGAGTTCTGATCTGATCGCCTGACTCCCATCTAGCCGGACCCCTCATATTATTTAGCTGAAGCTGCAGCCACATTTCATGCCATTTTTGGCATTGCCCCTTCCACCCAGGACCTCCACCCGAATCCCGAGAGTGACAGCTGTGGACCGATGTGTTGTAGAGAGGAAGAGAGGCATCCCGTCACTGATCCGGCAGGGCTTCGCCACCGTGCGCCGCCCAGAGCAGCGCCTGAGCCTCGGGCCCTCGACGACCCTCGAGGCGAAGATCAGAGCTCCACGAGCTCATCCCCAGTCGATCCCGCACATCAGGTAACCTTAATTCTTTCTATTTTCCGTCAATTTATGATTACCCCTAAATCACTCCGCCGCCTTCGTTCGTCGATTTCGACCATCTCCGTCACCCTATCGATCATAGGACTCGACCATCACAACCACGAGACCTCTCCTCACCTTCTACACCCACTCACACCCCCTGTCTCGCCCCGGAGCAGGAACTTCGATCTCCCTCGTCGTCACATCGCCGGAGGTCTTCGTCCTGACGCACCCATTCCCCCATTCTGCCTCTAACCGGGTCGAGGCACTTTGCCCTCGACCCAGCGAGCTTTATGTGTGGTTTTCCAGGTCCGAATAGGCCCATCTGAGGACCTCAGCATCCAAGCATAGGAGCCCAGCTCTGCCATCGTCGCCTGGGCTTCTTGGAGATCCTTGGCGTCATCGGAGGAGTCCACCATCTGCGGAAGGCCGTGACGATCTTGTTCAACCCATTTGCAGCCCCCAAGGATGATCAGCGCAGCCGTGGTGCTCCGGTGAAGTTCGCCAGAGCCGTGTTCTTCCAAGATCCTCTAGAGTCGTCCGTTCAGCCCTGGCTTGCCAGATTTCATACGGACCACTCGATCAGGCAAAGAGGAGGCCCTTATCAGCCACCGTCCGATCGACACGTAGCCGCTTCATCGCCCTTCATCCAGCGAGGGGTGCCCTCGATCCTCTACCGTCAGATCAGCCACGTGGGCACACCTCAATCGTCAGATCCGAGCCGGCGTCCTTCGTTGAGGCGCAGTGCACCTCTACCGTCCGATCAACCACGTGGCGCGCCTCCAGTCCTCGGTTAATAAGTGGGGTAAATTGTTCTTAGGCCCCCTCTTGTTTTGCGTTTACATTTTAGTACTGTAAATATATTGTCCCGTGTTTTTATTTTGTAAAAATTTCATCGAGGACCTTCTTGTTTTCTGTATTTGCTATTTAGTCCATGTTTATGGTAGCCACGTGCTTCGACACGTGAGGACTTGGTGAAATTGCAATATATACCCTATAGTTCCTGGATGCTATTGTTTGCATGTATTTAAATTAAAATTACATTTAGGTCCCTCCGTGCCTGAGCCACGTGCTTCATACGTGATTGCCTGGGTTTTTTGTGCTTTTTGCCCTGATCTTTTATGCCGTGTTACTGATAGGCCCCAAGACTTTATTTTTATTACATTAAGGTCCCTGTGCACTGTGTGTTTGTTTTGGATTTTAATAAAATATCAAAACTAACCCAAATTGCGTGAAAATTGGACATGTGGCTCCTGCCACTGTGCAAAATTTACCCTAATTTTTTGGTACATTTTTTAGCATTTTTAGTTTTTTAAAAAATTCAAAAACCCTTGTTTTTCCGTCTTTTCAGTTTATAAAATCCTAAAAAATATAAAAACTCTTAAAAAATTACAAAAAAATCAAGTTTTGTGTGTTTTTGTTTGTTTGATTTTCTGTTCCATTTTGTCTATTTTTGGATTGATAAAAACCATAAAAATTGAAAAACCCTCAAAAACCCATAAAAATTCTAGAAAAATATAGAAAATCCAAAATTTAATAAACTCCTCTTCTGAATTTTGTTTTTTATTTCTATTTTCCAAGAAAAATACTCCACACTAATTTAGGACCATTTTTTATTTTAAATTGGTCCTCCAAGCCTGAGTGGATAGTTTTCTCTTATTTTTGCATTCTTTCATTTTTAGAAAATGACATAAAAATCATAAAATTCTCAAAAATTCACCAAAAACAGTAAAAAATCAATAAAACTTAAAAATATTTTTGTTTGAATTTTTGTACTATTTTTGAGTAATTAAATAATTGCTTGAAGTTGGTTGTTTTTGCCTTTTTATTATTTTCCTTATTATTCAAAATCTCAAAAAAATATAAAAATATTAAAAACCTCCAAAAAAATTTATGTTTTATTTTCTTTTATTTCTCGACTACTTCGTAGGCCGCAAGGCCAACTCGTGCTCCCTGAGTCCGACCCTGGGTGCTGCACCAGACTAATCTCATAGCCAGGGCCACTATTTGTTTTTCTCTGATTTTATATCTCTGTTTGGTGGTCTGTCCTTTCTTTTTCTTGTTGAGCTGAGATCTCTATCGATCCGGGTCGCAACGACCCGAGAGAGATTATTTTAATCTGATCCGGATTGATTGAAACTTCAGCTCATCAGTAATCATAGAGGAATGTAATATTGACTTTCATTTTGTAGATGTCAAAGTCAAGTTGTGTAGCTATAGTTAGCAATAATCTGATGAGTTTAAGCATGATCATTGGAGAGCAAGTCTCATGGCAAGCGATGTCTTCTCTTCGGTGTGTATCTCATGGCTTCGTCGTGCTTTGAAGGTCACCACCTTCTCATCAGGTTCTCTCTTTCTCTTGAAGATACATGTACACCTTAATGGGTCTTACCCATATAGGTGGATCCTCAAGAGTTCATAAACAATATTTATATATGAAGTGTACTTTAAACTTTATTGCTAACATCCATCTTTCCATGACATGATCTTCAGAAGCTTCATCACATGAAGTTCGATCATTGTCATATTTCTCTGACACATGGAATCCATCCTCAAACTCATTTGAAGAGGTATTAGTGTTTCATCTTTAATTGGCCTTTTAGTTTCCGATTTCGGGAGCCTCATTATCTTGTCAAGATTAAATGAGTTCTTTCACTTCATTTTCATCTTGATTCTCAAGAGAGTCATCCTCTAAGAATCATATCCACATAGATGAGATATCTTAACAATCTCAAGGTCATAAAGTAGGTATCCAATACCATCCTTTATTTCCTAATGAAGTACTACTGTCTGGTGCATGTTTCCAGCTTACTAGCATGGAACCTTATTAAGGATATATATTGTAGTCTCTACTACATATATACCTTGAAACTAAGAGGTAATTATGCTAAGATTCATCATTGATCAAATAATGTCACACATGATCAATTGTATCCCCCTACAACTCTATTGAGTTTAGGTGTATTAGGAGAATTGATATAGGAATGATACTCCTTTCTCCATAACGTATTCTTTAAATTCATCTAATAGGTTCTTGCTACCTAGATTATATCAAATTTACTTAATCTTCCTTCAAACTTTGGTTCAAAAACAAAATTGTGAAATCTTTGAACATTTCAAAGTTTTCTAGGGAGAAGGGAATAAATCTCATATCACAAATAATCATCGAATGATATCACATATCATCAATGTTTACTATGATACAGATGATCCACATACGTCAATATGTATGAGATCTTGAATGCCTTAGCATCTAACACCATTCCAGAGAAGGGTGAATTGGATATTTTCTACTTTGAATACAATATTCAAAAGTATGTAAGATTTGAAATTTCAATCATTCTAAAGGTTCACCTCTTACTATCCTATTGATTTCATCAATAGACATATGTCCAAGGCTTGATGCCAGATCATTGTCAAATGATCTTCATCTCCTATTGATCTTTAAAAGGTTTAATTTTCATTATTAGAAATGTTAATGGACCATTCATTTATTTTCTAATTTGGTAGAGTCCTCTAGATGTTAGATTGCTATCTGAAATATATCCATCATAAATCCTTATGATAAGTCTATTCCATAATTCATGTTTTTTCCCAACATTTAGAAATAAACAATGAGTGTATTCTAATATCTTGGTCCTAGAGACATTCTCTAAAACTAAGGGTTCTCCCACTGAAAATATGAAGTCTATCAATCCCAAAGAGATTGTTCCATCAATTGCATCAACATCCATGTGGATGACTATTAAACCTTACGATCAACTTTTCCAGTATTCTAAAACATATGCAACCGATTGGAAGTATTATTAGAAGAATGAGATACAATTATTAGACTATTATCTTATCCAATAAGAAAGTCAATTTCAATGATTAAATGTAGATTATTCTGATGCACTATCCGAGTCCTTCTCTAAGGATCCTAGATAGACTAGATATTCACACTAACAATATACTGGATTCTTGCAGTATTGGCATTCATCCAACTATTTCGATGTTATATGTATGGAAACCATAGAAGTACTATCAACTCTTTAACTTTCCTTCTAACTTCGGTCCAACCCATGCTTCCACTATGCTCCTTTCATTTATAAACAATCATTTCATAAGACAAAGGATATCTTATGTTGAATTCTAAAGATTTCAATATAGGAGTATTTCAATATTTATACATGACAATATGAATACTATTAAGTTTCATCAATGACTTGAGTATAGATAGTACAATGATGACACTCATCATATCTACATACATCTTAACTCTTAAAGGCTTACGTTCAGGTAGGTACTCAAACATGTTGAATACATCATCTCTTATAGAGCTGTGAACCATATCATTCATGATTAAATGTCAAGAGCACATATGTTTGCCAGAACATCTTCTTCTATTTTTATAAGGATTATTTGACAATTGCGATTGTCGTCGACATGTCACTTCCAAAGTACAATCGCGATCAAGACTATAAATACATACAAACCCTAGGATTGTAGACCTATTGTCTATTTAATTGGCATTCCTCATTATTACGAGGAAACTTGCACATTGTAACCACGCACATTATGTGTCCAACTGCAAGTACAATATCTTGATCATGGATCCAATCCGTGATATTTTACTGGTCATTATTGAGTATAGTATTGAGTGTGTTTAATGAAGAAGTATTTGAAATAAGAAATTTGCATATATATATTACTTTGATTTATGAATTTCTATATCAAAGTTGTCTTGCCATGTCAACACTGAAAGTTCATTCCCTTAATCTATTTCAATGTAAGAGATATACTTACCATTATATCTCAAACAATATCTTGGATCTCCTTTCTTATATTCGTCACATCCTAATAATATGGGAACATGTAACTCGGATAAAAAGAAGTAGGAACACATTCCGCCTTGTAAGTCGAACTTGCATTCCCAATTCGGTCTTAACACCCGGGCCCTCCACCCCTAAGGTGTTGTTGACCCGTCGTTAATTGAACCTACTATCAACAGGATTAGAAATGGCAATGCGCAATCCAATATCACTCCAATAATATGAGGGCCCGATATTAGGGTCACTAAGCATAAGGCCTTACTCTTTTAAGAAGAAAAGAGCCCGATCTAGATGCACTTGTATGCAGGAGCGGTCACTTCGGATAGAAGTCTCCTACATTCAATCCCTAGCGACGGAATCCTTCGCCTAGATGGAAGACTACTAATGTCATTTATGTGATCCTCCATATCATGTTCAAATTATAATTAATCATTATGAATCATATTCATTATGATTAATTCTTCCAAGGGAAATAACAACTCTATTCAAAATAGAGCGTTTTAATTTTAATTAGTCTAATCATATTAAATTAATGATCCAATTAATATCCAACAAACATTCTTAATTGTTACTTGAAATATGGTATTATCTCAAAAATACATATTATTTTGAATTTTAATAATTAGAAAAATACATCATGATCTCTCAAGCATTATGTTCTTCCCTACCCGCTATCATAGCCAGTTTTGATGGGAGTGGGACAAACTGCTCACAGAGCACCCTTCTACCCCAACGTTCCCCGACTAGACACCATATCCACCTCAGGTCAGGATAATGCCAAATGATCACTTTGTACATGAGATGATAATCGGTATTTAAACCAAATTATACCATATAATAATAATCAAAATAATTTTGATGAAATTATAAGGAGATTTACTAAACAAATCCCCAATCCTATTCAATCATCAATGTTTGTTGGAGGTTCATGTAACTAATTGTGATCTAGATCATATCTAATCATGTTGGTTATGGTCAATGACATTCAAAGAAATAATCATCATAATTAAATATTTCAAAACTATTTATTAATAATTATTTTAGGAAATTAACTATTAACTTAATAGAATGACAGTGATAAGGTTCATGATCAAGTATGTAATTTCCAGCAGTGACCCCTACTTCCTAAAATTAGCATATCTCAATCAATTTAAATTCAAATCAAGAAAAAAAAGTTTCCATAGTTTGCTAATTTGATTTATAACAGAAACCAAGTGATAAGAAAACATTTATAGACGTTTTAAAATCATAATTAACTCTTTAATTATGTCAAGATTCACCATCCCCGAAATAGTGGATATATGTTCATTAAAATGATCATATATTGAGCAATCAGATTCTAATTCATGCAAATCAAATCACACGGTTTCCTTAATTAATGGAGAACAATATCCAATGATAATTTTGTGTTTAAACTTTTTAAATAGAAACGAAAATAATCACAAAACACGGCTACAGGAATGAAATGCGATAAAATTTTCACAAACCCTTATGAGCCCATGTTTTCCTATGTTTATGGATCGTATCCAAAAACTTCAACCTGGCTCTGATACCATCTGAAGATATTGAAAGATCCTTAAGCACATCACGGAAGCATGAGATTCGCATCGTATGCGATCGGGAGTGACTAGTCGCACTAGTTGCTCGAGGCAGCGGAATTTAAAATTTTTCAATCGATGAAACTGCATGATCTAAGTACACTTCCTTGATCATTTCATCTAAACCACAAACAATTATTAGATTCACCTCTGTGAAGCATTGTTGTCATCAAGTCTCTAAACGAAGAGACCTCCTGTCTCAGGTCTGATCCAATGGAGGAGACGCTTGCGACCGCGTTGATGAGACGTCTGCTCCTCGCAATCCATGTTGACGATCCAAGCGGAGAATCTCCTGATCTCGTCACATGAGAGCGGGGCACACCGAAGGATACAGAGATCCACTAGCAGTCTTTCCGACAGCATAATGACGATGCGACGATGACGACCATCTCTCTCTGGGGCATCACAGTAGACAGCCACAAGAAAGAGATGGAGAGAGTCTTAGTGTGTAGATAGAGGGAGAGAGCATTAGTTGATGCCTCCTAAAGAACAAGGGGTGCCTCTTCTTATGTAGTGTTTTTGGATCCATGGATCCCAATCCATGGACAACACAAAATCAATGGTTGAGAATCTTGAGATTAATTTGTGTTTGTTTCAATGAACATGATGTTGTTGTAAAAACACTACAATATCTAATAAAAATTAAATTAATATATATATCGATAAATCCAAATAATTAATTTCAAATCAAATTTATTAATTAATATTGGAGATAATGAGAAGATTGATCTCATCCCGTAAAAAGAGGGGACGGTCTATCTCCTCAATATCTCATGAGTTCTCATTATCTCATGATATCTCCAAAATTTACAACACTTGTTGTAAATTATTTCGCAAAAATATATCATAATTAGCTTGTGAATATTGCAATCATGCTATTGGAAAAATTTGAATCACATTCATATCCTAAATTAAAATGTAATTTATAATTTCAATTAATTATCTAATGTGAATCGAATTTACATTAATAATTAATCAACAAATATAAATTACATTAAGCTCTCTCTTATATATTATAAATCACATTACAATATATTTGTGATTAATATGGATAGTGCTATCCTAACTATTATTATCCTTGATAATTAAATCACATTTAATTATCGATTCTCTTGTGCCCAAATAATATGAATCACATTCACATTATTCACATCTTCGATTATTAAATCACATTTAATTATCTTAAATAACTCTCCTTATAGTATGAATTAAATTCATTTTATCCATGGTAATTAAATCACATTTAGTTATCAATTTCCTCAATGCTCAGATACATATATTAACAATGAAATTATCCTAAACTCTTTCAAGGATAATGCGCTTTCTCTGCGGATACTTGGAGAAACAGACAGGGCGATTGTATTGTTCCACGTATAATGACTTGAATATTGAGATGGCATCTCAAATCCAGATCTTGCAGACCTCTCATACATGCTTGATTAAATTAAGATCACAAATTTTATCTTCTCATTACATCTGAATCACATTCAGATCAATGTCAAACATTTGTACTAAGATCATATTACTTCTCTATCAAAGGAGTCACTAAAATCCAGACCTATTTCATCACTCGCTCGGAATGGAAGTGTCATGGTTATACAATCGTTTATGATCACATCACCCTCAGGTATTCCTAATACATGTACATTCTGCATATTGGAAGACCTAGAGTAAACCCGAAGTTTTAGATCTATTTAGACTGTCTCCTTTAGGATTTCATAATTAAGTTTCTCATTCGATCATTGGGAGTTGGTATTGATCATATACGTTCCAAAAACATATATCATACCAAGGGGTTGATCAGATACTTTCTAAAAGCATATATCAAACCTAACAAATTCAGTCAAACTTCCAAAGTGAGATGACCGTGCACGGAATTTGATTCTTCCCAATATCTCATGAGTGATCTCATATATTCCGGTTCAGTAACTGAACCTGTATGATCCCTTTAAGAGATCGTATTACTCACATGCCCTT
Organism: Ottelia alismoides; assembly: GCA_037367405.1. NCBI lineage: Eukaryota > Viridiplantae > Streptophyta > Magnoliopsida > Alismatales > Hydrocharitaceae > Ottelia > Ottelia alismoides. Next base: position 79,163 of record JAZKJV010004058.1, on the reverse strand, counting down.
GCATGCAAACCAACGTGCCAGTGTATAGACCTTGGTTAGGTCATCAACCTATTGGTCTGCCAAATGTACATACTCAGACATATCATAACACATTTGTATCCGGTCAGAGGATGCGTGCCTATATTATGACTGTATACGACATAGGACTTTGGTTATCTCAATCTCATTATGTCAACTCTTTGACCTAACTTATCTAACTCATTCGAATCTCTATTCCTATGCAGATGACCTGCATCAAGAGGTTAATTAGATATCCGCATTTAGATAAAGGATTGCCATCTCCTTCTTAGGCTGCAGATCCTCTCTTAACAATCATTTGACAGTGCTTGATGAGTCCTCAATCTAACTCTTTAGATATTTATCCAAGCACCATCCTCTATGATTCAACAATTGAATCAACAATTGTACGATCATTAAGATGGTCATGGTACATAACCCAAATTGTACTAAGGAACCTATTAATAAAATTAGTTATTCTTCATTTTCAGATCAGGGAATGATATTTGCAATAATATTTATTGCATAATGGCTTGTTGTGGGCTTGCATGTCCAACAAATATATGTGCATCTGATTTGCTTGTTTATGCTTGGTTATTTCACCTACTCGCAACAACATAATATCCAGCAATATCACCTGCAGTAACAGTTTCTAATCTTTGTTATAGAATAATCTGTGCAACAGGACACACAATTAGCCACAATGCTAAATCGGATAAGGCTCTACAAACTTGCAAACTAAATAGAAGTCATGTATTATAAATGATGAATCTCCATTTCATCATCTTTATTCTATCATTTTGGCCTTTAAAAACCTAGCTAATGCATGTAAATAACATTATTTTGTACAAAATAACATTCATTATTTACTCTATTTATTGTGTATAACATACTATTTTTAATGCCAAAATTATAGAATAAAGAAAAGAAAAGAAAAAAAAGTAAAATGCCAAAGATATTTTACGACCCTAAACCCCGATACCTATGCATCTTGATAAATGGGTCTACAAGGGATAAAGTATGGGGAGATAAGGGTCAAAAATCCAATAAAATCTCATTCTTTTATTCATCAATATTTTATTTTTGGGATCTATTTTATTTTTCATTTTTTATACCTCAAATAAAGAAATTTTTACATGAAAGTTGTAGATAATAGTACATAGAAAAATACAAAATTGAGTTTACATAAAAATAATATATAGTGTACTTTTTATACTCAAAATAAAAATTGAAAATGTACCAAAATCACTTTTAATTGCATATAACTTTTAATATTTTAATTAAGGTAGTTTCATATTTTATGGAGTTAAGGTGTGGAAGTTAGGTTTTGCACCCTATTGTATACGTTAAATGAATAAAATATTCATTTTATTTATTCTTTATTACTTTTAGAATATTATATTTTTATAAATTTGTAAATATTATTTATAGTATATGTACATATTTAGAATAGAATAAAACTATAGAGAAAATACAAAAATAAAATAGTCTATAAAAATACATAGATGAATAGATATACTTATACATATAAATTATATACCTATATTTATTTAGGTGTACATAATATATCAAAAAAATCTAATAAAAAAATAATTATATATAAATATAAAATTGTAAATAAGTTATAATTATATAAATTAAGAATATAAAGTAATAAAATAAAAAATACAAAATAATAAAAAAATATGCAAAACATAGATCAATATAACTATAAATATACACCTAAAAAGAAAGTTGTAGTAAATAAATTAGAAAATATAAATTAAAAATTATTAAAATTCCATATAAAATAATAAACATTTTTTATTCTATAACTTTAATTTAATAAAATAAATTATTATTTATTACTGATTTTTTAAATAATTTCAAGGGTGGTTTTTCTTGGTTGGTCCACATGGACCAACCAGGTTGCTTCTTTAATTGACTTTAGTTAACTATCTGACCTGCGGCCTAGCCCCTATCAGGCCTGAGACCCCCCTCTTCTTCCTCAATTTTTGCTACTTGAGGTAGTCATTATTTTGGGTACATTCCTCCTGGTCTTTTTTCCCTCGATCCACCCTCTTTCACGCGCCATTGTATCCTCGATCTGAGGAATGCTGCATCGAGTATTTGACCCCGCTCTTTGTCGCCCTCCAGTCACTTGTACATAACCCTCCACCCGAGCTTCTTCCAATTTTCAAATCTCTTCTCCCCCATTTCTTCCCCTCCGTTTGTGCCTGGAGGCTAGAGATTCGTGACACGGAGCTCACCCTGCACTTAGCAGGATAGAGGAGGCGGGATAGAGGCTAATCTCCACCATCTCCGCTCCTCGCCGGCGTGAGGCAGTCATCTCGCGGACCAGCGTTGCTCGAGGTATGTTTCTTTGCTTGTTAGTTAGATTTTAGTCTTAGGTTTTATTTTATGCAATTAGTTTATCATTTCATCCATTGCCATAGCTTAAATTAGTGAATTCGTAGTTCACCGGAGACTTAACTCCGGTGAACATTCAACCGTACCTCGCCTTGTGAGACCGCACGTTCCTCGCAAAATTCTGCTTTTCAATAAGTAAGACGAAGTATTTAATGGAGAGCTCAGGTACTCAAATCTGAAACACTTTAGATACTATACGATCTACTCAAACTGAAATCATGGATTGAAATACAAGAGATTATTTGTTGGCTTAACACGTGATCAGCATTCGTTGCAATGTCATATTATTTCTAACAAAGATGCACACATTCAGTATCAGTCGATTATCAAGATGGAGCGCTATAACATAGGCAATTCATTGGGTAATGGATGGACTTGATTATCATTTGATGAAGTTTCAGCAACATGACATCCAACAAAATAAGTGGTACAGATTCTTTACTTAATAGTAAAGCATTTAACAATACTTTCTTCGATCTTGAGAACTTTATCAAGCATCAGATTGTGATCGCTTGATGAAGTAAGGATTAGCACGTACCATAACCCTCAACCTTTCAGCAAACATAGCAGACAACATCTGGATAGTGCTAGACAATATCAATTGCATTGCCCAAGGGAAAAATTATCGGCATGTTTTTACAAACATTTTGATGAAACAACTTATCTCGAATCAAAACATGGGGATGCATGAAGGTTTTGATAGAAAAAAACCATTCCAGATGTTTGCACAAGAATGTACAGTTCCAATAACAGGATTTAGAGTTGAATATCATCAGATCTGTTGATCTTCTAGTGGATCCAAGCGAACAAATAATTGTATCAGGAACCAATCACAAAACTCAATTCCATAATAGATTTCTCCCATATTTAATCTCACGGCACACTGCACAATATAGTAAATATTCACGCATCTAATCTAATTCCATATGAAAAATCACACAGTAAAATGTCAATAATAGGTGTCGTGAACTTCCTTCACAGGTTCAAATGTAAACAAATGGAGTTCAAGAAGACTTGCAGTACGACATAACTGTCAGCATGAAAGACGCGATTCAGTGACACATTCAGCAATGATGGATGACTTTATTCAATTGATACAAGTTAATTCAGGTGACGCAATCTCCTGTTCTTGCTAATGTAATTGATGTACCGATTTAATTTCACAGACGTTAGCGAGCATAGCAGTAAGTGCATACCTCGAAAAGATATCAGACATAAACATAAACAGTATGCTCGATAGGATGTCAAAAGGACGGATGTGCAACTGATCTGTAAAAAGCATTAAACCATATATGAGAGATTGACGTGGATGCATGGAACTTCTGTGCTGGTGAGTTTATGCAAGGATCTGGTCTCTTAATAGGAGACAGATCGGCGATAGATTATGGGAGGCGATAGATTATGGGAGGTAGAACTGATCATAATAATAGATCGAGGGAAGAACAAAATCAATCGATAACTCTTTTCTTTTTGTTTTCAATTTTCAATAATGAAAGGAAACGCTAAATAAAAAATGAAAATAAGAAAATTGGATAATGTACCTGATTTCCTTAAAAATCGAAATGCAAAATAGTCCTGTGACACATAGGGTGGTAAGGTAGGAAGCCAGGAGTTTCGATTAGGGGAGACCATATGAAATAAGAAATATACATTCATATGTTACTATAAAGATAGTTAAACTTCTTTTAATAAAAATATGGACATAACTATTTTAATAACAACCTCATTGGTTATAATTGTTAAAATCGAAAAAAGACATTTGTAGCCATGTTTTTGTGTGTGTATTTAAATTTCTGTAAACATTCTCAATGATTTCGCATGATTTCTAAAAGGAAAAAGGTTTAGTTTTATTGCATTTAGGAAAAAATTACTCTCCAACAAAACGGGAAAACTTACAGCCAAAAATAAATTATTCGTTGACATATCTTATGGAATTAAATATATAATAATGAATATTATGTATGAGGAAAGAGATCCTACTCCATGGAGTAGAAAACTTACATACTCCACTTTCTTTTTTTTTTCATTTTTTTTATTTTTTTTTGAAAATTCTTCCATAGACTTCATAATTATATTCGTCTAATATGTCATTCTAATTTTGTCAGAAACAGAGACTCCTATGACCTCCATCCAGAACAAGAAAAATATAACAAATCTGTGACCGTTAAAAAATGACTGTATGGATGGAGGCAAAGTAGTCTATGTTTCTGATGAAATTTGAATGACATATTAGAGGGATATAGTTATGAAAATCCATGGAAGTATTTTTCAAAAAAAAATAAAAAAAGTTTAAAAAAATAAGAAAATGGAGTAGGTAAGTTATCTACTCCATGGAGTAGGATCCCATTTCTCATTATGTATGAGGAAAGGGATCCTACTCCATGGAGTAGGTAACTTACCTACTCCACTTTCTTTTTTTCATTTTTTTTGAAAAAATCATCCATGGATTTTCATAATTATATCCCTCTAATATGTCATTCAAATTTCGTCGGAAATAGAGACTCCTACGGCCTCCATCAAGAACATGAAAAATATAGCAAATATGTGACCTTAACAAATGATTGTATGAATGGAGGCCGTAGGAGTCTTTATTTCTGATAAAATATGAATGACATATTAGAGAGATATAGCTATGAAAATCCATGGAAGCATTTTTCAAAAAAAATAAAAAAATTAAAAAATAAGAAAATGGAGTAGGTAAGTTACCTACTCCATGGAGTAGGATCTCTTTTCTCTATTATGTATTAGCTTGAATCTTTACATTCCCAGCTAATATCGTATTCATTATTATATCACCATCAGCGGATCATATAACAATTATCTGGTGATGTTTTCGTTGCTAAATTAGTAACAATATAGTATAGATTCTTAACGAATTCGTTTCCTTTGCAGACTACAAAAACAAAATAGTTTTGCAAAAAACATTATTCATTGTTATATATTTAGGATCAAAGGATATAGTCATTAATACTCAAATTACTCATTGCTATGAGCCAATTTTATTGTTGCGTAGAAGATAAAAAATATGATGTATAAAAAATAAAAAAATGGTCAAATATTCTACACATGGTATTATTTAATTCCTCTCACGATTAAAGATAATGGGAGGTTTAAAAATTATATATATATATATATTAATATTGATTATAATTTTTAGATTTCCATAACCTAAGGGAAAAAATATTCTCGGATAAATTTTCATATTAATTATTATTTTATTCTTGTTCCCAATTTCTCAAACTCTATGATTTTTTATGATCTTTGTCGTCTCATGAGTATACTTCGTTTAATCATATAATTGATATAATTTAAATATATTATATTTTGAAAACATTGATTCCTCAAAATAACTTCTGCTACATCTATTTTTAAGATTAAACAGAAACAATTAGAAATGAAATATCATGTTGCCATAGTAAAACAATAAATCACTACATATTTTATTTTTTGGTAAAGTATATCATGATCATACAACTATACGATTATAAAAAAGAGAGTTAAATATCCGTCCACTAAGAATTGAACATCATCATTCTTCGATTACATTAGGTACTCAACGAACGAGGATATATATATATATATATATATATATATATATATATATATATATATAGAGGGTTAAATGGGGCTGCCCTCTGGGAGTAGCCAACTTGGCTACTCCCACCCCTATTTTCCCCTCATTTTTTTATTTTTTTGGAAAATAAAAATTTGTATATTCATCACTATATCCCTCTAACATTCTATTAAAATATTGTCAGAAACAGAGACTCCTAGGCCCTCCAATCAGACGTCATTTTTTTAACGGTCACAGGATTTTTTCAATCGACCCTGTTTTGATGGAGGCCGTAGGAGTCTCTGTTTCTGACGAAATTTTAATAGAATGTTAGATGGATATAATGATGAATATACAAATTTTTATTTTCCAAAAAAATAAAAAAATGAGGGGAAAATAGGGGTGGGAGTAGCCAAGTTGGCTACTCCCAGGGGACAGACCCATTTTACCCATATATAATGGGGCTGCCCCCTTAGAGCAGCCAACATGGCTGCCCCCACGTCGTTTTCGGCCTTTTTTTAATTTTTTTTAATTATTTTCATGTATATTCACCACTATATCCCTACTACATGCCATTCGAATTTCGTCAGAAACAGAGAATCCTACGTCCTCCATCGAGACAGTCATTTTTTAACATTAACATGATTTTTTAAATGGACACCATCTCGATGGAGGCCGTAGGAGTCTATGTTTCTGACGAAATTCGAAAGACATATAGGAGGGATATAGGGATGAATATACATGGCGATATTTTCAAAAAAAAAAACGCCGAAAACGGCTTAGGGGCAGCCATTGTTGGCTGCCCGCAAGGGGCAGCCCCATTAAACTCATATATATATACATACATACATACATATATATGGGGCAAGGAGCCTACATCGGGTGACGTATGTAACTTACCTACATCGGGTCATTTTTTTATTTTTCAGTTTTTCGAATGAAACCTTGGTGGGATTTACATAATATATAGAGTGGATTATGTGTTTTAAATTTCATGGGAAAAAAAATATTTCTAACATGCCCATCTGAAGGGGGTCAATTTCAGCAATTCTGAGACCATTGAAATTTGACAGTCTTGATGGAAGGGATAGAACTCTCGAATTCAGTTGAATTTGGAATGACGTAATGGTGGTATATGGTGATGTAAATCACCGAAGATTTCATTTCAAAAAAATAAAAAATTAATGAGAAAACACCCCGATGTAGGTATGTTTCCTACATCACCCGATGTAGGCACCTTTTCCCCTATATATATATATATATATATATATATATATATATATATATATATATATATGAAATATTTTCAATAAAGTGCACCTTTCTTAGGTGCATGGAAAGCCCACCATCTCAACCATCAGTAATTAATCCAATGGATCATATTAATGCCTTTTTTTATCTTATTTTTTAATGTCGAAAATCCATTTCAATCATTTTTTCACACTCTAAAAATAGAAAGTGACAACCCACACTATATTCTTGGTACCTTCGTTGGAAAATCATTTCTAGGGTTTTATCCTCCCACAACAAACGACATTGTGAGTTCCACATGGAGCACGATGGTCAGCTGAGTTCGTAGTAGTGCATGTGGCGGAGCACGACGTCGGCGGAGTTGGTGGTGGCGCACGTGGCGGAGCATGACGACAGTGGAGGAGATGGTGGTGGTGTGCATCCTCCTTCATCAAGCCTTCGGCATATTCGACGCCAACCGCGACGGCGTCCTCACCATCGGTGAGCTCCTCCTCGCCCTGATGGATTGTGGGCGGATGAGGATGCACATGGAGGAGGTGGATCATGGAGGAGAAGGGCGGAGGAGGTGCGGATGGAGCGATATATGTAGGAGAAGGAGGGCACACCTAATTTTTACAATCAGAGATCATTTTTTTGCAATTTCATATCTTTTTTTACAATCTCATATCGTTTTTTACAATTTTAAATCATTTTTTAACAAATCTCATATTGTTTCTTACAAATTCAGATTATTTTTTACAATTTCATATTAATAAATTCCTAACTGTCTAATTTTTTTCAGATCTCCATACCTATATTACAAAACAATCACAAAATTTTACATAGGCATTATGTAAATTACAATTACAATAATAGACGTATTACTAACTATGATTTTATCTTACAAAGCAGCATTTAATATTTACAATGTCAATGCGTAAGAGGTCAATCATTCTGAATAGTGCGAAAATGCCACCACAACGAAACCTCACTGAATAAATAGCAATAAAAAATGCCAAATCAGACGGACTAAGAATAGTAAAATTAAAAGATTAAATGAAATTTAATTTCAAAATGGAATTCAAATTCAAAATAAATATACATTGACTAAAATACCCTTTTGTATAAGGAACCATTAGATTTAAATGAAACAAATGAGATGGTGGGCTTTCCCTCTCATCCGTTTGATCTCAATCTAACAGTTCCTTATCCGAAAGGGTATTTTAGTCAATGTTTTTTAGTTTTGAATTTGAATTCCGTTTTGAATTTAAATTTCATTTAATCTTTTCATTTTACTTTTTTTAGCCCGTCTAATTTGGCATTTTTTTTATTACTATCTATTCGGTGAGGTTTCACTAATGCGGTGGTATTTTCGTGCTATGCATAATGGCTGGCCTCTTTGTAAAATACACATTGACATTGTAAAATTGAAATCCTGCTTCGTAAGATAAATCATCGTTAGTAATACGTCTATTATTGTAATTGTAATTTAAGTAATGCCTATGTAAAACTTTGTGCTTGTTTTGTAATATAGGTATGGAGATCTGCGAAAATATTAGAGATTTTGGAATTTGTCAATTAATAATCAAAAAGTGAAAAAGAAAAAATTGTAATACTCATGCTACATTTGTAACATTTCATGATTGATTGTAAAATTTATATTGTATTCTGTAACAAAAAGTAGATGGTTAGAATTATAAAAAAAATAATAAATGTAAAAAAAAGTCTGAAATTTGTAAAAAAAAAGATAGGAGATTGTAAAAAACGATCTGAGATTATAAAAAATTATCTGAAATTGTAAAAAAAATGATCTCTTATTGTAAAAACTGTTTCAAGGGATTAGTTGTGCAAGCTCTCCTATCCTTCAGCCACCAGATTAGTCTCTCCCATTAGAGATCATGTCGGACGCTCCTGATTTTTCCGTAGGGGATGTGGTTGGTCAGAGGAGGGATGGATTGCCTTTTGCCATTCACTATGATAGTCAGAATTTGGATGCTACTCAGTGATGTAACACTATGATAGAGAAGGAGATGCTAGTGTAGTATTCGCTCTTGATAAGTTTTCATCTTACATTCTTGGATCTAGAGTGACTATTTACACAGACCACACCGCCATCTGATACCTCAGGGCAAATCCACCTTGGTTAGGTCAACCTCCATGCCCCTGTTGGAGATGGTGTGACCAAGGACCATCCTTTGAGTAATCATGAAATGACTCTTCTCCAAAGATAACACGAGGTTGACCTCTATGCAGCGCAGAAGTACTCGGTCTAGGGAAGAACGACAAGCATCAAACACATCATCGTAGATCGAAAAGTCATCCGTGAAGACCTCTAAACATTCGGCCATCATGTCCGCCAAGATGGAAAGCATGCACCTTTGGAATGTAGCCGGGGACTTACATAAACCAAAGGGCATCCATTTAAAAGCATATGTTCCAAACAGACAGGTGAATGTAGTTTTCTATTGGTCTTCGGGCACTATGGCGACCTAGTTGTATCCTGAGTACCTGTCTAGGAAACAGTAGTGACTCTTCCCGACTAACATCTTAATAATCTGATCAATAAATGGTAGCGAGAAATCATACTTCTCGATGGCCTATTTCAATAGTTTGTAGTCCACACAGACTCACCAAGAAGTGGGGTACTCAGGTAGCTATTTCCTCTCTAGACTCGCTCACAACTGTAGTGATACCTGTCTTCTTGGGTACCACATGTAATAGACTAACCCATTTGGAGTCGGAGATGGGGTAGATAAAATCAGCGCTCCACCACATAGATAATTCCTTCTCAATGATTCGGGTTCAGTCAACGTTGAAACTCACGCGATGGCTTGACATCACCTTCTATATATATGTGGTGGGAGCACAGGGCTGGACTTATCCACTGGAGATCTGCTGCACTACATCTGATTGCATTGCACTTTCTTTTAAGAACCTCCATCAAGCGAGATTCTTGGTCTTCAGTCAAATCCGCTGAGATTATGGTTGAGAACATGTCAGGCTCGCCTGCAAGGAATCTGTACTTCATGCTATGTGGCAATGTCATCAACTCATAACAAGTAGGAGCTGGTAAGTATGGCCTCTGAAAAGTCTGTGTGAAAGTGACCAACTCTACGTGGGAGAACTCTCTCTGAATATGCAAATATTACGAAGGCGGTCCTGCTGGTGTATCTATCAACTATACTAGCTTGACCTCCATCCTAGATGTGGGCTCTGTGGACATCAGACATGGTAAATAATTATCAAAATCATGTCAATCAATATTAATGTCTGATCCCTAGGGATCTGAGTCTGAATAAAATGAAATATAATCTGCTTCGGTACCCGAATCATAATCGTTATCCTCTGCAGTGTCTTTTGCCATGAGTGCACTCTTCGAACTCCCATCTTCTATCATATGTAACTATACAATGTCTTGATAAGAGATCATGACATTGGATCCGTCCAAACAGCTTCATCATCAGTAATCACAAAATCACACTCTTGGTGGATATCTAGCTCTGCCTCTATCATCTTCTCTGAATCGGTGGTCTGCTCTGAGCAAACTGAGTCTCTAGCTCCAATCTACTCAATCGTCTCTATTTGTACACTCTCGCCCTCAATGCAAAAGTATACCTTCCTGCTATCATGATCGAATACTGCCTTGGTTGTGGCCAAGAATGGTCGTCCTAAGATGATGGGGGTATCAGTCATAGATTCAGGGATTTCTGTGTCCAACACAATGAAGACCACATGAAATATCAAGCCCTGAATTGTGACGACAACCTCCTTTAACAACCCCTTCGGCCTCTTAACAGATCGATGTGCAAACTGAAGGACTGTCATGCTCTTTTCATGGGCCAAACTTGAAACAGTCAAGTAAGGCAACCGGGAGGATGCTAATCGACGAACCACTGTCTAATAGACTGCGACCGAACCGATGCTCGTGAATATGGCATCTGACATAGGAAGCTCCTAAATTGGGTCTCTTTGCTGGCAATCAGTTCTGTATGGTGATGCAGGTGGCACGTGTGAGGACAAGGATTTCTACATTGTGATTCCTCTTCTTCCTACAGATTGCGGTCTTCTCTCTCTAGTTCTTCTGAAATAGAGGGATGTGCTCAAGTGCCTCTTGAAGAGTCGGCTGGATCTGAAATCCGTCTATCATCTGCTCGTTGAACTCGAACTAGTGCCCTTTTTTGGGATTTTCTATTTTGGGTAACTTCCCTAAGCGTAGTGCTTGAAGAAAGGGGATGTAGGTTCCAGATCATTCAACATGCTAGAATCCATAGAAAGATCATCAAGCACAATAGATGGACTCATAGGAGATACAGAAACCTTTCCTTTATTCATATCATTGATTTTTGAAGTTTTTCCATTTTTTATATTTTCTAAATAAATCCTCAGGTACAGGAGATGTCAACAGAACTGCATGATTTTTGGTGGCATAAGTACCACCAACAACGTCTGGAATTGCATCGTCAATACCGCGCTATGGCCTTTCATCTGATAAATTGGTGGCATCAACACCACCATCTCCAACTGGGAATATGACGACCTCAGCATTGTCGTCTGGATCAACATCCTCAGTGGCTTTAGTACCACCATCATCTTCATCTTGATGAGAGGCATCATCACCACTCTTGACATTATCTAGCGCCCTAGAATCTGCATCGGGTGTCGCCTAGATGAGTCACTGCCGGCTAGCTTCCTACCGGCTCCTAAGTGTCACAAAATCAGCATAAAATGAAGAAGAAGTGTCATACAGAAAATCTCTAGGAGAGGCAGTCTCTATGGACTATAAATGCTCAGTTTTTCTCTTTAGATTGTTCGTGTTAGGTTCAATCTGAGCGGGTATGGCAGCTTTGCCATTTATTATCTCCCTCATTTCTTGTCAGAACTCGTCTATTTATCGCTAGAAGGTGGCTTGCTAGTCAGAGATCAAGCGGGCGAGGTCATTGAGTGTTGGGTTCTCATAAGAGTGAACCTGAGAACAAGACAGGTTGCCTCGCTGGAAATGAGGCTGAGTCTGTTACTGGTAGTGAGGAGGAGGTTGAGAGTACTGCTACTGAGGCTGTTGTTGCCTCTACTGTTGTCCCTAATACTGAGGACGAGGACTGTGTTGCTACTGCTGCGGGGAGTCCTGGGGCTGTTGCGGTTGGCTGCCCTGCCTTGCTTGTGCCGTAAGTTGCTGCTGCGATGAAGTGCCTCTAGTAGACCATAAGTAGCCAGGGTGGTCATGACGGATCCTGGGCTGCAGTTGGTACTGGGAGTACTAAATCCTATTGACTTCCGTCAACGGCTCCTGCTTCTCGTGGAGCGGCAGAGGAAGGGTGTCAAGGGATGATCCAGATGATATACCACCATCTGAGTGTCTGAAGAGGGTGGAGGTAGCTGAACCTGCTGGAGTTGATGAATAGGTTCCGCTTCAATGGTATGGACCCGGTGGTATGAGGCAGAATGTTGTGAAGTGCTACTCCCTGGATCAATTCGTGACCTGCGATGGGGCTGATAATCCATCTGTGCCTCTTGGAGACACATGATCAGGGTCTTCGTCTCACTCAAGGTTTGGGCCAGCTTATCTATCTTATTGAGCTTGTCCAAGCCCCGGCACTTCTTCTTCTCAATGATTTCTATCTGGTACAAATTCTAGTTAATAATACCCATATCGTCAGCCGAAGATTCTTCTAGTGCTGCTGCCGATGAAGATGTAGAAAGACCGACCTCAATGCGTGCAATCCTCTAGTATGAAATCGCATGTGGAAGAGGTCCCCTGAGTGTAGACTTGGGTATGGGACATTACTGTGTAATTTTCGAGCATCTCCTTATAGATGGCCCAGACATGGTCTTCACCTTTGGCGAAGTAGGAACCTCCGCATGAGGCGTTCACTAGCCCCTGCAGCTCAGGTGTTAGCCCACAAAAGAAACTCTGGACGAGGTTGGGCTTACTAATCTCATGGTGGGGACACCTATAGATGAGTCTCTAAAGCGATCACATGCTTCATGGAATTGTTCGTTCCGGATAATGGTGAAATTATTGATCATATCTCTATCTTCATTGGTCTGGCCGAATGGATAGTACTTGTTCAACTACTTAGTCCGTAGTTGCTCCCAAGTAGTGATTACCTTACCTGGATGCTTCAGCCAGTAGACTGCTCTGTCAACCAAGGAGAATGGAAAGAAGATAAGTTTGATAGTGTCCTCATCCACCAGTCTGTTGTGGACGATGCTGCAAATCATCTCGAAATCCTGCAGATGGATATGGGGCTCTTCGATGGATAGCACATGGAATTTGGGTAGTAGATGGAAGGTCTGAGGGTGAAGCTTGAAGTCACCTGAGATAGGGAGAAGCTGGATCTCGATGTGTGAGGTTTTCACCAGGGTTGTACAACTGCATCATGGTACGGCCTGGTGTGGCTGGATCCTGTGGCTCATCTTCGCGTCTATGATCAACTTGGATCTCCTAACATGTTCTCTCTCCACCACCGGCTGGACGCTCTAGTCCCTCTCGCCCGGCTCGCATCTACAAAAGCTCTCTCCTCACTTCTGTCATGAATATTCCCTGGTCTCAGATTTGTCGCTGCATGGTCTCCAGGGAAGCGAACAATGTGTTATTGATGACGTCCTAGTCTAATACGAGCGATGATGTCTGCGACTACTCATCGATCATGTCCTCACTGTAGGGCATCTCACCGGGCTCTACAAAAGCAAAATACCCTGACTTCGGTTATGTCAAATGAATAAAGAGTTGTGCTGGCCTGTCTGGTTGTAGCTCAGGAGTGGAAGAAGGATGGTCAAGGGGGAATAGAGTGGAGGTGAATTCGGGTTCAGAGAGCGGGCTTGAGCTCTCTGAGGCCACCTTAGATTAATGGGGAGGAGTGTTGGAAAGCGTTGCTCCTAGAGGTAGCCTAAGAGACCTCCTTCCAATCAGCATGATGTGGGATTTATGAAGATTAGATCTGAGAAGCAAGCATGATGAGAAATCAAACCCCTAATTCACCAACGCAATACAGTGATGACCGTAAGATTTCGGCCGTTTACCTTGTCAGATTTTAGTTTTGTTGACAATCCAATCTATCAGAATGGCTTAGTGAGCTTTTACGAGCCAGATTCTCCCTAGAGTCTATCCCGAGGTCTTACAACTAGTTGTGCGTATTTCAAACTAGTATGGGTGTAAGTACGGATCGTTTCCAACTACCTATTGCTTGAGGACGTCCTCTAAACCACCCACTCCTCTAAGGGAATAAAGACCGATTACCAGCAACCCGCAGACCCTAACTGGAGAATAGCTAATCATTCTTATAGATCTCGTAGTCTAAAGGGAGTTCAGACGTGGCTCTATCCTAGTGTGTGGTTCGCTCAGCTCTCTATAGAAAAATCAGATAAGGAGGGGGTTACTCTCCCCAAAATAAGAAATTTTAGTGAAGCATAGTTTTAGGTCAAGTTTACTTTAGAAGTCCCAGATTTTATTGGTTATCTCTTTTTAGATTTTTTTGAATGAATGAAATGTCTAATGAATTTTCCAATTTCCTTTTTTATAAATGTCCAATAAAATTGTGGGAGGAAAACAGAAAAGCCGATGCACGATCAAACACGACGATGCATGCATAGATAGAAATGCATAACTTGCTCTAGTAATCTACATGTAGGGTGATCCACACATAAATAAAAAGAAAGAAATAAAACTAATATATATGATGCACAAGGAAATCATTCTAATAGGAGCAAATCTATTAGCGGGAAGAGCTAGTAGTTAATTAATCAGGGAAGAGACTTGAGTCCGGTCTGTCTACCACAATGGATTCTACCAGCGTTGTAAACGACCTCTAGCGGCGCGTGGTCTCTTAACCAATTAAATTAACTTTTTCTTTATTTGACTAAGTGCAAATATGATCTATAGGAACATATAGTCTATTAGGGTGTTTGGACCTTAGATAATAACTAAGCTCAAGCAATAAAAGTCTTAAATATAAGGGCCAAATCCTTAGTAATCAAATAGAAAATAAATGCGGAAAATCACGAGAAAAACTCGGAGAGGTCCCCTTGAGTGCACATGCACTCAGCGAAAAAGACCCTGAAATGGTTCAAGTGTCCAAAGAATGTCCAAATGTCCAAGAGTTTAAATTAATACAGATTTTTCTTCAAAGAAAAATCCCATCAAAGTAGCAATTTTCTGTTGTCTTCCTCTCCTCCTCATGTGTTGGTCCCTTTAAAATGTCATACTCCGACAGTCCTCCGCACGAAAGATATAAATAGAATAAGGTCAAAATGGTTATAAGAGATAGGAATAAAAATAAGCAAAAAATAGAAAAAATCAAACTACTTACTCGTGATCCCCAGCAACGGCGCCATTCTGATGTTTGCCAAACCGACTCGGGTTAAGGATGAAATTAAGGTGTCGTCCGATCCAAATCAATCAAGTGATTAACGAGAAAATCAAACCACTAAGAGATGAAACAATCAAATGTAAGTGGTTTGGCTACTTTTATTTACCTGGTACAATAACCATGGATGAACATAAGGAGCTTAATTAAGAGCTAAATAATGAGATTTTAAGAATAAAAATCTTTCAGTGGTTTTTTAGTTTTTCAAATTTTTTATTTTTCAATGAGAAAGGAGTATTCATAAGTGATAAAAACAAGCACAAACACTCGTTTGTATTTTTCTAAGGGATCAAAATTACACAAAAAATTGTAATAAAAATATTTTTGGATTTTATTTGTTTTGTAATGTTTTTGGTAATTTTTATATATTTTTCAAATGTTTTTGTGATTTTCTTAAAATAAAATAGTGACAAAATCAACAAGCAGTACACAACCAGGAGTAATTTGAAAGTTAAAAAAATTAAAATGCCCAAAACTACTAGCGATATTTTTGTAACAAAATGTAGATAAATATCTACAACTAGAGATTGAGATTACTGTTTTAGGATTTTTCTAAAATTTTATATAATTTTTATAAGTTTTAAGTGTTTTGCAAATTTTATGATTTTTATAAGGCATCTTTAAACAAAATTAATACTTAAGCTAACGACACTAACATACATCTACAATTTTTATGGATTTTTTGGGAGATTTTTCGATTTTTTATAAATCTTCAAACATGAATGGACTTTTTAGGTTGTTTTTCAATTTTTAATAATATGAAATATAAGAAAATCAACCATCAAAAATTATAATAAATAAAACATGCAATTACGGGTAGCAACTAATTTTTACAGAATTTTTGGAATTGATTTAGTATTTTTTGCATTAAATAAAATGCAACTAGTTAAAAATAGTTTTATAGGGACCTTATAGCAAATAAGTTAAGTTCTAGGTTCAAAGATTAATACATAATAAAACTTCAGGGGCCAAAGATGCAAATAATCAATGACAAGCATGTACAACACGTGAATCGGGTGAATAGGTGCATATATGCAAATACTCAAAATATAAACTTCATTCCATAACAAGTAAAGAGTTCAGACACAATACTGCCAATAACCCAAATAATCACGTGGGGACGCACGTAAACTTGACATGACTAGATTAGAATGCAAATATGTAAACTAACGGGTCCCAGCTGTAAATGTTCTTAAGTACTCATTACATTTATTGGATTAAATAGAAATAGAAATACATGCCGAGTGAAAATGAAATATACCCAGGAGACACGTAAATGGCGCATGAGGAGTTTGACGGCTCTGATGCGTCTTTGGAAAAGATATGACATTTAAGGTGGAGGCGCATGTGTGCGGTTCTGATTAATCGTTATCTGAGGATCTGACGTCTGAAAAGGGGTCTCTGCAATGCGGACAGATGCGCTCAGACCTCTGATCCAAGCACTCTAAATGAGCGGTTATCGGGTGGCTCATATCAGAATTGCGGGGCGATGGGCGATGAGATGGCTCTGGATGGTGCAAGAAGAATACAACTCAAGTGAGCATCGGTTGGATGTAGTTGATGATCCTGGAAGTTGATAGACTCGTGAGGAATTCCAGCGCCTTCGTGGAAGTGCCCCTCTTCGAATGAACAGCTCTAATAAGAAGGATGATGGTCAGATGGTCGGGGTGGTGGTGATCCTCCTGGAGTTGCTCCGCTTGAGCATCTGGGGCACCAAATTGGTCTCTTTGTGTGAACCAACACCTGCAAAGGGTAGCAGAACTCAGTGCTTTTCTCATGTCCAGTTATTGCTTGGGTAACAGAGAGAAACGAGTGTAAGATGGAGTTTGATCTCCGACGTACATGGGAGAGAGAGATCATGCCTTAATCTTGCTCCCGATGAGCAAGTCTAAGGAGGTTTGGATGTGTAGGGAGATGGTGGATGAGTAGCGGAGTGGATCTGAATGGAGAGATGTGAGTGATTGGGCTCAGACCAGCTGGTAGGAGATGATGAAGTGCGGTGGTAGATATGGACTGGATAGAGAGGAAACAAGAAATGCAACTGAGATAAGGGGTAACTGGAGTTGTTGATGTACTCAAAAAATTCAGGCGAGGCAGTAGGCGAGGTTATGGCCTCAACCAAGCTGCAGAAGGTCGGGATGCATGTCGTGGCAGAGGACTCCGACCACGAGCTGAGCAGGTACAACCCAGTGCTAACTGGAGCTCCCAATGGGTCCTCCGAGGAGCTGTCACTATCCTATAGGTTGCTAAGGTGCAATGGTGGCGTGAGGCACGAGCTACCGAGCTCGCGAGGACGAGGAGATTATTTATAGGGGAAAGCTAGGGTCTTGAAAGATCAGAAGATTCAGCGAAACCCTAGGATGATCCGGTTGTTCCAAGGGATCCACGAGGATCATGGATAATAGGAGCATAATCGGGAACAAGAATTGATGTAAATGAAGTTCTGACATGATGAGGATAATGTCGAGAAGAAGCTCTGGTGAAGGGTCTATCGAGTCAGGTCAACGGGGGGAGACGATTGACTACGGTCAACATTCTGACATTATCCAATCAGAAAAATGCATGCTGATAAATGAAAGAATAATGAATAAAAATACTGAATGATTTTAAAATAAAAAGTGAATAACATAAAATTTTTTTACTATTTTACAGGCTATTTTTCTGTGATTTTAATTTTTTATGACATCATATATATAATATGTATAGTATAATGTATTATACATAAGTATAATAAACCTATATATGATATACACATATTTTTATTTTGTTAATTTTTCAAAAATAAAATTCCTTTTATATTTTATGTTGTTTTAATAGAATAATTAGACTTGTTAATTAAATAGGCATTCTATACACTATATACGTGTGTGTCTTTTTTACAATGATTTTTGGTTTTTATTATTCATTTGTAAAGTGTTTTCTAATTTTTATTTCATATTTATTCTATTATTAAGGATATGTACAAATGTTTAAAAATATAATATATACAAAATATAAATTAATTATTTATAGGTATAAGTCTGAAGAGGTAATATAGGGACCCTATCTACCCTCTACTTTCTTCCTTATCGATCAGGTCAAGGATTGACCTTCTCTTGGGGATTGGGTCAATCTGTGTTTATTCTAAATACATGTTTTTTTTCTTTTTTTCTTTATTCTTTGATTTTTAGAAAATATGTATTAATTATCCAATATTAACTTGGTCATGATTAATGATAAGTTATTGTATTTACACAAATTTACATATGTTTTTACTAAAAGATAAATCTAAAATAAAAGAATAAAGCGTGAGAATCATAGATTCATCATGAGGCTATGCAAATTGACAGAAGACCAGATGTCGAGTAATATTCTTTCCAATTCTTAGTCAAACATCTGGCAGCGAATGAGTGGCTCTCCCTTGTCCTTATTTTTATCTGGGAGATTGCTGATGGCATTAACTGTGCCCATGGTGAGAATGTGCATTTCAGACTTGCCACCTTGACTTCTTGGATTGTGGGGACGAGGACGACTACTCGTTGTACATGCATCTTTTCATCCTTTCTTCATCGCAGGCATGTACTAAAGTGCTTTTATGAGTGGCATATTCAAGACCACATTCTGAATAATTTACACAATTACGGGATCAGACAGAAAAAGGAATATTTATAGTGTAATTTAAATATGTGTCCATATAATGGTGTACGGTTAGATGGTGCAAATGTAAAAAATCATCTACAATTTATGGACAAAAAATAGCTGACTCTATTTCAAGGTCTAGCTGCGGGTCATCTGCGACTGCGGGCATCTCTTGGTCAAGTTGGTTTCCACCGAGGTTGTTGTTGCTTCCTTCTTTTGTAATTTTCGGTTTTCTTAATTTTTTGTATTTTTGTTGCTTTTCTGGTGCTACTCCAAAAAGGATATCTAGCTTTGGTAATGGCTAGGATGACGACTCCCCATTAGACACTAGATGCTTTCTCTTCGTAGTGGCTTGTGTAGTGTTCTACTTCTCCATAGAGTAACAACTTTAGATATAAGAAATTCATTTCTACCTGAATTGGGAAGTTCAATGCAAGCCTCATGTTCCTTGCATCGGAAGTTGCTCGGATTTGCTTCGACATAGGCTAGTATGATTGTCTTTACAGCCATCAGGTCATCAATCTTTCGTGTCATCTTAGCAATATTTTTCACTAGTTGAGACAAACAATACATGGCTGGGTTCACCAGCGGGGCCTCAGACGGGTCAGCATGTTGGGGCCGCTAGTTGTGGTATTGTAGCTGTGGAGGCTACTAGTTGTAACCCTCATGAAACTGATGGTGAGGAGGAGGGAATTAAGAGTACTGGGAGTACTGAGGAGGACCGGAGTAGTGGTGATGGTAGTGAGCAACTGACTCATATTTATGGTAACCCTGAGTACGGTACCAGGTTGTTGAGGACCTTCATGATAATTCTACCTCCATGTATTATTGTGGTACAGAGGCTACTGCTGATGAGAGGGTTGGTACGGTCTTCCAGCCTGCTGTTGTTGGTGATAGGGCATCTTTCCCATGTTCTGATCTTGGCGTTGTCCCTGAGGATGGGTCAGTTGAGCTTTATTATTCTATACACAATTGATCTCTTGTATGTACAGCAGTGGTGGAAAGAACTGCTCAGAGTAAGCAGACTGAGACTCTAGTTGGTAAACAACCATATGTGTTTTGGACTGCGGGGGATGCTCTGGGGCCTACACGTAGTATTCGAGTTGGTAAACAACCATATGTGATCCATTCCTCTTTTAATGGGAGCCATGTCTAGTTCTGACTCAAGTGTTGGCTCTTAATCGGGTTGATGATCTACATGACATAGTATACCCTGGTATGTCTCTATTTGAGCACCAAATGTTGTGAGATGTCTAGGATTAAGCTCAATCCTAGATGGTTGTGAATGGAGCATAGGATATTGACTGAAATCAATCTCCATACATAAGGGGTTGGTTCGGAGACAAGAGTAATCCCAATTTATTTGAATAGGGAGCACTGACTCGGGTTGTGAGTCCATCCTAAACAACAGATTTATTGGAGACATGCAAGCATTGAAAGAAGAAAGGATTGGACAGTCCTAGGAGAAGTTCGCAAAGTTTGAATCGATTTCTTTGATATCACCTTCATTGTTGGAGATGTCGGTGATGCAGAATCGATGTGGGTTTGGCGGAGTCTCGACTAAACAATATGTGGGATGACATCTCAGGAGGGTCAAAAGGAGATAGATGATGGATGAAGAGCACGGAGATGAACAAGAAATAAAAGGAGTTTAAAATAGTAGAAGGCTCGCAATGACAAAGAGTCGAATAGGAAATATGCAAAATGTGTCAAAATGGCACAAAGGCACGTTGCTTTTGATCTTGACCTCAACAAAACTTAATCAACCAAACTTCATTACAATGGATTCGCCAACTCGACCTGTGAAGCCATGAAGGTTCGACAATTATCTTTGTAGGTTTTAAATGGTTTATCAGACTATTATCTTTCAACAAGTCCATAGAGCGCTAATCCCATAGAAGTGAGAGTACTACCAGAAAAGTATCCCATACTTGTCCTCCTTATTTGTATTTAGGTCTTTGTAACCGAAAGAAATGGAGGGAGGAAGTCGATAGGAGAAACCACTACTTCGGACCTCGCTCGCAATAGAATCATTCATGAGCGTGCAATGTCCTACTAGGATGCAAGACGATGGGATAGACACCCTCGTGAAGGCGTGGCCTAAGCTCAATACTTCGGTCAAGGTCGACATTCTACACAAGCGAGAACATCATCATTGATCAGACCCTTCTCGTTCACATATGATAGAAGCACCAATACTTCAGAAATCTAGGTTATACACAAGGCAGTTACAAACTATATTTTTGGCTCTAATCCTTAGGATTTCACTGATGAAACCCAGTTTCATGCAATTAATTCACATTTATTAACCCCCTAGCTTAGATCAAGTGTCAATAAAAAATAGTCAAATCCGTGTTTATATCCGAGTCTTAGAATAAATTAATAATACAAAAAAATAGTAAAATAAAAATCTTAGTGTTTTTAAGCCCTTAAAAATACTCACAAAAATATTTCTCCCTCTGTTTGACCTCATCTCCGTTTTTGGTCAACATGAAACACGTAGAGCTCATCGAGATCTACAACTTTCACTCTTTGAGTTTTTCCAAATTCGGCCCCCTTCTCCTTCATAATGAATAAAATTCATATTATTCATGATAATTAAATCACATTTAATTGTCCATTTCTCCATTCTTGGATATAATCTAACAATGTAATTATTCTCAAACTCTTTCAGGAATAATGTGCCTTCTCCGCATATACTTGAAGATAAGGACATGGCTTGTACGTTCCACATATAGTGACTTGGATATTGAGATCAAATCTCAAATCCAAATCTCATGGTCCTCTCATAGATTCTTGATTAAATCAAGACCATAAATCTGATACTCTAATTACATCTTAATCACATACATATCAATATCCAACATTTCGATGAAGATCAGATCACTTCTCTACTAAGAGGAGTCACTAAAATCAAGACTTGTTTCATCACTCCCTCAAAATGGAAGTGTCATGGTTATACAATCATTTATGATCACATCACCCTCAGGTGTTCCTAATACCTTTACATCTTGCATACTGGAAGACATATACTAAACCCGAAGCCATAGATCAATTTTCACTATCATCTTTGGGGTTTCATAATAAAATTTCACATGCGATCATTGGGAATTGGCATCGATCATATGCTATCCAAAATGACATATCATACATTCAAATTCTTTTCATACTTTAAAAGCACGAATACCATGCATGGAATTTGAATGGTCCCAATACCTAATGAGTGAGCTCATATCTTCTGGTTAACAAGTGAACTTGTATGATCCCTTTGATAGATCATATCACTCATATGCCCTCATATGCACACCAGCTCGCCGGTTTATAGACCTTGATTAGGTCATCAACTATTAGTCTGCCAGATGTACATACTTAGATATATAGCAACACATCTGTCACCGGTCAGAGGATGTCTTCCTATATCGTGCTAGTATATGACATAGGACTTGGTTATCTCGATCTCATTAAGTCAACTCTTTGACATAACCATTCTGTTACCTCCGAATCTATATTCCCATGTAGAGGACCTACATCAAGAGATCGGTTAAATATCATACTAATGAGAAAGGATTTCCATCTCCTACTCATGCTAGAGATCATCTCTTAACAATCATTTGACAATGCTTGATTAGTTCTCAATCTAACTCTTTAGATATTTATCCAAGCACCAGCCTCTATGATTCAACTATTGAATTAACAGTTGTATGATCATTAAGATGTCCATGGTACATAACCCTAATTATACAGATGGACCTTATAGTGCATTCATTCACTTAATCACAGATTTGGAGTGAAATAAGTAATAATTTTTATTAATAAATCAAATATTACAAAAAAATTATTGTAGGAATGGTTCGTCTCGGGCTCACATGGCTAACAATCTCCCACTAGCCCTCAGAACCATTTACGTACAATCCTTAAACCCATTCTCATTACATGTTGGTGGAAAACCTTTTATTTGAAACATTTAGTAAGGGGATCAACAACGTTGCCGGTAGAGGCCTCCTTGGTGATGATGATGTCACCATGCTTTTGAATCTCCCAAATGATGTAGTATTTCTTGCGACAACGAAGGAGTGCTCTTTGATGCAGGCTGGAGCGTCCGGTGTTTGGGCTCCGGAGTTTGTATCAGTGCTTTCTAATCAGCGTTCAGAGGAGCTAGCCAGATTACAGTCGGAAATACCATCGCCGGATTGCATCTCACAAGGCAGGGACCATTTCGAGTGGGTGGGAGGCAAGTTCCCCACAAAGAAGGCGTACAAGGAATTCATGGCGACTGCAACTGATATCGATCCAGACCTATGCCAAGATATGAAGATCATATGGGCTTGCAGGATTCCATGCAGGGTAAAAGTCTTCCTTTGGTTTTTGAGGAGGGGACGATTGTGTGATAAAGCGAGGAGGGGCAGATTATTTGGCATCCCTGACACTCAGTGTGACAGATGTGGAGAGCAGGTGGAAGATACAGATCACTTATTCTTTAAGTGCCCAACATCTGAGGCGATTTGGAGAGAGGTTGGGCTGTCGTGGTGTTCGCCAGGAGGTGTTACAGATTTTTGGAGGGTGGTCAGATCGGCGGGGGGCAACTCCATGGATGATTGCGCTTTACCTTTCGCAGTTCTTTGGGCCATCTGGGCAGGGAGGAATGATCTTATTTTCAAAAATCAGAGATTTTATCCGGAAAATGTAATCGCTCTCTCTAATTCATTGTATCGGTTCTGGACCTCCGGGTAATGTAATCCTTTCTTTATTTTCATAATATATTTTTAAAGCGGTGAATCCCAGCTCGGGATGTCACCCTCATGCTATTCAAAAAAAATGATGTAGTATTTCCTTTCCATGTGCTTGCTTTTCTGATGCCATCTGGGTTACTTTTCCTGGGCAATAGCTCCCACATTATCGTAGAGTAGCGGGATGGGAGTATCAGAGGAAACTACGCCAATTTTCAGGATGAACTTGGGTAACCACACCACCTCCTTTGCAGCATCAGATATGGCATTGTATTCAACTTCTATTGTTGATTCGATCATAGTATCCTGCTTCTTGCTTCTCCAGTGACAACACCACCATTAAAGAGGCACATAAACCCTTATGTCGACTTTCGATCATCAATATCTGACTGGAAGTCTGATTCTGTGTATCCCAAGACTTCGAGATAACGATCTCCATAGACCAAGACATAATCTTGCGTCCATCTTAAATACTTGATAATGTTGTTCATTGCAATCCAACGTTGTTCTCCAATGAAGGATTGGTAACGAGTTACTACTCCCACTGCATGGCAGATATCTATCCTTGTACATATCATGGCGTACATTAAACTTCCTACAACTAATGCATAGGGGTATCTAGTCATGGCTTTCTTTTCCTCAACACTTTGCAGAGCCATTCCTGTAGATAGGTGGATAGCATGTCTTAAGGGAAGGAAACCTTTCTAGGAACTCTCCATACAGAAACGTTCCAAAATTTTCTTAATGTATCCATGTTGTGATAATCCCAATATCCTCTTTTCTCGATTTCTGAATTGCTTCAAAACAAAGATGTAAGAGGCTTCTCCAAGATCTTTCATCTCGAAGGTATAGGACATCCAAATCTTAACACTGGTTATCATACCTATATCATTCCCAATGATAAGGATGCCATCTACATGAATCATGACTAACACAATGGCACTCCCACTATGATTCTTGTACGCACACGGTTCATCACGATTCTGCACAAAATCATAACTCTTTTTGTGTTTTTCAAATTTGATGTTCCAGCTACGAGAAGCTTGTTCGGGCCCATAGATGGATTTCTTTTGCTTGCATACTTTTCCTTCCTTGGTTATGAAGCCCTGTGCTGCTCCATATAGATACCCTCCTCGAGGTATCCATTGAGGAAAGCCATCTTGACGTCCATCTTTCAGATGTCATAGTCAAGAGATGCAGCTATAGCTAGATGTGACCTGATGGACTTAAGCATATCCACATGAGAGAATGTCTCATCATAGTAAATTCCTTCTCTCTGTATGTAGCTCTTGGCTATGAGTCGTGCCTTAAAAGTCTTTGCTTTCCCATCAGGTCCCCTTTTTCTCTTGAAGATCCATTTACACTCAATGGGTTTTACCCCTTTAGGTGGATCCTCTTGGGTCCATACACCATTCTTACGCATGGAGTCAATCACTGACTTCATTGCTAACATCCATCTATCCATGTCATGATCTGCGAGTG
Source organism: Ottelia alismoides (assembly GCA_037367405.1). NCBI lineage: Eukaryota > Viridiplantae > Streptophyta > Magnoliopsida > Alismatales > Hydrocharitaceae > Ottelia > Ottelia alismoides. Next base: position 53,784 of record JAZKJV010004058.1, on the reverse strand, counting down.
CTTCATCAAATGAAGCTAGATCATTATCAGTTTCACCTGACATATGGAATCCGTACCTTTCTGTTGTCGTAACCACCCTCGAGCTCCTTCGAAAAGGTACGAGGGTTTCATCTTTATTTATCTCTTTAGTTTCAATTTCAGGAAGCTCATAATCCTCAGGGGACTCAATGAGTTCCTCTACGTCATCTTTGTCTTGACTTTTGAGGAAATCATCCTTTAGAATTTTCACATCTCTAGAGACAAAAACCTTCTGGGTCTTTGGGTCATAAAGCTGGTATACAATACCATCCTTAACATACCCAACGAAGTACCATTCACGAGTGTGAGAATCCAGCTTACTTGCATCCATGTTCTTCGCATGGACCAAGAGACCCCAAACTCTCAAGTGTTTAACACTCGGTTTGGTTCCATACCAAAGCTCATGACGAGTTTTAGGTATGGATTTGATATGATTCTTGTTCAGGATATATATTACACTCTCTACTGCATATCCCATAAACTAAGTGTATTGTGCCTCACATATCATTGAATGGACCATGTCCATGATGGTCATGTTGTTTCTTTCAACAACACAATTAAGTTGTGGAGTTCTAGGAGGAGTGAGATTGGAGACTATTCCATTCTCTATAAGGTATTACTTGAATTCATCTGAGAGTTAATCACCACCTCTATGGGATCGAATCCGTTTAATCTTCCTATTTATTTGGTTCTCAACCAAAGCCTTGAGCTCTTTGAACATTTCAAAGGTTTAAGATTTATGACATATTAGGAAGATAAACCCGTATCCTGAATGGCCATCAATAAACATCAATTAATTTTGATATCCATTTGGGGTCAAGGTATTGAAAGGACCACAGACATCGGTATGCATTAGGTCAAGAATACCCTTGCATTGTATAACCTTGTACGAAAAGTCGTCCTAGTCATTTTACCTCGAATGCAATGTTCGCAGGTAGGTAAAGATTGAACATGTAAAAAATCTCAGGGTCCATCCTTTATCAATCTATTGATCCTATAAATAGATAAATGGACAAGCCTTTGTTGTCAAATCATATTCTAATGATTTCCATCCTCCCTAGGGTTTTTATCAGTGGTAGTAACATTCATGACATTTTCATCGACGCACAATTCACAAAGTCTACCAGAAGTCGGAATACCATCAGCAATATATTTCTCATAACGGCTTATGACAAGTTTATTACATAACAGAAACGAATATATGTTTCTAACAAGATTAGATATAGATATAAGGTTCTTCCTGACTTTCGGTACATAAAGACACTCTTTAAGTACTAGGACTCTTCCACTAGATAATGATAGTTTGCTGGTCCCGACGACGACTGTTGCATCACTTGCATCAGATCCCTCTAGATGATTATATCCCCTTCATCGAGAGTCTTAGTTTGTTGAAATAGATGCAACAAAATTCATACATTAATAGAATGAAGGATATGGTTAGATCCTTAAGTGCATCACAGAAGCGTGAGGATCGCATTGTATGCGATTGGGAGCAACTAGTCGCACTAGTTGCTCGATGCAACAGAATTTCAAAATTTTTTCCATGCGATGAAACCACATGATCCGAGAACACTTCACGAATCGTTTCATCTAAACCAAAAACAAGTATTAGGATTACCTCTTGAAGCGTGGTTGCGATCGAGTCTCTAAATGAAGGGACCTCCTGTCTCAAGTCCGATCCGACGGAGGAGACGCTTACGAGCGTGTTGATGAAATACGTGCTCCTCACAATCCATGTTGATGATCCAAGCGGTGAATCTCCTGATCTCGACACATGATATACGACGTCTTCTTCATGAGCGAGGCGCATCGAAGGAGATGGAGATCCACGAGCAAACAATCTGACAGCATGTCAATGACGCTGAGGTGATGGAGAGTCTCTCTAGGGCATCCATGGTGGACGGCCATATGAGAGAAAGAGGGATGGCATGTGGAGAGAAAGAGAGAGAGAGGGACTTATGTTCTCATTGTGTTGTTGTAACAAAGAAGAGCAAGGGGTGCCTCTCCTTTTATAATATTTTGGGAACCATGGATCTCAATCCATGGACAACACAAATCCAATAGCTTACATTGATTTGTGTTTCTTTTAATGGCCAAGATGTTGTTGGCAAAAAACCAACAACAATTAATTTAATTTAGATTAAATGTATATTGATAAATAAATATGATTTAATCTCAAATTAATTCAATCAAGCATGGAGATTATTGAATGAAGATTGCCTCCTTCCATAATATCGGATTTGGTGGCAATCTCATGTAATCTCATGATATCTCATGATATTACATTATTCAATGGAAATCTCCAAGATTTACAACAACACTTGTTGTAAATATTTCAAAAAAAATAATTCAGAATTATTTTGTGAATATTGCAATCCTGCCATTGGAAAATTGTGAATTACATTCATAATGCAAAATAAATGTGAATTGCATTTTAAATTAATTGTCAATGTGAAACCAATTCACATCAACATTTAATTAACAAATGTAAATTACAAATTTCTCTCTCTTTCACATTTATAATATATATGATTAATATGGATATTGCTATCCACATTATTCATATTCGTAATAATTAAATCACATTTAATAATCTTGGATCTCTATTCTCATATGCCCAAATAATGTGAATCACATTCACATTATTTACATCTTTGATAATAAAATCGCATTTAATTGTCTAAGATAACTCTCTTTATAATATGAATCAAATTCATATCATTCATGATAAATAAATAACATTTAATTATCCAAGATAACTATCCGTATAATATGATTCAAATTCATATTATTCATGATAAATAAATCACATTTAGTTATCCATTTTCTCAATGCTCGTATACTTATATCAACAACTAAACTATCATGAACTCTTTCAAGGATGATGCACTTTCACAGCGAATACTTGGAGATAAGGACAGGGCGATTGTATTGTTCCACATATAGTGACTTGGATATTGAGATCACATCTCAAATCCAGATCTTGCGGACCTCCCATAGAGGTTTATTTAAAAATCGAAGCTGTGGATCTAATCTTTCGTTGCATTTGAATCGCATTCAGATCAATGTCCAATATTTGGACCAAGATCAGATCACTTCTCTCCTTAGAGGAGTCACTAAAATCCAGAGACGTTTCATCACTCCCTATGAATGGAAGCGTCATGGTTATACAATTATTTTATGATCACATCACCCTCAGGTATTCTTGATACCTGTACATCCTGCATACTAGAAGACCCAGAATAAACCAGAAGTATAAGATCAATTTTACACTATTTACTTCAGGGTTTTATCATTAAGTTTCTTACACGTTCATTTGTGAGTCGATATCGACCATATACTTTCCGAAAGCATAATCATACTTAGATGTTGATCATATACTTTCCAAAATCATATATCAAACCTTACAAATTCAGTCAAGCTTCCAAAGCGAGATGATCGCGTGGGGAATTTGATTGCTCCCAATATCTCATAAGCGAGCTCATGTTTTCCGATTCAACAATGAAACTGTATGATCCGTTTGAGAGATTGTATTTTACTCATATGCCCTTATATGCACACCAGCACGCAGGTATATAGACCTTGATTAGGTCATCAACCCATTGGTCTGCCAAATGTACATACTCAGACATATAGTAACACATCTGTCTCCGATTAGAGGATGCATTGCCATATCGTGACTGCATACGACATATGACTTTGGTTATCTCGATCTCATTAAGTCAACTCTTTGACCTGACTTATCTAACACCTCCGCATCTCTATTCCTATGCAGAGGACGTGCATCAAGAGGTCTGTTAGATATCTGCCTTTAGAGAAAGGATTGCCATCTCCTTCTCAGGTTGGAGATCCTCTCTAATTTATCATTTGATGGTGCTTGATGAGCCCTCAATATAACTCTTTTGATATTTATTATCGCACTGACCTCTATGATTCAATAATTGAATCAATAGTTGTATGATCACCAAGATGACCATGGTACATAACCCTAATTGTACTAAGAGACCTATTATGCAAATTCGTTATTCTTCATTTCAGATAAGGAATGATATTCGAAAAACATTTATTGCACAATGGCTCGCCGTGGGCTCGCATGTCCAACAATCTCCCACTAGCCCAAAGAGCCTTTAATGGGCTAATCTTCAAACCCACACTCATGTGACAATCAAAGGATATTTAGAAAATAGCTAGGTAAGTTGATCAGTCACTCTGTTCCCAAGAGACTACGCCAAGTCTTTTTACGGCACTTGCATATCCCAAGTAACAGTGCTCGCATTCAATGCGAAGGTTGCATCTATGCAACCAATACTCAACATTGTTAGTTATAGTGTCATTGACACTACAACTCAATAATCATTCTTATAACTAGTATGTAGTTTCTATCATCCTTATTAGAATACCCTTAATCCTGGAGATCTCGATCTCCTATGGTATCCGTAGTTAAGACCTTTTAGATCGGTATATGTAAAGTCTTAATTTCTTGAATATAAGACTTTGAGATCATTATCTCAAATGTTTTGTCCTATATGAAGATATTGTTATTAGTGTAATCAAGTATTTTATCACCATAGTAGTATAAGTAACAGTTTACCATTCTCACTGTATGGCAGACATCTGTCTTTAGTACACATCTAGTATACACCCGGCTTCTCGGAGCTGATGCACAAGGGCAAGCAGTTTTAGCATTCACATCCTCATCTCTTTGAGGTGCTATCCCTTTAGATAGGTCAGTACCATATCTTCATGGAAAGAAGCCTTCCTTGGAATTTTCCAAAAAATTGAATATGTCCAAGATACACCACTAATGTGATGGTCCCAATACCATCATTCATTGCTTCTGAACAACTTCAGAAATAAGATCTAAGAGGTATTCTTGAGATCATATCTCAAGGTTTGAAACAACCATATTATAAAACACTTATTATAATCCTTATATCATTCCAAATGATTAGGATATTATCTACATTTAGCACGATGAACACAATGGCACTCCCACTAAGCTTCACATGATTCATCAAGATTCTATTTGAAATTATAACATTTATAATTTCTTCAAATCTCATGTTCCAACTACAAGAATCTTATTTGAGTACATAAATGAAGTTCTTTAGCTTGCACACCTTTCTTTCCTCAACCATGAAGCCCTGGAGCTACTTCATGTGAATATCTTCGGAGAAGTATTCATAGAGGAATGCAATATTGACTTTAATCTTGGAGATGTCAAAGTCAAGTTGTGTAGCTATAGTTAGCAATATTCTGATGGGTTAAGCATGGTCACTGATGAGAAAGTCCCATTGCAAGCAATGTCTTCTCTTCGGTGTGTAGCTCATGGCTACGAGCCGTGCTTCGAAGGTCTCTACCTTCTCATCAGGTTCCCTCTTTCTACTGAAGATCCTTTTACGCCTAATAGGTTTTATCCTTATAGGTGGATCCTCGGGGATCCATGTACAACACTTGGATATGATGTCTTCTTTAGACTTTATTGCTAACATCCATCTTTCCTTGTCATGATCTTCAAAAGCTTCATCATATGAAGTTAGATCATGTTAGATTTACCTGACATATGAAATCCATCCTCAAACTCATTTGAAGAGGTATTAGTGTTTCATCTTTAATTCTCATTTTGGTTTCTGATTTCAGGAGCTTCATTATCAATTAAATGAGTTCCTTCACTTCATTTCCATCTTGATTCTTAAGAGAGTCATCTTCTAATAATCATATTCTTAGAAATGATTTCTTTTATGAATCTCAAGGTCATAAATTATGTATCCAATACCATCCTTTATTTTCCTAATGAAGTAGCAATCTCTAGTGCAACATTCCATCTTACATGCATGGAACCTTATGAAATATATATATTATAGTATCTACTACATATATATCTTCGAAACTAAGAGGTAATTATGCTAATATTCATTATTGAACAAATCATGTCATACATGATCCAATTGTATCTCCATATAACTCTATTGAGTTCAGGTGTATCAGGAGGATTAAGATAGGAATGATATTCCTTTCTCCATAAGGTATTCCATGAATTCATCTAATAGGTACTGACTACCTAGGTTAGATCAAATTCATTTAATCTTCCTTCAAACTTTGGTTCTAAACCAAAGTTGTGAAATCTTTGAGCATTTCAATGCTTTCTAAGTGAAGAGAATAAATCTCATATCACAAATAATAATCAATAGATATCACATATCCATAATGTTTATTCTGATATAGATGATTCACATACATCAATATGTATGAGATCTTGAATACCTTGACATCTTACACCATTCTAAGGAAGGGTGTATTGGACATTTTACTTTTTAAAACAATATTCACAAGTATGTAAGATTTGAACCTTTAGACAATCTAAAGTTTCATCTCTTACTAGTCTATTGATCACATCAACAGACAAATGTCCAAGGCATGGTGCCAGATCATTATCAAATGATCTTCATTCTCCTATTGATCTTTTAGGGATTAATTTCAGTATTAGAAAGGTTAATTAACCCATTCTTTAATTTCTAATTTAGTAGAGTCCATAAGATTTTAGATTACTATCTGAAATATCACCATCACAACTCTTTATGATAGGTCTATTACAAAATTCATGTTTATTTCCAACATTTAGAAATAAACGAGTGTATTCTAATATCTAGGTTGTAGACACATTCACTAAGACTAAGGGCTCTCCCACTGAAAATAACAAGTCCATCTATCCAACAGAGATTATTGCAACAACTGCATCAATATCGATGTGGATGACTATTAAACCTTAAAATCAAATTTTATAGTCTTCTAATACATATGCAATCAATTGCAAGTGTTATTGGAAAAATGAGATACAATTTTAGACTTTGATCTTATCAAATAAGAAAGTCATTTTCAATGATTAAATGTAGATTATCCCGATACACTATCTGAGTCCTTCTCTAATGATACAAGATAGAATTGATAGTCATATTATCAATACATCAGCTTATTGCAGTATTGACATTCATTCAACTATTTGGATTCCATACGGAAGTCACAGAAGTACAGTCAACTCTTTGACTTTCATTCTTGCTTGGGTCCAACCCATGCTTCCACTGTGCTCCCTTTATCTATAAAAAACCATTGCTTAATACGAAGGATCTCTTATGTTGAATTCAAAAGATTTCAATATAAGAGCTTTCCAACTTGTATGCATGCTTCATTCAATTCATAAATATAAATATTCTGAAGCTTCATGAATGACTAGAGTATAGATAGTAGAATGATGACACTCATCATATCTACATACATCCTAACTCTTAAAGACTTAGGTTTAGGTAGGTACTCGAACATGTTGAATACATCATCTCTTAAAGAGACACCACTCTGCATGATGCAGAGAACCATGTCATTCACGATAAAATGTCAAGAGCACATATGCATGCCAAAACAACTTCTTAGATTTTATAAGGATTATTCGACAATTACAATCATCGTCGACATGTCACTTCCAAAGTACATTTGATCAGAGATCAAGACTGTAGAGACAAACAAACCCTAGGTTTGAAGTCCTATTATCCATTTAATTATAAATCCTCACTACTATAAGGATACTTGCACATTGCAACCACATACAATATGTGTCCAACTGCAAGTACAATATCTTAATCATGGATCCAATCTATGATATTATACTGGTCATCGTTGAGTATATTATTGAGCGGGTTTAACGAAGGATTATCTGAAATAAGAAAATTTAATAAATATATATAAATATATATTTTACTTTGATTCATGATTTTTTATATCAAAGTTGTCTTGCCTTGTCTACATTGAGAGTTCATTCCCTTAATCACTTCGGTCTTTAACAGTCGGGCCCACCACCCCTAAGGTGATGTTGACCCGTCATTAATTGAACCAACCGTTAATAGGAATACAACTCGCTATGTGCAATCCAATATCGCCCCAATAATATGAGGACCCGATATTGGTGTCACTACCCATACATCCTTAGTCTTTTATAGAAGCGAATAGCCCGATCTAAATGCGCTTGGATAGCTGTCACTTCAGACAGGCATCTCCTACATATAATCCCTGGCGACTGAACCCTTCACCTTGACGGGAAACCATGGATATCACTTATGTGATCCTCCATATCATATTCAAATTCTAATTAATTATCATGAATCATATTCACATAATTAATTCTTCCAAGGGAAATAACACATCTATTATAATAGAGTGTCTTAATTTTAATTGTATTCCATTTTATCTAATCATATTAAATTAATGATCGAATTAATATCCAACAAACATTCTTTATTGTTACTTGAATTATGGTATTATCCAAAATACGTATTATTTTGAATTTTAATAATTAGAAAAAATACACCGTGATCTCTCCTGCATTATCAAGTCCCTACCCGCTGTCATGGCAAGTACCGACGGGAGTGGGGCAGACCGCACATGGTGCAACTTGCTACCCCAATGCTCCCCGACTAGACACCATATCCACCTCAGAAAAGGATAATGCCAAATTGATCATTGAGTACTTGAGATGATAACCGGTTTTTCAACCGAAGTTATACCATATATAATAATAATAACATTTTTTATTAACATTATAATGAGATTTGCTAAACAAATCCCAAATTCTATTAAAGCAACATGTTTGTTGGAAAGTGAATTGCGTAATCAATTGTGATATAGATCACATCTAATCAATTATTGATTAAGGCAATATCATTTAAAGAAATAATTATCATCAAATATTTCTCAAATATCTATCCATAATTATTCTATGAAAATAAACCATTTAATTTCACTAATTGATTAAATGACAAACACAAGGTTCTTGATTAGGAACGTAATTTCCAGCAGTGACCCTCACTTACTCAAATTAGCATATCTCAATCAATTTAAATCCAAATTAAGCAAAGTAAGTTTCTGAAGTTTGATAATTTGATTTAAAACAGAACCTAAGTGATTTGCACGCATTTTATGGCGTTTGTAAATAGTAATCAACACCTTAATTACGTTAAGATTCGCGGTCCCTGAAATAGTGGATACATGTTCACTAATTTGATCATTAGTTAAGCAAACGGATTTGAAATCACGCAAACTCAGATCCTACGGTTTTCTTATTTAATGGGGAACAAAAATCAAGTTTTATTTTCGTGTTTAAGCAATTTAAACAGGACCGAAAATAATCACAAAACAGAGATGCGAAAATTAAATGCAAGAAAATTTTCACAAACCCCAAGGAACCCAAGTCTCCTTAGGTTATTGGATCGTATCCGAAACCTGCGACCTATGGATATGACACCACTTGAAGGATATGGTTAGATCCTTAAGCACATCACGGAAGCACGAGGATCGCATCGTATGCGATCGGGAGTGACTAGTCGCACTAGTTGCTCGATGCAGCGGAATTTAAAAGGGCATCGGAATAGACTACATTTGATCGTCGAAACAGACTTGCTTATTAGATATGATCAAAGTCTAATAATTGTATTTGAATCTTCTAATAACATTTACAATTGGTTGTGTATGTTTTATAAGATTAGAAATATTTGAACATAAGGTTTAATAGTCATCCATAGGGATGATGATGCAATTGTTGCGACAATGTCTATTGGATAGATAGACTTCATATTTTCAGTGGGAGAGCCCTTTAACTTAGAGAATGTCTCTATGACCTAGATATTAAAATACACTCATTGTTTATTTCTAAATGTGTTGGAGAGCACGGTTCTGACCAAGCTGTGGAATTGAACTGATAGAGGAACATAGAACCTAAGGGATGTTGAGTCACAAGTCCTACCATGAACATGTTTCCGAATGCACTAATAATCCAAAGTTCTTAACTGAGCTTCAAACAATGATTTTGTAAAGACATGAATACAAATCTTAATCATTGTACCTTCTTTTTTTCCTTTCCGTTATTTTCACTTTTGCATCACTTATTCTCCTATTAAGTGTTTAGCAAAGGTAAGTATGGGAGGGTGGGAGGTGAAGAATGTCCATTCATGCCCCTTTATTCTTTTATTTATCTTTAAATCCCTAGCCAAATACATGCAAGTATATCGGACTTGTACAAATTAACTCAGTAAATATTAACTGTAATTAGTTCTTAAATACATGTATATAAATACAATATAAAATAATAAAGAAAAGAAAAGCAAGGAAGAAAGTAGGTGGAGATAAGGGCCAACAAATACAGACAAAATAACACAAACTACTAAAAGCCCTAGGTACCCAATACCCTACGCATATAGCTGAAACTTTCACTAATTTTTACACTCTCTTACATACTTCAAATAAAGATATTTTTTAAACAAAACAAGTACATATTAATATATAAAAAATACAAAAATAATATACATAAAAATAACACAATATGTGACACACAGATGAAAAGGCTACAAATAAAACTTCACATATCCATATCTTCTCCACATGAACTCAAAATTTACCAAAATCACCTTTATTGTACTCTAAATTAATATGTATATATAATAAAGGTGGTTTCATTAAAGTTGGATTTAAGATAAAAAAAAAGTTGGCTTTTTGTGCTCCATTTTATTATATACCTATATATTTTTAAACATTTTATTCGTTCTCTATATTTTAATTCTTCTATATTTTTAAATACTTGTAAATATTATATAAAACATATAAAAAATATAACCATAGATTAAAACCATTAAAAATTTACTAAAATATATAATAGAATAGATGCATAGGTATTCTATACTAATAATATACTTATCTCTATTTAGTTAAGTAAATAAATCAATTCATAAAAACTAAATAAAAATATGTAAATATGTATTTTAATATATTGTAAATATATAAGTTATCTATATATATAAATAATTATAAAATATAAATTAAATACACAAAACATAGGTATTTATACCTATAAAATCCTAATAAATAGGTCGATAAAAATAAATAAAAATCACCTAAAATAATACATAAAATAAGAACACCTTTCATGTTTTGAGAAATCTTTAATAAAATGATTTGCTATTTTTCCTTTTTATTTCTATTATTTTTGTTTTGTCTTCTTATGGCCAACGTGGACCTATGAGGAGTGGGTCCTGCTTGACCTAGGTTAACTCCCTGCCCTCCTCTAGGACCGACCTGTCCTACGTTTTTCCTATTCCTTGCCAACTTATTTCGCTTACTACAGATCCCTTCTTCCCTCGATTCCTTCTAGTGATTTCTTCACCTAAATGTGATCATTTATGTAGATCAATAGTTGGCGCCAACCAACTCTCTATTCAACAAAAAACCCTAGTCAAAGACCAACACTTGGGCAGTTTGTATATAATGTCTCCTCCGCCCATTTTGAGAATTAATCCTTCCTAACCCACATTTCTCACCAAGAATCATTCATGGAGCTTGACCTTCTGATAGGAAGCGGAGCCTCCTGATTTGCGATGTGGAGGAAGTGGTGCATAAGAGATGATTCAGCCATCGCCAGAGCTAGCTCCTAGTGGTTCTGCTCCAAACATCCCAAGCCAATGAGCTACTTATTTTCGTGCCTTTTCAATTCTTTGTAGTAGCAGTAGCATAGTCTTGCATTTTATTTCATTTAATTTCATCTATTTTAGTGTACAATCCAAAATCTAAGTTCATCGGAGCTCTGAGCTTCGACCTTTGTTCACCCTTTTTTCAAACGTTGACCAACTCGCTGACCTCCACCACACCTAAACATCTTCTCTATTTCATCTTCTGTCACCCTGACCCATTATTCACCCTAGATCTTGCACAGATATGGGGTATCAAATCTCATATCTTCGCCAAATGTCGGAAATCACTTCTCGCTTCATTGTAACACCATTTTTCCTTAACATTAGGTCGAAGAGCTTCTCCGTCGAGCCCTGAAGCATATGGTGCAGGCCTACATGCGAAAGGACACCGCCTAGGGGGTCAAATTATCTAGATCTGAGGCTTTAGGTGATCGATTCTTCTCTGACCTTTAAGACCTCCTCTGATGATGTCTGAACCTTTTTGAAGCATGCATTAGGTGTAGAACACTTTAGGGAACATGTGGAGAATCTCAACAGCAAAGGAGTCTGTCTAAAGAAGACAAGAGGATCGATCAAAGCTCAACTCCTGAGCTATTCTGCCATATTCTTCTTTGGGAACACATCATCATTGGATCTAGTGCCACGGTCCTGGTGTAGAGAGCCATCGAATCTAAGGGAGAGATTTAATCTCCACCCTCCATCGCCTTACCATCATCGAGCATGGAGGAGGCACGATGTGGTTAAGTGGATCAATAAGCACCATCCGCTAACCCGCATGTCAGGGTATATTGCATATTTTCTGCTCCACCTTTTTGTATTTAATATTTAGTCTATAAACTTTCATCTGTAGTTGTAATATTTATGTAATATTTGCACTAAGGACCTCAAGCTTGCCTTTATTTGCATTTTAGTCCATTCCATTGTGCGCATGGGGGTCTGCAAATTTCCATGGACCCCTCACGGGTTTGGTGTTATTATTTGGTCCAGAAACTTAGAATATTAGTTGAAATATTTTTGATAATTTTTCAAGCTTCGACCTATTGTTCTGGTTAATTGCAATTATATCCCACGGGTTTGGTGTTATTATTTGGTCCAGAATCTTAGAATATTAGTTGAAATATTTTTGGTAATTTTTCAAGCTTCGACCTATTATTCTAGTTAATTGCAATTATACCCCTTCTAGAACATATATTGTATTTCAATATGGAAAAATTTCATATATACTCCTTGACATCTTTAAAGTGTTATTAAATGCTATAATACTTTATAGAAATTACAACTAGGTCCGTGTATTACAGATTTAATATCAATCTTATATTTCTCTTATAAAAAAAATCTTTTTGCATTTAAAAGTTATAGGAACATTTTTTGGAGTGCCTTGAAAAATATTATATCATACATATTTTTCTTAAGCCAATTAAATTTATTTTCCTATTTATCAAAAATATAAAACATTCCATTTTATCCTATTTAGAATTTAAATATTAACAAATATTACAGAATGTGTTGAAAAAAATCCAAAAGAATTTATGTGTTTATTTAGGTATATTTTAACTCATGTTCAAATAGTTTTGGAAAATATTATTGAAAATTCCTAAAATTTGAAAAACATGGAAAATATTATAAAAATTATAAAATGAAAAATGTTTTAAGTTTCTGGATTTTCTTATCTTGTCTAGTGTCTAGGAAAATTGATTTTGGGCTTAATCTAATTTGATAAATATTTATTAAGCCCATTTCAAGATCGTAACTTTATTGAATTAATTATTTTAAGTAAATTATTATTTAAAAAGCCATAAAAATTATCAAAAATCTATTAGAAATAGAGAAAAAATTATAAAAACCAAAACAATTTTTTCTAAAATTTTAGGAGTATTGGTTATATTTTAAATTCCAAAAACACTTCTTTTAAGTCATTTTCTGTATAATGTATATATTTTTATTTATAAATATTAAATTTAGCAAAATTTAAAATAAAAAAATATTACATTAAAATCAATGAAATTGTTGAGAATTAAAATATTAAAAAATCCCTAAGTTGTCTATTATTTTTTATTGCTCTCCCTTATGTGTTCCTTTGTGGTTCAACCCCTATAAAGACCACTGTTCCGGGTCTTCGGGTCCTCTTATTTACTAGATACGGTTACTCCACAATATCTTCATCCAATATTAATAGCAAACATTCCCAAATAAACTACAACAAAACGCTTCATAGAGAAAGCATCTCACAGATTTCTATTCACAAAAAAGCATATATAGCCAAAAGTCCCACTATTTTCTTGTAAAACATGGTAAAACAAAAGGGAACAAAATAACTATTAACTACCTTACACTAGAAGCTACTATTATTAACTGGTTAGCTGATTAAAGTCCTTGCATGGGCTCACCTATACCTGTTGGGTATTAAAAAATCATAGGATGAAGATTATCAAGTGCTAGTAATGAATAAGAGAAAAGTAAACATGTAATGTAGTTTAGCAAAACTTATTTGACCAATAAGTTTCATTTATTCCTATTAGATTATGTCCTATTTGTTCTATTCCATGATGGGATTAGTCTAGGTGATGAATCTCCATTTTATCATCTTTATTTATACTTCTTCGCTTAAAATCCCTTAAAAACACATGTAAATATCATTTATAATCGCTTTTCAATAATCCATACACATCTGTATATATTGTAATATTTATCATTTATTTTAACCTAATATAAGTAAATAAAGAAAGTTAGGGAAAATAAAGCAAAAGGATGATTGTATATATGTAATAAATACATGTTGATCCTAGCCCCGAGAGTAGGTCATGACATGGCGTAAATCAACAAGGAATAAAATAGGGGAAGACAAGCCTTTTATCTATTACAATCCAAAAAAACAATTCTCACATGCATATATTCATCATTGTACGTAATGTATATACCTTCTACTATTTTATATTTTACCAAAACATACTAAAATAAAAATATTTTCTTTCCTGAACTTGTATATAAAAAAATGTTTTAAATAATAAAAATAATTACAACAAGAAACCCTGTGCAAAAAAAGGGAAATATACCGTGAAAAAGCCATAAAGCCAAAATAGAATGACCTATATCTACTCCATAAAAACTCAAAATAAACCAAACTCACTTTCCTTGTGATCAAAATTAAATAAGCTTTAAAATGAAAGTAGTTACAAAAAAATAAGAGTTAAGATGTGACAGTTGGCTTTCAGGAGTGTGGTTGTACATGGTGTTTATATTGTACCTATTTTATTTATTTATTTATTTCTTTGTATTATTGAACACATTGTATTTTTATTATTTTGTACATATATTTTTTTGGTTTATATAAAATAGAAATACAAATAACAAGCTTTAAAATGAACAAATATAAAAGAAGTTTATTTATACCATTGGTATCATGTACCTATATTGTACACAAACCTATGTATTTTACTTATTAGATTAATTCAGCAAAATGAAATAAAAATATATATTTCAAAAACATAAATTACTCTATAAATAAAAAATATAAAATAAAGTAATTATTTATAAAAATAATTATTTAAGAATGCATATGTTGTATACATAGGTGTTTTATACCTATAAATAAAGGTATTTATTTATTTTCACCTAATTAATGAATTTATTTAATTAATTAAAAAACATTAAAAATTAACATATTTAAGTATAAAAATTTTTTATTAGAAAAATCATTTAAGATTTTTTCTATTTATTTTCTAGTTAGTTTCATTTATTTAAATTAATTTGTTCGGTAGTTGTTGTCCTCATTCGGACTCAGCTCTGACTGGTGCCCAGGTCCGTTGACCTTGGTTAACTAGACCTTTTCTCCCTTTTACCTGAATAACAGGTCGAACCTACTTCTTATTTATTTTTCCCAATCATACACTCCTTGCTTCTTGCCCGATTTCTTCACCTCTTGATCACTCTATTATCCAAGTCACTCGCCCAAATAATTTTTCACTTAAACTCACTCCGGTTTGCATGCTATCAATTTTTGAATTACACCCCTCACCACCTCTATAAATAAGAGCTCTAGATTCCTAATTCTCCACTGATCTATTTTCTCCACATAATTCATCGCAGATCAAGTTTAGAGAAACATGAGGTGACAACAAGGGCTTCTCGAGATTAGGAATTTGTGGATTTGGCACAGGATTGCGATCCATTTGTCGCCAGAGCATTGCTGGAGAGTTTAGCTTCTTCGTCCAACCGCAGTCGGAACAATGCCACACCACCTGATTCTCAATATAGGTAATTCTAGGTTGAATTCCTTTCCTTTTTTCAGTTATTTCATATTATTTAATTCTAGTTTCCTTTAGTTCAGAAGATCTCTGATCAACCTCCAATCAGCCAGATCGGAGGTCATCCCTATGTTTCATCTCACTCCGATCATCACATTTTAGTGTTTCTCTATCTTCCCCAAACGATTTGACCCCCACATCCTCCTCAAATATGAGATCTCCATCTCATTCCTTAACCCTCATCGTAGATTGACTCATTCATCTCATTTCTTATTGTTTTGCATAATAATGGTTGCTGGAGTTCCACATCCGAGCAAGGAATAATGTGTAGGATACATGAACACATTCTAGGGAATGATCGAGCACTTGGGAGTTAGGTTTCATATGCATAGTACCTCGATCTCCAAATCCCAAATTAGCAGGACCTGGACCTTATTTTCACTTTGGATTGACCTTGAAGGATGCCAGGATAATTTTGGAGCTCGTAGAGGTCTCACCAACAACTGATCGGAGGAAATCGGGTTGATTGAAGAAAAGAAGCTCAGACCTTCTTCGCAGTTCTTTCAGGTAGCCTTTTAATCTTCGGATCAAGAAGCGGCATCCCTAGATTTGATCATATTCATTGTTGCGCACCCAGTAGATTTTATCCCTAGATTAGTTGTTTTATCATTTTAATTTTCGATCACAGGATATTTTTGTATTTTTTAAATTTTAAAAATTGTTAATTTTTCCTTTTTAACTTTAAAAAATCAAAATACAATTAATTTTCTCTATTTAACTTAAAAGGTTCAAAAAATAAAGTCAAAACTAGTGAAAAAAATCTAAAAAGATACTATAGTTGTCTTTTATTATATTACATTATATGTATAAATTTCATTAAAAAATACTTGTATAAAACCTCAAAAATTAGAATAGACTAAAAACATTAAAAAATCATATAAAATAAAAAAATTAATAATTAATAATTAGGCTTGTTTTAAAGCTTCAAAAATCACTTCTATTTTGACTTGACATCCAGTTGATTTTGTTTTATTTTATATTTTAAAAATGGATAAACAAAATCTAGATTTTACTTTATTCACTATTTGTAGTTTTTAATAAATGGAAAATCATTTAAAACACTAAAAATTACACAAAAATCATCAGTAGAAAATTACACATAACACAAAAACATTTATTCTGATATTTTACTATTTTTATTTTGGAAAGATACAAAAAAGCCAATTGTTTCTTTTATATATATATATATATATTCTTAATTTCATTTCTTCGAAAAATCAAAGAGATAAAAAATTAGAAAATTAAAAATCATTAAAAACTAAATATCAATAAACATAAAAAATTTAAATTAATTAAAAATCCATAAAATTATAAAAACATTAAAAGGACGTAAAAATACAGAAAGAAAAGGAAAATCCCCTTTAATTAGTAATAATTAAATAATTCATGAATGTAGTATCCTCCTAATAATTAAATAATCCTCAGATATAGTATCCTCCCTGAGCTAGATCATGATTTTGCTATACAGGTAAAATAATAACATATTTGTTGTTACTTTAGATTAATTAAATATTTTGTTTGAGATTATTTTGAATTACGATGAGTGTGTATACGGGGTCTGTTTCGCCAAGTGTCGGCGCACTTGGGGTACCCTATCGGTTTTGGTTTTCATCGCTTTTCTTTTTTTTTTAGCGATTTTATGTGTTTGAGCCATTAGAAGTACATTTTATTATCTTACTTGAGCCATGTAATTAATTAGGTCTGAAGCCCCTAAATAAGAATTTCTGCACCTATAGAGTAGAGCGTAATTTGGACTTAGTCAAATTAGCTTGTTCTTGCACGTTATTATAAGTTACTGCTAGGAAGGTTCTCGTGCATCATATAGGTTAGTTTACATTCTATCTCTTAATTTTTTCACAGATTATCTTGCATGTAGAGTGTTGGCGACAAGGTACGCATCCTCTGTCTCTTGCATGCATCGTTGATTTTTCTCGCACATTGGCATTTCTGAATTCTTTCTCAATTTTCACTCACATTATATCAAAAGGAAATTGGAAAATTCGTTATCTAATTATCTTGAAAAATCCGAAAAAAATGATAATAAAATTGGGACTACTAAAACTACTTGATCATAATATCAAACGTAACAAATCCATTCCTTGATTTGGGGAGAGTAAACCCCTCATTGTATTTGTATTTTATTTGCCATGCACACACTAAGGATTAGTGCCCCAATCCCAGGCCTTCCTATGTGTTTATAGAACTCTGTGTTTGATCACCTAACTCTAAAATTGATAAAATTAACGATCTATCTTTAACGGTCATCACCAAGTTGAGTAGGTGAAGTTGGGTTGCTTTGTGTTTGTTTGTGCATGGTGTTGAGTTTGTTATGTTCATCACCTCATGATCATTAGCAATCCCTTAAAAAAATATGTTTTCTCCCTCTTACCACCCTTCATTCCAAGGGTCTAATGCTGTCCCAAATTAACCAACCTTAGATACACTGGCAAGTTAATGATCTCTTTGATCTTCACCTAGATCTCTTTGAGCCTTATAATATTTATCCATTATACGACTTTTATCTTACTTCGGGAGAGAATCCACTATTCGAGTTTGATCATTAACGAATGTAGCATGAATTTACCCACCTCCCCGAGGGTTATCTGCAGGTGGTGTGTTTCTTATACTTGATTTTAGTTCATTGGAATAAATCCGATTTTTCAGATCATGAGATCAAGTCTGCTTATTTTTCTTCAGAGTCCGACTTGTCTCTACTCGATGACCCTCGCAAGGATAAGATGATCTTTGAGATATTCGATGATTAACATGAATTCTCTACATTACGTGCATCGGCTATCTATTCTCCTAATAAGTCTCTTGATCTTGATTGTCCATACCTCTTTGAGACGGTGATTGACGTAGAGCATTCCGTGATTGATCCTTCTTTCTCCACATTCGATTTCTTCGTCTCTTCCACTTCACTCCATTCTGATCTAGAGCCAATGATTTTGTTTGTGCCAATGGTGCTCAATTGTATTTTCTCATCTATTCATCCAGCAACAGATACCTGCCTGATTTCTTATTTTGGTGTCATCATTTACATTGTTGTCCTCTTTGTTTCTCTCACACCCAGACAACAATGACAGTACGGTATTTGTATTAAGATGTCGTCCTGAACCTCGATACTTCATTGTCCTAGCCCTTAGTGCCTAGTTATTGGTGTAAACTCTAGCGTTTGTTGAGAGGCACCTCAACAATGTCTATCTTGTATATATCCTTCTGTTTTATTATTTCTTGTTCTGTTTTTATCGTTCACGTCTTTTTCATGTGTATATGTTATACTTATGATGTACTTTATCCAAAGTATAGGGGTGTGAATAATTTGAGTTGTTCATTTTTGTTTTGTTTCATCACTCTTATTGTTGCCTATACTTAGGGATACTTTACCCTAAGTATAAGGGGAGTTGTTATTCATTACGTCTCTTTGTATTTTTATTTTCATTGACTTCTTCTGATCTCTCATGTCCTTCAACTTGTTGATATTCTTTTTTCTATACTTAGGGATCTTTTACCCTATGTATAGGGGAGGATGAGTCGAGTTGTTGAGTTTGTTCATTCTTTTCCACGGTTTTCCCTGTGTACGGTCATCTATACTTAGGATTATTTAATCCTAAGTATTGGAAGGATCACCGACTTCTATTATGTCTGTATATTCTTTGAGTAGTTGTTATATAGGATTCTTTTCATTTTTATATACTTAACACGAGTTATGTCCTCCTTTGTAGCTATTTGGTGACTTTGAGGACATAGCCCGAGCTATGTATAGGCGGTGTCATATATATTATATATAAACTTTAGCCATAACTCATACTTTTATTAATAAAATGTCTACTTTTTATTTAAAAAATTATTTGTTTTGAAAATTGATATGTAAAATTATTAGCAAAAATCATTTGAAAAATGTTTGGAAAAATTAGTTTGTAAAATATTTGTAAAAACTTTTGTAAAATTGTTTATAAAAGAATTTATAAAGATGTTTGTAATTTTTTTGTAAAACTATTTTTTTACAAATCTTTGCAAAGTTGTTTGTAAAAATATTTTGTTTGTAAAATGTTTGTAAAATTATTTTTTGTATCAAACTAAGTATATTGTACAAAATGTCTGTAAAATGTTTGAAAGCAAACTGTTTGCAAAAAACTATTTGTAAAATAGTTTGTAAAATGATTTGTAAAAATGTTTGAAAAATTGTTTGCTAAAATAGTTGTAAAAATTTTTAAAAAAACCTTTGCAAAATGTTTGAAAAATATTTTGTTAAATGTTTTGAAAAGGTTTGTAAAGTTTTTATAAAATTATTTTTTCATGTGGGATATAAAATATGGGGCGTACATATATATATATTCGTAAAATCCACGTATGTATAAAACCCATGATTAGTTATCCTCATGTAAATAAAGTTATTTGTTGCATATAAAATTCTTTTATATAAAATTATATATAAAATCTTCTTGTAAAATCTTGTATAAAAATTTGTATAATTATTAAGTGTGTACTTGTATAAATTCAGTTTACTAACCCTTTTTCTTTCTTAAAAAATGCTCAAAGTTCATAAAAATGTGCAAAATTTCATTGAAAAACTATTTTCACAAAAATTATTCTTTTATTTCTTTTCAAAAAAATTGTATATATTCTTGCATTTGCATGTGCATTTTTTAGAATGATATTGACACTTAAACTAATCTATAATAAAGTCGAAGAATGGAGCTTTGTTGGACCTTAATCCACTTAGTTTCAGAGGAACCTTAAAGGAAATGGAATTGAGATTCTTCGAGTCTACAGAGTTAATTCTTTGGGACCACAAGTCTTGTTCATGTCATCTTGAATTCCTAAGTAGAGTACTTCGGAGAACAGACATGATTCTTGTCGATAATAACCTATCTTGCATGCTTCTACTTACACTTTGCTCACCTCAGTTGTAGTTGTTAAGGGCCGGATTTGCCGACATGAGACACAAGCCAATGGAAACATCAATAGTCACACATTTGTGGCCATTGTACCCCAACCCGGTCCAGTAGCAGCGAGGTCTAAAGGCTAAATGTTGTGGTTTGCAATAAATCTTCAAAAGAGGGATAGTCTACTAGCGCAAGAGGAAAAACTCCATATGTACATGTTGCAACTTGTATATATTAAAAAAAGGTACAAAAATCCAAAACTCCAAAAAAGTGGATAGGCTTGATTGAAAAAAAAATGCTTGCCATAGTATGTACATTTGTATAGTCAAATAAGCAAGCATGAGATTACAAGTCAGATATTTATGAGCATGCTGCTGGATGACTTGACTACACTAGTCATGCATGCAAGGATAGGTAGCTACACTGCTACCAATCATTCCTCACTCCACCTTCTCTTCTTGAGCTGATTGCACTTTAAATTGGAAGGGAATACCATGTTTCTCGAGGAAAGAGTTATTGGATTGTGGAATTAGGGTCACCATGTCAGAGAATTCTGACTTTTACTGCTTCTGCCGAGGAGAGCTACCTATCACTTACACTATAAAAGAAAGATTCATAGTCACAAGGGTTTATGTATGAGTTGATCTATTCTAACCTTGCTATTGAGGAT
Source organism: Ottelia alismoides (assembly GCA_037367405.1). Taxonomy (NCBI): domain Eukaryota; kingdom Viridiplantae; phylum Streptophyta; class Magnoliopsida; order Alismatales; family Hydrocharitaceae; genus Ottelia; species Ottelia alismoides. Next base: position 32,399 of record JAZKJV010004058.1, on the reverse strand, counting down.
CCTTCAGCAAAGTTGTGTGGTTTCTTGAGGCTGTTGAGTGTCAAGTCTGTTTCCCATTAAGGTTCTGCCCAAACTAATAATCCAATTGTCTAACAGAGCTCCATACTTTGATTTTTTGAAGATAAGTTTAATACTTAATATTGTTCTAAGTTCTTTATTTTTCCTTTTTTGTTTTCCTTTTTCTGTTAGTCACTTATTCTTCAAAAATGTGTTTGCTAAGGGACTAGCAAAGGTGTATCATAGGGGGATAATGAATATGCATTTCATCATATTTATTCATTTATTTTAGCATAAATCCTCTATAAAAACACCTTAAATAACAATAAATACATTCTTTTTCTAACCATAATTCTTGCTTAAATATTGTATATTTATCACTATTTTAAACCTAAAATAAATAAAGAAAGAAAAAAAGTAAAAATAAAAAAAAAGGAAGATCGTATATATGTAATAGATACAATCTGACTCAAACCTCGAGAGAAGGTGTAGATTTGACCCGATCGATAAGGAATAAAGTCAAGGGAGATAAGGCCAAAAACACTAAAATCCCAGAAATTCATTGCTCACTTGTATACATTCATTACCTTTACGTGATTGTCTATAATACACATTATTTTCCTTATTTTATTTATCCTCAAATTCTTTGTAAATAAAAAAATTCTTCTTGAAAATTGTGAATAAAAACATTTTGTAAATAACAAAAGTAATTGCAATAAAAATCTATATACATTGTTCAAATAATAACACTCTAAAAAAGCCACAAAAGCCCGAGTTGAAAGATCAATATCTTTTCCACCAAAACTCCAAATTCATCAAACTCACTTTTATTGTACTCAAAATTAAATAATCTTTAACATTTAGTTGATTTCATAAAAATCTGTGTTAAGTGTGATTGTGGCTATTTGGAGTATTATTATTAATATATCTATGTATACTATATACTTTATTTATTTCTTCTTTTTCTTGTGCATATTTGTAAATATTGTATTTTTTATTAATTGTAAATATTCTATATGACTTATATACAATAGAAATAAAAACTACAAAATGAAAAATCAACAAAAAAAATCATGTACATATTGTATACTTATCACTATGTATAAATTGTACATATATTTATTTATTTAACCAACTAAATTAAAGTCCTGAAAATCAAATAAAAAATTCATTAAAACCATTGTAAAATATTGTAAATAAATAAAATATTTAAACATGTATATATTTGGTAAGTAATTAATTAAAAAATCAAAACCTTATATATATAGGTATACATCCCTGTAAATAACCCATTTGTGGTTATTTTAACCTTTTTATATATTATATTTAATTAGTTAAAATTCACATAAATTAACTTTATTTTATTCTTTATATTTTTTACATTATTTATTCATTTTAATTCATTCATGATTATTTATTCAATTATTTAACTTTTCTTCCTATTTTGTCGTCTAGCCTATTTTGGAGTTTTCCTCCGCGCCTACTAATTGGTTAGTCCGGGTTCATTGACCCATGTCATCTGCTTGGTCTGTGCATGAACGTCGCACTTCTCGTGTGCCACCCGATCTTCACAAAATTATCCTACGCATGTCGTTCAGTAACATCTCCTGCCTTCTCTCTGAATTTCCAACCTATTCATCCTCTCACTCGCCAGTACTTCAGATCCATCAATCGTCTTGATTCACACCCAATGTTGAATTCTAAAAGTCATTAGAGTTTGTTCTATAAATAACTCACATTCAACTCTGTCGCGAGGTTGTTCCATTTCTCTTGCAATTTCAAGTCCTACGTTGAGTCCCTGGATGATGTCTAGGTGGCAGCTACCCATCTCCACAACTGGGAGAGCTCGAGATAGCTTGAGGATCGTGATCTTATCACGTGGTCGGAGTTCTCCGTCGCGTTACGACTCTCCACCAGACATAGCGGATCGAGGACGATGTCCACTTCAATTTCATCCGTAAATAACATTAGGTAGCTTAGATTTCGTTCTGTAATTTAAGTTTTATGTTTTAATTCCTGCTAGTAGCTTAAATTCGATCTTCACCTTCAACCTCTGATGTAAATATTAGAGGGGTTTCGTTCATCGTTCAAAAAAATCAAACTCGACCAACACGCTCTCTAGACTTTTCTACGTCTCTTCCACCTTCTACCCAACTTCAGATCTTCCTGGTCTGAAGACTGGACTCCCTTCCGACCACAATTCGCAGAGACCCCACTTAGTCACCATCGCCAGCGTTTTGATCTAATCCTTCGATTGGTGGTTTCTCTGAGCATAAGATTTCCATTGCAAGGCCAAATCTTGTTGTATCAGCATCGAATCGAGTTTTGGAGGTTCACCTGAAGCCGCTGCCATTCCAACCTCCATAACATCGATTAGGAGACTTCGAGCTCCATTGCTCCAGCTGACCACAAGAGGAGAGCTCAAGAGTCATTCAGATCCTTAAGGAGTCAATTCGGTCGGAGGTCGAGCACGTATTAGCCGATAAGAGTTCGCCATTGATCACCTTCTTCTGAGTTCTTCCAAATAGCTCCAATGTCGTACGATCATGAACAAGGGGCCAGACTCAATCGCAACCTTTTGATTTCCCCTAAAAGATAGCCATTGATCAAAGTTGCCAAATCTAATCGACGCCCTTTTCGTACGAGCCTATATCAAAAGTTGGCCTCAACACATCACGGTTGACCAGAGCGCCACATCAATTAAGGGTATAATTGCACTCATACCCTCTGCATTTATTTTATTTTCAAATATTTCTATTTGGACACGTGTTTGCATCTAATAAATTGAACAATTGAACTTTATGTCCTGAACTTTATTTTAATTACATTTATGTCCTGTTTGGGTAAATTGCAATAAAAAGAGTAAATTTTTGTGTTATTGATTGGTCCTTAGATTTATTTTATCTACTACTAGGTCCAATCCAACGGGACGCATGTACAGTAGCATACGATTGTTGGGAATTTTTCTTGGTTTCCCTGCACTATTTCTATCCATTATCATTTAGTCTGCAAAATTAAAATTTTTGCATATAAGCCTTTCATTCTGTATATATTTCATCTATTTTTTACATTATTTGATATTCTTAAAATCCAAAAACATTTAGTTTCTGTTCTATTTATTTTATTTTCTATTTTAGATTTATTTAAAGGCTTTAAAAATTGTGGAAATTCTGGAAAAATCATAAAAACATTAAAAAAATTGTCAGAAACTCAAAAGTAATTTTGTTTGAGTTTTATGTGCTTTTTAACACTTTATAAAAATCCAAGAGTTTTCTCCTTCTATCCAATACTGGCTCTTTATTCATTTTTTATTCATTTTTTTATTTTTTTTATAAATTATTTTACAAAAGAAAAATAAAAAAAAATCGGAGACCCAAATAAAAATACCAAATTAAAATTCCATAAAAAATACGAAACTAAAAATACAAAAAACAAGACAAGTGTACATAGAAATTCCTTGATACTTTTCATTGATTTTTCATTGTGTCAAATAACCGTCGATATTTTTGTAGCCTCCCTTAGTTCAACCTGATATGATATAATGTAAATTAAATAGCAAATTACACTTGCTGCATTTTCTTCATTTATTTTGGCTTGATAATTGAATAAAATTTTGTTGAGTGATTTTTAGGCTAGCAACGACGTTACAATGTAATTCCATTATTTAAAACGTGGAATTCCCTATTCAACAATACATACTTTATGACCGTGAGATTCTTAAAAGATTTCATCTCTAAGGATATGATTCCTAGAGGATGGCTTTCTTGAGAATCAAGATAAGAATGAAGTAAAGGGACTCATTGAATCCTGAGAGGATAATGGCGCTCCTACAATCAAAAACTTAAAGGAAAATTAAATATGAAATACTTATAGCTCTTCAAATCAGTTTGAGGGTTGTAATACCACCTAAAGGGTATGTATTCCATGTGTCAGATAAGTCTACAATGATCAAACTTCATATGATGAAGCTTCAAAGATTATGACATGGAAAGGTGCATATTAATAATAAAATCTAAAGTAGACTTCATACACAAGTGTTTTGTATTGACCCTAGAGGATCCACCCATAAGCGTAAGACCCATTAGGCACAAATTGATCATCAAGAGAAAGAGGAAACTGAAGGATATGGGATAATACTCAAGCGCATCATGAAAGCGTGAACATCGTATCGAATACGACGAAGAACAACTACTCAGACTAGTTGTTCTATGCAGCGGAAATTAAAAATTTTTCATGCGACGAAACCACATGATCCAAGAACACTTCTCGAATCGTTTCGTGTAAACCACAAACAAGTAATAGGATTACCTCTTGAAGCGTGATTGCGATCGAGTCTTTAAACCAAGAGACCTCTTGTCTCAAGTCCGATCCGACGGAGGAGAGGCTTGCGAGCACGGGGATGAATCACGTGCTTCTCGCAATCCATGTTGATGATCCAAGCGGCGGGTCTCCTGATCTCGACACACGAGATCCGACATCTTCTTCACGAGCGAGGCGCACCGAAGGAGATGAAGATCCACGAGCAAACGATCGGTCAACATAACTACGACGCTGCGGCGATGGAGACTCTCTTTAGGGCATCCATGCTGGACGACCACGAGATGATGAGAGAGGGATGACGTGTAGAGAGAAAGAGAGAGAGAGAGAGAGACTTATGTTCTCTTATGTGTAAAGAAGAGCAATAGGGTGCCCTTCTATTTATAATATTTTGGGATCCATGGATCTCAATCCATGGGCAATACAAATCCAATGGCTCTCATTGATTGTGTTTCTTTTAATGGTTAAGATTTGTGTTGGTAAAAACCAACAACAAATAATTTAATTTAGATTAAATCTATATTGATAAATCAATATAAATCAATCCCAAATTAAATCAAGCAATCATGGAGATTATTGGAATGAAGATTACCTCCTTCCATAATATGGGATTTGGTGGCAATCTCATGTAATCTCATGATATCTCATGAGACTACATTATTCCATGGAAATCTCCAAGATTTAAAACAACACTTGTTGTAAATTATTCAACAAAAATAATTCATAATTATTTTGTGAATATTGCAATCTTGCCATTGGAAAATTGTGAATCACATTCACAACCCACAATAAAATGTGAATTACATTTTCAATTAATTGTCCCATGTGAATTCAATTCACAACAACATTTAGTTAACAGATGTAAATTACAAATTGCTCTCTCTTATATATTATAAATCACATTTATAATGTATATGTATAATATGGATAGTGCTATCCACATTATTCATATCTATGATAATTAGATCACATTTAATCATCTTGGATCTCTATTCTCATGTGCCAAATAATGTGAATCACATTCACATTATTTACATCTTTGATAAATAAATCACATTTAATTATCAAAATATTACTCTCTTTATAATATGAATCAAATTATATTAATCATGATAATTAAATCACATTTAATTATCCATTTTCTCAATGCTCTGATGCTTATATCAGTAATGAAATTATCCTGAACTCTTTCAAGGATAATGCGCTTTATCCACGAATACTTGGAGTAAGGATAGGGTGATTGTATTGTTCCACGTATAGCGACTTGGATATTGAGATCACATCTCAAATTCAGATCTCGGGCCTCCCATAGATGCTTGATTAAATCAAGACCACAAATCTAATGTTCTCATTGAATCTGAATCACATCTAAATCAATGTCCAATATTTGGATCAAGATCAGATCACTTCTCTACTGAGAGGAGATACTAAAATCCAGACCCGTTTCATCACTCCCTAGGAATGGAAGCGTCATGGTTATACAATCATTTATGATCACATCACCCTCAGGTATTCCCAATACCTGTACATCCTGCATACTGGAAGACTCAGAATAAACAAGAAGTATAAGATCATTTTTACATTGTCTACTTCAGGGTTTTTATCATTAAGTTTCTCATTCGATCATTGGGAGTCGGTATCGATCATATACTTTCCAAAAGCATATATCATACCTAGGTCTTGATCATATACTTTCCGAAAGTATATATCAAACCTACAAATTCAGTCAAGCTTCCAAAGCGAGACGACCGTGCACGGAATTCGATTCTTCCCAATATCTCATGAGTGAGCTCATGTCTTCCAGTTAAGTAATGAACCTGTATTATCCCTTTGAGAGATTGTATTACTCATATGCCCTTATAAGCACTCCAACGCGTCGGTGTATAGACCTTTATTAGCTCATCAACCTATTGGTCTGCCAAATGTACATACTTAGAAATATAGTAACACATCTGTCTCCGGTTAGAGGATGCGTTCCTATATCATGGCAGCATACGACATAGGACTTTAGTTATCTCGATCTTTTTAAGTTAACTCTTTAACCTAACTTATATAACATTTCCGAATCTTTATTCCTATGCAGAGGACCATCATCCAGAGGTCAGTTAGATATGAGCCTTTAGAGAAAGGATTGCCATCTCCTTCTCAGACTGGAGATCATCTCTTAGCAATCATTTGATGGTGCTTGATGAGTCCTCATTCTAACTCTTTAGATGTTCATCGAAGCACCAACCTCTATGTTTCAATATTTGAATAAACAACTATATGATCATCATGATGGCCATGGTACATAACCCTAATTGTACTAAGGGACCTATTATGTAAATTATTTATTCTTAATTTCAGATCAGGGAATGATATTCACAATAACATTTATTGCATAATGGCTCGCCGTGGGCTCGCATGTCCAATAATCTCCCACTAGCCCAAAGAGCCATTAATGAGCTAATCATTTAAACCCACACTCTTGTGACAATCATAGGCTATTTAGAAAATAGCTAGGTAAGCTAATCAGTCACTCTGTTCCCAAAATACTACGCCAAGTCCTTTTACGACACTTGCATATCCCCTAGTAATAGTTCTCGCAACCAATGCGAATTTTACATCTTATGCAACCAATACTCAACTTTGTTATAGTGTCCTTGACACTATATCTCGATAATTATTATAACAAGTATGCCAATAATCCTTATCAGAATACCTTTATTCCTAGAGATCTCTCTCTCCTAAGGTATCTACAGTTAAGACCTTTTAGATCACTATCTATAAAGTCTCGATTTCTTGAAGATAAGACTTTGAGATTACTATCTCAAAAGTTTTTCCTTCTATGAAGATATCGTTATTACTGCAATCAAGTGTTTTATCACCGTAGTAGGATTAGTAATATTTTACTACTCCCACTGCATGGTAGACATCTAGCTTTTGTACACATCTAGATACACCTGGCTTCTTGGAACTGATGCACAAGGGCAAGCAGTTTGCATTCACATCCTCAACTCTTTGAGGTGCTATCCCTTTAGATAGGTCAGTACCACATCTTTGAGGAAAAGAATCCTTTCTTGGAATTTTCCATGGAAATGTCCAAGGTATACAATTAATGTGACTGTCCCAATACCCTCTTTTCTTTGCTTCTGAACAACTTCAGAACTAAGATCTAAGAGGTATACTTGAGATCATATCTCGAGGTATGGAACAACAAGATTATAAAACACTTATTATCATCATCCTTAGATCATTCCAAATGATTATGATATCTACATTTAGCACGATGAACACAATGGCACTCCCTCTAAGCTTCATATGGTTTATCAAGATTCTATCTAAAACCACAACATTTATGATTTCATCAAAACCAATATTCCAACTACAAGAAGCTTATTTGAGTGTAGCTATGGTTAGCAATATTCTGATGGGTTAAAGCAAGGTCACTAGAGAGCAGGTCTCATCGCAAGCGATGTCTTCTCCTCGTTATGTTGCTTATGGCCACGAACCGTGCTTTGAAGGTCTCTACCTTTTCATCAGGTTTCCTCTTTCTCTTTAAGATCTATTTAAACCTTAATGGGCTTTACCCATATAGGTGGATCCTCGAGAGTCTATATACAACACTTGTATACGAAGTCTACATTAGACTTTATTGCTAACATCAATCTTTCAATGTCATGATCTTTAGAAGCTTCATCATATGAAGTTAGATCATTGTCAGATTCAACTGACACATGGAATCCATCTTCAAACTTATTTGAAGAGGTATTATTGTTTCATCTTTAATTGTCCTTTTTAGTTTCCGATTCCAGGAGCCTCCTTATCATCTCAAGATTAAATGAGTTCCTTTACTTCATTTTCATCTTGATTCTCAAGAGAGACATCCTAGAAGAATCATATTTTAAAAGATGAGATCTTTTAAGAATCTCAAGGTCATGAAGTAGGTATCAAATACCATCCTTTATTTTCCTAATGAAGTAGCACTCTCCAGTGCCAGATTCCAGATTACTTGCATGGAACCTTATTAAGGATATATATTGTAGTCTCTACTACATATATACCTTGGAAACTAATAGATAATTATGCTAATATTCATCATTGCTCTTATCATGTCACACATGATCCAATTGTATCTCCCTACAACTCTTATTGAGTTTAGGTTATAAGGAGGAGTGAGATAAAAATAATATTCTATCTCTATAAGGTATTCCATGAATTCATCTAATAGGTACAAGCTACCTAGGTTAGATCAAATTCATTTCATCTTCCTTCGGACATTGGTTCAAAACCAAAATTGTGAAATCTTTGAACATTTCAAAGTTTTCTAAGTGAAGAGGAGAAATCTAATATCACAAATAATCATTAATAGATATCACATATCCATAATGTTTATTATGATATAAATGATTCACATACATCAATATGTATGAGATCTTGAATACCTTGACATCTTTCACCATTCCAAGGAAGGGTGCATTGGACATTTCTACTTTTGAATAAAATATTCACAAGTATGTAAGATTTGAACATTTATACAATCTAAAGTTTCATTTCTTATCAGTCTACTGATCACATCAATAGACAAATGTCCAAGGCTTGATGCCAGATCATTATCAAATGATCTTCATTATCCTATTGATCTTTAAAGGTTCAATTTTCAGTATTAGAAATCTTAATGAACCATTCATTAATATTCTAATTTAGTGGAGTACATTAGATGTTAGATTACTATCTGAAATATATCCATCATAACTCTCTATGATAGGTTTATTCCAGAATTCATATTTATTTCCAACATTTAGAAATAAACGATGAGTGTATTCTAATATCCAGGTCACAGAGACATTCTCTAAGACTAAGGGCTCCCACTGAAAATATGAAGTGTATTAATCCAATGGAAATTGTTGCAACAATTGCATCACTTCCAACATGGATGGCCATTAACCTTAAGATCAAATTTCTAATATTCTAATACATATGCAACCAATTGCAAGTGTCAATAGAAGATTGAGATATATTTATTAGACTTTATGTTATCAAATAAGTAAGTCAATTTCAATGATTATATGTTGATTATTCTGATGTACTATCCGGTTCCTTCTCTAAGGATTCTAGATAGATTTGATAGTCATACTATCAACACATCAACTTATTGCAGTATTGGCATTCATCCAACTCTTTGAATGTCATATGGAAGTCACAGAAGTACAATCAACTCTTTGACTATACTTCTTACTTAGGTCCAACCCATGCTTCCACTGCGCTCACTTTATCTATAAGCAACCATAGCTCAAGACAAAGGATATCTTATGCTAAAATCAAAAATTTTAATATAAGAGTATTTCAACATTTATATATGCTTCATTCAATTCATACAATATGAATATTATGAAGCTTCATGAATGACTAGAGTATAGATAGTAGAATGATGACACTCATCGTATCTACATCTATTTAAACTCTTAAAACTTAGGTTGAGGTAGGTACTCAAATAATTTGAATACATCATCTCCTATAGAGCCACCATTCTGCATGATGCAGAGAACCATGTCATTCATGATTATATGTCGAGAGCACATATGTATGCCAGAACATCTTCTTAGATTTTATAAGGATTATTTGCTAATTATGATCATTATCGACATGTCACTTCAAAAGTACATTCGATGAGGTCAAGACTTATAGAGACATACAAACCCTAGTGTTTTGATCCTATTGTCTATTTAATTATCATTCCTCATTATTATGAAGAAACTTGTACATTGAAACCACATACATTATGTGTCTAATTGCAAGTACAATATCTGGATCATAGGTCCAATCCATGATATTCTACTGGTTATTATTGAGTATAACATTGAGAGGGATCAAAGAAGGATTATCTGAAATAAGAAATTTGCATAAACATATATAAATATATAATTTACTTTGATTTAGGAATTTTTATATCAAAAATGTCTTGCCATGTCAACAATGAAAGTTCATTCCCTTAATCACTTTCAATGTAAGAGATATACTTACCATTATATCTCAAGCAAGATCTAGGATCTCCTTCCTTATCTTTGTTACATCCCAATAATATGAGAACTTGTAACTCAGACTAAAAGAAGCGGGAACACATTCCGCCTTGCAAGTCCAACTTGCATCTCCCAATTCGGTCTTTAACACCCAGGCCCACCACCCCTAAGGTGATGTTGACCCATCATTAATTGACCAAACTGTCAACAGGAATACAACTCGCTATGCACAATCCAATATCGTCCCAATAATATGAGGACCCGATGTTGGGGTCACTACGCATACGTCGTTACTCTTTCGAGAAGCGACGAGCCCGATGCAAATGGTTCATATGCAGGAGCTGTCACTTCGGACAGGCGTTTCCTACATACAATATCTGGCGACGGAACCCTTCACCTTGACGGAAGACCATGGATGTCACTTATGTGATCCTCCACCTCATATTCAAATTTAAATTAATTATCATGAATCATATTCAAATAATTATTTCTTCCAAGGGAAATACACATCTATTCATAATAGAGTTTTTTAATTGGATATAGTTAATTCAATCATATTAAATTAATTATCAATCCAATTCAATCAACAAACTTGATTGTTTTACTTGAATATATATATATGGTATTATCTCAAAGTACGTATTAATTTGAATTTTAATAATTAGAAAAATACATCTTGATTTTTTCGGCATTATCGAGTCCCTACCCGTTGTCTTGGCCAGTACCGACGAGAGTGGGATGGACCACATACGTTGCAACCTGCTACCCCAATGCTCTCCTACTAGACACCATATCCACCTCAGGAAAGCATAATGCCAAATAGATCAATATGTACTTTAGATGATCATCGGTTCTTCAACCGAAATTATACCATATAGTAATAATCAAAACATTTTTGATTATAAGGAAATTTTCTAGACAAATTCTCAATCCTATTCAAGCAAGGAGTTTGATGATTGTGTTTCCAATTATGATCTAGATCAAATCTAATCAATTTATTGGCTGAGGCCAAGTCAATTACGTAAGTAATCCTCATTCAATATTTCTCAAATTATTTACATAATTATTTCATGAAATTAACAATTAATTTTACTAATTGACAATCACATTATTCTTGATTAGGGCTATAATTTCAGCAGAGACGCCTACTTACTAAAATTAACATATCTTAATAACGATAAATCCAAATTAGACAAAATCAATTTCCATAGATTGCTAATTTGATTTAGGACAGAACTTAATGATATTTAACGCATTTCGAGGCGGATCAAAACAGTAATTAACTAATTAATCATGTTCAGATTCGCAGTTCCCGCAACAGTGAATACAAGTTCATTAAAACAACCATATTTCGAGCAAACAGAATCCAAATTACGTAAACTCATACCTATGATTTTCTTATTTAATGGAGAACAAAATCCAAATTTTTTTCGTGTTTAAACAATTTAAACAATGCCGAAAATAATCAATAAACAGAGATGCGAAAATGAAATGGGATAAAACTTTCGCAACCCTAACGAACCCATGTCGCCTTCGGTTTTATGGATCGTATCCAAAACCTTCGACCTAAGGCTATGATACCACTTGAAGGATATGGTTAGATCCTCAAAAGAATCACAAAAGCATGAGTGTCATATCGAATACGACGAAGAATGACTAGTCAGACTAGTTGTTCTATGCAGCGAAAATTAAAAATTTTTCATGCGACGAAACCAAATAATCCAAGAACACTTCGCGAATCGTTTCGTCTAAACCACAAACAAGTAATAGGATTACCTCTTGAAGCATGGTTGCGATCGAGTATCTAAACGAAGAGACCTCCTGTCTCAAGTCCGATCCGAGGGAGGAGACGCTTGCCAGCGCGGAGATGAATCACGTGCTTCTCGCAATCCATGTTGATGATCCAAGCGGCAGGTCTCTTGATCTCGACACATGAGATCCGACGTATTCTTCACGAGCAAGGCGCAACGAAGGAGACGGAGATCTACGAGCAAACAATCGGGCAGCATAACGACGACGCTGCGGTGATGGAGACTCTCTCTAGGGCATCCATGGTGGACAGCCATGAGAGGAAGAGAGAGGGCTGACGCGTAGAGAGAAAGAGAGAGAGAGAGACTTATGTTCTCTTATATGTAAAGAAGAGCAAAGGGGTGCCCTTCTATTTATAATATTTTAGGATCCATGGATCTCAATCCATGGGCAACACAAATCCAATGGCTCTCATTGATTGTGTTTCTTTTAATGGCTAAGATTTGTGTTGGTAAAAACCAACAACAATTAATTTAATTTAGATTAAATCTATATTGATAAATCAAAATAAATCAATCCCAAATTAAATCAAGTAATCATGGAGATTATTGGAATGAAGTTTGCCTCCTTCCATAATATGGGATTTGGAGGCAATCTCATGTAATCTCATGATATCTCATGAGATTACATTATTCCGTGGAAATCTCCATGATTTACAACAACACTTGTTGTAAATTATTCAACAAAAATAATTCATAATTGTTTTGTGAATATTGCAATCTTGCCATTGGAAAATTGTTAATCACATTCACAACCCGATATAAAATGTGAATTACATTTTCAATTAATTGTCCAACGTGAATCCAATTCACATCAACATTTAATTAACAAATGTAAATTACAAATTGCTCTCATTTATATATTACAAATGACATTTATAATATATATGATTAATATGGATAGTGCTATCCACATTATTCATATCCATGATAATTAAATCACATTTAATCATCTTAGATCTCTATTCTCATGTGCCCAAATAATGTGAATCACATTCACATTATTTACATCTTTGATAATTAAATCGCATTTAATTATCAAATATTACTCTCTTTATAATATGAATTGAATTCATATTAATCATGATAATTTAATCACATTTAATTATCCATTTTCTCAATGTTCTGATACTTATATGAACAATGATGTTATCCTGAACTCTTTCAAGGATAATGCGCTTTCTCCGCGAATACTTGGAGATAAGGACAGGGCGATTCTATTGTTCCACGTATACTGACTTGGATATTGAGATCACATCTCAAATCCAGATCTCAGGCCTCCCATAGATGCTTAATTAAATCAAGACCGCAAATCTAATCTTCTCATTGAATCTGAATCACATCCAGATCAATGTACAATCTATGGACCAAGATCAGATCACTTCTCTACTGAAAGTAGTCACTAAAATCCAGACCCGTTTCATCACTCCCTTGGAATGGAAGCGTCATGGTTATACAATCGTTTATGATCACATCACCCTCAGGTATTCCCAATACTTGTACATCCTGCATACTGGAAGACTCAGAATAAACAAGAAGTATAAGATCATTTTTACGTTGTCCACTTAAGGGTTTTTATCATTAAGTTTCTCATTCGATCATTGGGAGTCGATATCGATCTTATACTTTCCAAAAGCATATATCATACCTAGGTCTTGATCATATACTTTCCGAAAGTATATATCAAACCTACAAATTCAGTCAAGCTTCCAAAGCGAGACGACCGTGCATGGAATTTGATTCTTCCCAATATCTCATGAGTGAGCTCATGTCTTCCTGTTCTGTAATGAACATGTATGATCCCTTTGAGAGATCGTATTACTCATATGCCCTTATATGCACACCAACGCGCCGGTGTATAGACATTGATTAGGTCATCAACCTATTGGTCTGCCAAATGTACATACTTAGACATATAGTAACACATTTGTCTTCGGTCAGAGGATGCGTGCCTATATCATGACAGCGTACGACATAGGACTTTGGTTATCTCGATCTCGTTAAGTCAACTCTTTAACCTAACTTATCTAACTCCTACGAATCACTATTCCTATGCAGAGGACCTGCATCAAGAGATCAGTTAGATATCAACCTTTAGAGAAAGGATTGGCATCTCCTTCTCAGGCTGGAGATCATCTCTTAACAATCATTTGATGGTGATTGATGAGTCCTCAATCTAACTCTTTAGATGTTCATCAAAGCACCAGCCTCTATGATTCAATATTTGAATCAACAACTATATGATTATCAAGATGGCCATGGTACATAACCCTAATTGTACTATGGGACCTATTACGCAAATTATTTATTCTTCATTTCAGATCAGGGAATGATATTCGCAATAACATTTATTGCATAATGGCTTGCCGTGGGCTCGCATATCCAACAGAAACCTGATGAGAAGGTAGAGACCTTCAAAACATGGCTCGTATTCAGAAGCTACACTTGAAGAGAAGATATCTCCTGCGAAAAGACTTGCTTTCTTGTGACCATACTTAAACTCATCAGAATATTGCTAATTATAGCTATACAACTTGACTATGACATCTACAACATGGAAGTCAAGAATGCATTCCTCTACGAATACCTCAACAAGGATATTCATATGAAGTAACCCTAGGGCCTCGTAGTTGATGAAGGCAAGGTGTGCAAAATAAAGGAAGTCCATCTATGTACTCAAATAAGCTTCTCATAATTTGAACATCAGATTTGATTAAATTACAAAGGTTATGATTTCTAATAGAATCTTGATAAATCATGTGAAGATTAGTGGGAGTGCCATTGTGTTTATTGCGCTAAACGTAGATAAAAATCCTAATCATTTCAAATCATATAAGGATGACAATAAGTGTTTATAATATGGTTTTTCCATACCTGTGATAAAAGATCTCAAGGATGCCTCTTAGATCTTAGTTCTAAAGTTTTTCAGAAGTAAAGAAAAGAGGGCATTGGGACCATCATAATAGTGGTACATCTTGGACATATTCCATTTTGGAAAAATCCAAGGAAATCTTCTTTCCCCTTAAGATATGGTATTGACCTATCTAAAGATATAGCACCTCAATGATTTGAGGATGTGAATGCTAAAGCTGCTTGTCTCAGTGCATCAGCTATAGGAAGCTCGTTGTATGCCAGATGTGTAGAAAAGTCAGATGTCTGCCATTTAGTGGGAGTACTAAACTGTTACCAATCCTACTATGGAGATAAAACACTTAATTGCAGTAATAACAACATCTTAAAAGATGAAAAAACTTTAGAGATATTGATCTTAAAGTCTTATTTTAAAGAATTTAAGACTTTTATAGATAGTGATCTAAAAGGTCTTAATTACAGATGCCTTATAAGACTTGAGATTGGGTCTTAGTCTAAAGGAGATAGAGATCTCTAAGTATAAGAATATTCTCATAAGCATAATAGAAATTACTTATTGTTTATGATCATTATTGAATTATAATGTCAAAGGCACTATAACTACTTCAACAATCTTGAGTATTGGTTGCATAAGATGCAGCATTCACATTGGATGCGAGCACTATTACTATGAGATATACAAGTATGTAAAAGGACCTTACATTACTCTCGGGAACAGAATGACTAGTCAGCTTACCAAGCTATTTTTCTAAATAGCCTAATATTAGCACATGAGTGTGGGTTTGAAGATTAGCCCATAATTGCTCTTTAGGATAGTGCGAGGTTGTTGGACATGCGAGCCCACGATGAGCCATTAAGCAATAAATGTTATTGCAAATCATTCTCGGATCTAAAAAAATAACTAAATTGTGTAATAGGTCACGTCGTACAATTAGGGTTCTATACCATGGTCTTCTTAATAATCATACAGCTGTTGATTCAAATGTTACTCGAGTTCGTCGTGATCGGCTTGTTCCTAGTATGGTTGAGGGCGGAAGGGGCAGGGTCGCGTACAGAGGCGCAACAACGACCGGTCGTCGAGGCTGAGGGGGCATACGCAGTGGGGCGTGACATGTTGTTTTCATTTTTTTTTTCTTTTTTACAAAAACTGTAAGCAGCATTAATTTTTTTATATTTTTTTACACAAAATGTAAACAGGAACTGAATAACAATTTTTCTATATTTTCTTTTTAATAGTTTTTTTATTTTCCTGCAAAAACAAAGGTTAGAGACAAAAACAATTATATTTTTTTTCCAGCAAAAACAAATGTGAGATGAATAGGAAAAACAACTATATGTTCTCTTTTTTATTTATTTTTTATTTATCAACAAAATAAGAGTGCTTGAATGGGTATTGGATCTTGACAGAGCGGGAGGTAGATCAGTGGCTCCGGTCACTGTACATGACCGGAGATGGAATATTGTCTGAGATATAAATTTGAAACGGAGAGATTAAGAGGTGAGGTGAATTTTTTTTAAGATGGAAATATGATAGAATTTTTTTTGATGATTTCAATATCTAAAGATTAACCACGTCTCAGAAGAAAATAAACCAACGATTTATCTAAGAAAAATGATGAGAATTAAAATTGGATCTCACCTTGGGAATCGAAAATGTCGTGATGGCCGCGACGAAGGCCGACACGTTGTCACTGGACGGCTCAGAAGCTGGGCACCCTTCTTCAACAAGATGAGTCTCGGAGATCGGGGTCCTCTCCACCAAAGGTTGATCAAAGAATTAAAGAAGGAGGAGGAGCCTATTAAAAATATAAAAAAAAATCAAAAAAAGAAAGAATGTACAGAAGGGGAAAGTGTTTATTGGTTAATTAATTAATTAATTAATAAAAAATTTGGAATTAAATAAATTAAATAAAATAGTTAATTAATTACAGATTAATTAGGCATCTTAATGGTGGCTATTTAAGGTATGGAATAATATCTTATATAAAAGGCATGTTTTTAAACCATATAAATGAATTAAATAATTAAATATAAATACAAAATTCGTAATTAAGATAAATTAATTAATTATTGTTAGATATTTAAATTTTTTGCGATTTTTATATAAGGAAGTTAGTTGTATACAAATATTATGTACACAAAATACAATAGACACATGTACAAATAAGGACATATTTTTTATATCTTTTTTTTTAATTTTGTAATTTTTTTTAATTTTTTATATTTTATTTTTAATGGAAATAATATTTACAATTATGTACATTATGAATATAAAAATAAATATGAATATTTATACAAAAATGTAAGTGGTGAAAATGCAAAACCCCCCCAGAAAATTAACTTTTTAACTGTAACTCCAAAAATTACGAAACCACAACTATTGAAAGATAATTTAATTTATAGTGTAGTGGAAGTGATTTTGATTCAAGTTGAGATCGTATGTAGCCGGAATTTGTGTTTCAGTTATCGCTTTGCGGTTTTTTCTTAGTGTGATTATTTGCAATATGTACATTATTTTATTTTAAAATTATTTTTATGAT
Organism: Ottelia alismoides; assembly: GCA_037367405.1. Lineage (NCBI taxonomy): Eukaryota > Viridiplantae > Streptophyta > Magnoliopsida > Alismatales > Hydrocharitaceae > Ottelia > Ottelia alismoides. Next base: position 14,867 of record JAZKJV010004058.1, on the reverse strand, counting down.
TTACAATAGATTTTTATTTACAACTTTTATTTTCAAAAAATAATTGATTTGAAGTCATTTATTTAAAAATAAAATAATGTACATTTTGTACAAATATACAGGAAAAATATTTACAAAATATTTTTGGATTTTCGAATTGCCGTCCATATCTCCCCCCACTTTATTCCTTTTCGATCTGGTCAAGTCTTGACCTTCTCTCGGGGTTCGAGTCAGTCTGCATTTATTGCATAAATACATCCTTTAATTTTCCTTTCTTTTTCTTTTCTTCTTTATTCTTTTATTTATGTACAAAAAGTGTTAAAAATGCATATTTAACAAATGCATGCAAAACATTAATTTTATGGAATTAGTCGGTATTTACAGGTGTTTGACTAAGGAAATGAGGCTAAATAAAAGAATAAAGGCGATGAATCATCTATTTTTTAATTTTGTTTAATTACTAATTATTATCTAATAAGTCATTGTGTTGTTTAATTATTTGATTAATTATATATAATTAATTATTTTATTAATAATCACATAATTATGTAATTAACCCTATAATTATTAATTAAATTAATGTAATTATTAATTATATAAGCTATTTATTTATTTATTAATCTCTTTCCCTCTTCTTCTCTCTTGTTTCCTTTATCCTTTCTTCTTCCTCCGTTGTTTCTTCCCTGTCGCCTCTTCTTCTTCCCCTTCTTCCTCGTCTGCATGTCCTTCCTCTCTCCCTCCGATAACGACCCAACGACCTGGTCGTTGGGCAGGTCGTTGGGCCATTACTCCAACCATCTCATCGTCTTCTCCATCTCCCTATCTATAATTAGAACTCCTCTCTTCTTCGTAGGAACTATCTGCCATTTTCCTCCACCTCCACCTCCAGTTTCAGGCGAGAGATAGAGAGAGAGAAGCATCTTTCCCCACCGTCGAGCGAGGTTGAGGGCCGGAGTGGTGAGATCTCGTCGGTGTCATAGGCTAGCTCCATCGTGCACACAAGCCTCCGCATGGTCATGCATCGAGGCAAGGACAGTGGAGATTCGTCAAGCTCCACCCCCAAGCGCATCATCCATCCTACATCTCCAAGTTCGATTCCTTCTTCTCTACTATTCCCCTTTCCTTCCTTCTCTTCTCTTCTCACTCCCTCTCTTCTCCTCTCAATCTCTTCGTTCTATTTATTTCTATATTGTTTTACTTAGATCCTACCGACCAGCACATAATCGCATCCACCTTCACATTCCCCAATTTCATTTCTCCTCTACCATTCATATCTGCCACCTCTGTTCACGATTGGTGAACGGAGAATCGTTCTGTCTCTTCATTATCGCACGGAGCTCTAACATTCATTTAATTCTAAGCCATTGACTGAGGGCCGCCTCGTGTTGAATCACCATTTGCCGGAACCGAACCTTCACACCCGAGCATCAGCGGAGATCAGATCTGATCTGTCTTGCCTGGAGTTTAATGAGCAATTACTAGGACCTAAACCTGAGGACGAGAGCTTTGAAGCATCCTCGAACGTCATTGTGAATCATTGTATTGAGGAGTCTGTAGATCTGAAGCACACCATTTTGAGCGGTAGACTTCATATAGTTAAACGAACCACGTTGGTCATCTCCGTCTGGAATGACTGCCGCCCAGAGCACCACATGGAGATTAGGATCTGAATAGAGCATCGCGGGCTTCGTCCATTGCATGCTTGAAGAGCTAAGGTAATAAACCACCTCCTAAACATGCAACATCTGGAGATCTACTTAAAAAAGCTTCACTCACAATACCGCCACAGCGACCGACTCGCAACGCCGCTAGCGGGGAATGTAAAACCTTCGATTAGAAACTTCCATCGCTGGCTGCAAAAGGGGGAAGAACATATGAGGAATAAAGTGACCCTCTAGACTCAACTTCAGTCGACCGATCATCTTAGAATCAACGGTGCATAATCGCATTAAGACCAGGAATCTGGTCTATGTAATCGAGTTGAAGAACAGCCAGTGGATCTGCATCCAATCCAATTCTAATCGTTTAACCACGCATCACCAGCACTTCAAATCCACCGACCCACTACTTTGAGCATAAGTGGTGCACGTGACTCTCATGCGCGCATCAGGATATTATTTATGCAGTTTGCTATTAAACTCTTGAAACTTATTGATATCACATGTATGTCCTGAAGCAACTCCACTCACGTGAAGACGCACGTGCCTGGGCACGTGCTCGGTGTGAAATTTAAAAAGATAGCCCCTCCAGGTTTTGTATTTTATGCGCAGAACCCTCATTTTCCAGATAATCTCATATATATCTCTGTATACAGAATAAATAATAAATAGCATATACTACATATAAAAAATATAAAAATATAATATAAATATACAAAAATACCTTATAATATACTATATACAATATAAAACCAACTTCGAAAATTAAAAAGTTTTTTATTATAAATAAATCATTTAAAAAGAAAAAATATAACGAACTTTAAAAATACATAAAAATATAACACCTTTAAAAATCCTATAAAAATATGTTTACTATTTTTACCATATTTTTTACAAAAAGCCAAAAATAAAATAAAAATTGAATATTAAAACTAATAAAAAATACAAAATACATTAAAACTTTTAAATTTCACAAATAAATAAATAAAAACGACAAAAATACACACGGTATATCATTAGAAAGATAATTTCACCTACTTCGCAATAAAATAAAAGTATTTTGCAATAGATTACTATTTTAAAAATGCAATAAAAAATATTTTTCTATGAAAACCTAATTTTCAACCTTAAAAATACAATAAAATCCTTAAAACCTCTTAAAATTTCAGAAAAAGAGAAAATAAAAATAAAAACTTAAAAAACAATGAAATAAAAATCAAATAAAAATTACCAAATAATTTATAAAATATTAAAAAATACAAAATACTTAAAATCACAAAAATGATATAAAATTCATAAAAATTAAATAAAAAATCGAGAAAAATCTCTAAAAAAATGAAAAATAGAAAACCCATAATACCATAATTTTTGACCTTTTAACTCTAGCTTCCAACAGTTCACCACCTTGAGTTCGACACTCCCATGCTTAACTCTATACACTTGAGTGTATGAGTATAAATAAGGTAAAAAATTAAAATTTTCTTATAAATTCGGTCGATCATTATAGCGACACTATTCTTCTTTTTGAGTAGTTGATAGGGTCGATTTTTCAGATGGAGGTGTTACCGGGGAGGCAGCGCTAGGGTAGACCGTAGACTTTGGATTTAGGGTTTTATTTTATGCCATTTTATTTTTTCTAACTTGGCGGTTTGTTGTTTTTTTTTTGTGCAGCACAGGTTGAGCTGCACAACTGAGAACCAAGAAATTGATTTTTTTCTTTTCTTATAACCTTTATAAAAATATAAAAAAATTAAGGGCATTTTCCCGTTTTTCTATTTTTTGTAGAAGGAGCCCCTTTTAGGCACCCCACCTTGTACATTCAAATTCTCTCTCGGGGTCTATTTCACCAAGTATCGTGTACTTGGGGGAGCAGGAAACCTACCCCGGCTTTTCTCGTATCACGAATTTCTCGACAGTTTTCCACAGCTTTTTTAAAGCTAGGTGCTTGATTATGATTTTTCGGTTTTTCTCTACTTGCGCCTTCGTACTTAGTTTTAGGACTCGCAACCAAGGTGCATTCTTATCTAGGATAAAAACCAAAAAGACCAAATTATTATATGTTCTCTGAAAATACTCAAAAAATTGATAACCGAAAACTAAAACCGGGACTGCTAATTTTATCTAACCTTAAAAAAAATGTAATGGAGTCCATGGATTTGGGACAGAAATACCAATGAATTTTAGGTACACTCCAGATTTGTGAGTGAGGGACGACCTTAAGATTAGATCCAGACCAAAATTCTTTTGAAATAATATTGAGTTCATACATTTAATATCTTACTCTTTAGTGGGGACTATCGGGTAGCCAGAAATGGTCCGAGTTTCCTTAGTAGAGTGGGAGGTTTAGCGGATATTGTGTAAGGCTACGTCCTCAATTAACATGGGTAGCTGGAAACAATCTGTACTTACTTCCATACTGGCTGAGAATAGGTGTTTTTCTGTACGAACTCAAGATAGTCTTCAAGGGAAGTCTCGGGCACCTTTCATCTCATGCTAATCTGTGAGAAGACTTCACTGCCAATTAACCCTAAAATTGAAAAGAAAAACGACCAAAGTTTTACCGACATCACCGAGTTGAGTTGGTGAATACATGGTTTGCTTTGCATGGTGTAAGTCCCATCTTTCATATCAATTGAAGAAGATAAGTTGTAATCTATTTCTCAAGATGATGGGTAGGCGATCACTTTAGTCAACACTTTCCGTTCCACTTTCACGCACCTATCCATCTATCTATATCGGTTCAGGATGTCTCTCTTCCTAAACTCAAATCGCGTCATGTTTCTTCTTCCAGGTGTGACTCTAAATATGGAAGATCTTCTTCGATTCCTTCTTCTCATTCTTATCATCATCACATTCAGTTCGAAAAAACCCTAACCTATTTCAGTAGTTGCATGTTGACCGGGCCGATCCTAATCTAGATTCTTTCTCCTTTATAGAGGCTATGGCTGGAAAAGGACCGCAAACGACATTGGTTGTGATAGATCAGACTACGATCAATAGCGGTCTACTTGCATCCCTCTAGATGATGCAGAACTAGATTCGGGAGCAAGGTTGACTGATGAATGATGTCAGAGTGGAGCTGACACAACTATGAGCCCCAAGAGATAATCTAGATGCTAAGAATCCAGGAGTCGAGGAACCTGAGCAACGTAATGGAGCAGAGAGACCAACTCTTGGTCTATACAGAATGATGATGCAGCTCTACAATCCTATAGCTACTACCACTCATCGGTAAATCCGTCTCCATGTCATTTAGAACAATTTCGAGCTCCGAACTCAGACCATCCAATTGCTTCCAAGTTCTATGGGCACTCTATTGAGGAGCCACATCTGCACCTTCGAGAATTCGAGCTTATATGTAGCACGGTGCATGATGCACAAGTGAATGAGCACACGATCAAATTTATTATCTTTCCATTCTCCCTCACAGATCGAGCAGCCTACTGGTTGAAACACCTGGGGAGATAAGTTTCGATGTGGGAACAGTTGAGAAATGACTATCTGAACAAGTAATACCCACCTGGTCAAACGAACGTTGCTAGAGCTATGATCAGGAACTTCACCATGATCGGGAACAAACAGTTCCATGAGGCATGGGATCATTTTAGAGAGCTCATTGATAGGTGTCCACACCACGAGATTACAAAGGAGAACCTAGTTCAAAACTTCTTTTGTGGGTTGACATCAGAACTCCAACGTATGGTGAATGCATCTTACAGATTCTCGTACTTTTCGAAGCATAAGACCAAGCCTGGGCCATTTAGGCGAAGATGGCAGAGAACTACACCACGATGTCCCAAACTCGGGTCGATACTCAGATGAAGCTACCTACATGTCACCAACACTCTCGAGTGGCACAAATCGAAGGGACTCCTTCTTTTGTTGTCTCGACACCTACCGAATCATCATCAACCCATATGGGGATCATTTGCCAGAAGCTTGATCGAATGGAAGTCATTAAAAAGAAGTGCAAGAATATGGACAAGCTCGATGATGAATCTACGATTCTCATTCTTTATTCTTTTATTTTAGATCTTTCTTTTGGCAAAACCACCTATAAATACCTATAAATACAATAACTTAACAATTTTCATGCTTTGTTAATAATGCATAATTAACGCATATTTTACAAAATTAAAAGAATAAAGAGAAAAGAAAATGAAGGATGCACTTAAAATAAATACATAGTGACCCAAACCCCAAGAGAAGGTCAAGTCTTAACCTGATCGCAAAGAAAATAAGTAGAGAGAGATAAGGGTACACTATGTTTTGCACATATCATACATACTTGTACAAATTATTTATTTATTTATTTTTGACAAAATAAAAATATATTGTTCCTTTTACACCGTTATATATAGCCTTAGAAATAGTATAGAAATAAAATAAAAATAAAAATAAAAAAAGCAACATAAAAAATAAAAATAAACTCAACAATTCCTTGTACAAAATACACATGTATATAATACAATACCTATTTAATTTACGCCTATAAATAATTTATAAAAATCATTTGATATTCCTTAAATTATTATGTAAATAAATAAATATAAAATAAAAAGAAACTTTTGTAAAAATAATAAGATAAAAATGCATGTACGTGATACATAGTATATTATACATGTATATAATACTATATACTTGATGAATCTCTATTTCATCACCTTTATTCTATCATTTTGGCCTTAAAAACCCTAGTAAATTCTTATAAATACCATTAATTTAGGCATTTTAGCATTCATTCATTGTGGTGTAAATAGTATATAAAATATTATTTTTAATGCCAAAATTATAGAATAAAGAAAAGAAAAGAAAAAGAATAAATTATTGAAAATATTTTTTGATCCGAAACCCTGAGACCCAGTCTTCTTGATTACTAGATCGACAAGGAATAAAGTAGGGGGAGATAAGGTCCAAAATACAATAAAAACACCTTTTATTTTATTTATTTTTAATCATTTTGGAACCTTTTTTTAGTACCACTTCTTATACTACAAAATAAGAAATTTGTACATGAAATTTGTAGATAATTAAATATAGAAAAACATAAAATTTATTTCATACAAAAATAATATATAGATAAAAAGTTACACTCAGAATAAGTTTCCAAAATTCCAACATCCTAGACCCATATCTCTAAAATTAAAACTCAAAATTATCAAAATCACCTATAATTGTATATAACTTTAAATGAGCTATTTAATGAAGGTGGTTTCATATTTTTTGGAGTTGTGGTGTGAAAGTTAGGTTTTGGACCCCTATTGTATAGTTGCATTAATTAAAATATTCATTTTATTTATTTTTTAATTATTTTTATAACTTTCTATTTTGTAAATTTTTTAAATATTATTTATAGTATATACGTATATTAAAACAGGAATAAAAACTCTAAGAAAATGCAAAAATAAAATACATGTACAAAACATATAGGTAAAATACATATATCTATACGTATAGAATAAATACATCTATTTATTTAATTATATATATTATATCAAAAAGTAAAATAAAAATATATTCAAGTATATAAAATCAAGTCATAAATATATAAAATAATAAATTAAATTATTAAAATTTAAAATACAAAAAAATTTAAAACACTAAAATACATATATGAATATACCTATAAATAACCCTCAAAAAGTAACTTGTAATTTAAAAAACTAAAAAAAGAAATAAATAAAAATCATAATAAAATACCTTATAAAATAATAAACCATTTTTATTTTATAACCTAAAAATTAATAAATTCATTTATTATTTTTAATTTATTTTTCAAATATATTCGACAAAGTTTTGTCTTGTTGGTCCACGTGGATCAACCAACTCTCTCTGCATATTGACCGAGGTCAACTCTCTGATCGAGGTCTGTAGGATGTCAGAACTGAGTTTTTGCTTGTTTTTTTGACCATTTTTCGAGGATGCCCCTTTCATCAATTGGCTTTGCCTCCTTCACAACTTTTCTTCCTCGGAGATTGGTTATACACACCCATTGCTTTTCTTGGGCGGTGCATCGCTGCTTCTCCTGATCTTCATTGATTCTTGGAGCCACTCGTCACATGTACATAACCTGCCCCTCACCTTCCACTTCATTTTTGAACACCTTTGACCCATGTTTTTCCCCCTTTAGTGTGCTCCAGTGGGAGGAGGGTGACAACCTCCTGCTCCAGCCCTTAGGTAGCGAGATCAACCGCGTCTCAGGTGGTCTCCACCACCTTCATCGTCCACCGGTGTCGAGGTGCCCATCTTGTGGACTTTGGCCATTCGAGGTTCATTTTTACCGCATTTCTAGTGTAGACTTTGTCCTAGGTTTACTAAGCACCTTTATTTTTTCATTTAATCTCATAATCTAGCTGTTAATCCCTCATTCGAAGTTTGTCAGAACTGATCTCTGGCGAACCTTCTCCCGCGTTATTCCTTGTCCCCTCCACCTCGGTTGCCCTAAGAACCATCTCTCGTTGTGCGTGGTCTTTCCTTGCAGGTCCCAGGCGCCCAAGGACCTTCTAGGGGGCCATTTTTGCAGAAGCCAAAGCTTCCTTGAGCCTTCCTCCTTCTCCGACCTCGCGACAGTGCTCCGGCGGTCTACTCAGCATTTTGAAGCCGCCTGCTACTCGAGGAACCTCCCAGGATCCCTTCTGTTCCATTCGAAGCGAAGGAGGTGGTCGAAGAACGGACCTACGTCAAATCCAAACTCATCAGCGACGAGTTCCTCCTCCATTCTTCCACCATGCCCCAGAATCGTCGGATTGTGGGACGTTCCTCTAGAGTTACAGGAATCGTCACATCGGGCAGCATCCCCGGTCTCAGATCTTCGTCGATCATCTAATCTGGGCCGTCATCAACCAAAGGGGTATCGTGCATCCATGGGACGACACGTGTCCAACGAATTGTCAATCGTTGTCTGATCGTGCCCATGTTTTGGGTAGTTTGCTACTTCACCCAAAAACTTTCTATATTTAATATTCAGAACTTAAACTTTCATTTGCCGTTAAACTAATTTTGTAATATTTACGTTTCACCCCCTTCACATTAGGTAATTACACTTTGGTCCTGCCACGTCACCTCACGTGACGCTTCAGGTGAGGGGACTTTTTGCGGCTAGGCTCTAGGGCTTTTGGTTATTGTTGTTTAGTCTAGAAATAATTTTTGCACATTAGAACATTTTGTAAAATTTGCAAACTGCCCCCCTATGTTTCTCATATTAACAATTTGGTCCCCGTTAGCGTGGTTCACGGGTGCGAACACGTTAGTTCACGCATTTTGATGGGATTCCCCCTGAAAATTATTGTATTTCATATTAGTATAGTAAATTTTTATTCCAATTATAATATTTTTGGTGAAATTGTACTTTGGCCTATGGATTTCTTGCTATTTACTTTTATCCCCTACTAGGTAGTGTAGTTTCTCTTTGTTGATTATATTTATTTTAAATAGCTATTAAACTCGAAAAAATCAAAAAAATAGACTAAAGTTCATGTTGCATTGATCTTTCATGACATCAATTTTTTGCATTTTGAAGCTTTTTATTATTTATAAGAAATAAAAAAACATGCCATTTTTTCTGTATTTGTAAAAGAAAATACATAAAAATTATAAAAAAATTTATGAAAAATTCCAAAAAAATATATGTTATATTTATTTATTACAACTTCAGACCAACAACCACTAAAAATTATAAAAGAAAATTCAAAAAATTGAAAAACTCTAAAAACCTTTTTTAAAAATTTATAAAATCAATAAAAATCCAAAAATTATTTTTTCTGATTATGAATTTTCTTTATTTTATTATATTTATTTAAAAATTAAGTTGGAGAATTATTTATTCTATTTTGTATTTTATATCTCTGATTTATTTTGGGTATTTATTTAATCCTTGTTTTGGGTATTTTTGACTTTAATAATAAATAAAATTATTAAAAACCCAAAAATATTTTATTTTCTTATTTTTGATAATTTTGTTAATTTTATATCAACGCTAGCCTATATTGTATATATATCTTATATATAGCTTTATATCTATCTTTAAAGAAAAAGAAAATATAAAAAGAAAAAATATGAAAAGAAAATACAAAAATAGAGAATTAAAAATAAAAATATAAAATAAAATAATAAAATAAAAATAATTAAAAATAAAAAACCCACATTAAAAACAAAGACAAATAACTTCACAGTCAATCATTTGTGTTTTATTGCCCCAATCTAGTCATTTGCTCCATGTGTTCGACCTCTACATTCTTGCACCTATACACATCCTTGTTGTAGAGTTATAATAAATTTTGTCTCCACATCTGCTTTTCATTACTTGATCATCTGTTGTGGATTAATTGTTGATTAATTGAGTTTTCTTGTGGCCCGCCAAAGCGAATGCATCTCTTCCCTGTGCGAGACGTAATTTAGACCGACGAAAAATCTCAGTCATCAATACTTTATATACCTTATTTTTTTCATAAAAATATTTAAATCACAGGAAAAATAGTTTTTAAAATAATAAACATTTTTTTTATTTTATACACTTTTTAATTTAATTTCATTTGTTATTTATAATTCAATTTTCTTGTATTTTTGTAAATTTTGATTTCTAATCGGTCCACCTAGTATTGTTGACCCTGATCAACGTCTCCCCCTAGCCCGGTAAGGTTGCCATCCCCCTTGTAGGAGCTCCTTCTCCTTTTTCTAGCCCCTGACCCGACTACCTTTGGCTTCGATTCCTGCACCTTATTAAAGTCTTCATATTCACGATCCTCGTAGATCCCTAGGTGCAACAAGATCACCCTAAGGTTCTGCTCCACGCTCTGATCTTCTTGGGCCCTCGAGCATCTAATAAATACATATTTCTAGGAGACCCCTAGATACTTCTAGGAGAGTGATAGCTCCTTGGAGGTGCCCTTGGAGTGTCGTCTGGAGGTCCGAGTGAGTGTAGCTCGTAGCGTCGCTAGAGCGTCGTCACGAGAAGCCTGCTTGGTCAGTCGCAACTAGGTTGAGGCCATAAAGACAATCGTTCCCTTCGCCTGGAGTTCGTGCTTTCGCTAGTGTCTTCTGGTATCCCACCAACCTTCCTTTCATGCCATTTCGATTTCACCTTTTCCATCTCTACCACCTCCAGTTTCTCTACTCCGACCATCTGGTCAGAGCCTCGCAGTACCCACCTTTTTGCACGGATCTATCCTCGACTCACCCTGCACCTTCTTATGCAACCTGATAACCCTTAAGCTCGTACATCATAGCTAGATAAAAAGTCCAGACCTCTTTCCCCCGCCTTCGCCGGAGGTCGAGCACCACTCTCTGTCGCCTCCCTTGTCGTTATGATGAAATAACCCTTACCAGAGCTTCTTCTTTGAGCATAGCACCCCTTGCAGGTACGGGTTTCACGAGGAGCCCCCTTTGGACCCCCATCTGCTCAAGCAGAGCAGCTCTAGGAAGACCAGCTTGGTCCCGCCTATTTGACAGTCTTCTTGCTCATCGAAGTAGCTCACCTGGCGCGGACAACCCTCACGAGTGTCGGACTCCATGACGACCTCATTGGATCGGCGAATCTCCTCTCACGCTCGGTTGAAGTTTGCCCTAGACGAGTTCATCTAGGACCCCCTCCTTGTCATTCGATATAGAGCAGCCTTCCAGATCTGATCATAGCCATACGCCATGTTTCCATCCTAACAGTCTGATCAGATCCAGTGGGACCATCTGACGTGCATGTTCCCGACAAGATCAGAACCGTCATATCTTTTTAGAAGAATATTAGGGCCGCCCACTTCTGCCTCCTCGTGTGCGTGCCTCGTGTTGTAGCATGGGTATATTTCACATTTTCCCCTACATGTTTCCCCTATTCTGCTTTAGTCTAGAGAATAAAATGTTTAGTTGAAGATATTTATAGTTTGGTCCGAGTACTTTTTATATTTGCATTTTAGTCCTTTCGAGTCAAAGTCACATGTGTCCCCACGTGCATGCTGGGATATTTGCATCTTTTCTCCTATACTTTTATGCTGATTAATGAATGAATGTTATGTTTTGAAAATGACATTTATGCCCCTATGAGCCTGGATCACATGTAAGGCATATGTTGATTGGATTAATTGCATATTCATCCCTATGTTTTCTTAGATTGTTATCTATTTGGTCCGCAAACTTAAACTATTTGCTTTTAGGTCCGAGTGAAATTGTGTTTAACTCTTTGGCTTTTATTGGAATTATAAATATTAAATTAATGCTAAAAATTCCCAAAAAATTATTGTTAGCTTCTACTAGTGTGTAATATTTGTGTTGATTTTCGTGGATTAATTTACTTGCATTTTCTATCATAAAAAATCAAAAAACTATAAAAAAGACCCCGTTTGTGTTAAAAAAATCATAGAAATTCAAAAATGTTTTAAATATACCACAAAAATTCTTATGGTTGTCTTATATTGTTTTAACTGTAATATTAATTTTGTTTGAAAAATCTTTATTATAACCCTAAAATTCCTAAACAGCCAAAAACATATAAAAATCATATAAAATCAAAGAAAAATCTAAAAATTATTTTTTAGTTCGTGTTTGTAGGTTTTTATTTCTAATTTATCATAAAATTATCATCTAGGACATTAGGCCATTTAAGTATTCTTAATTTGCAATTTAGTCGTGGTTGTGCACTGTGTTGACTTTTTGACATTGTTTGTTTTTTAAAGATTCACAATAACATTTAATGATTCTCTAAAAATTACCAAAAATAGTTCAAAACCCTAAAAAACCCAAAAATATTTTTACTTTCATTATCTGAGGATTTTTACATTTTTTTTAAAAATAGAAAACAGTGTTGTGTGTGCCATGTGTGTTTTGAGCTTGTTTACCTTTTATTGAAAATATAAAATTTGCATAATTAAAAACCACTAAAAAATTCTATTTTTGAGATCTGACCACGTAGTTTCTAAATCGTGCTTCTTGTGTTCGATCCTGATCGCTATAACATGTAAATAAAATAGCAAATCGCTTACATTTGATTGCTTTATTTTCATGAGTGAATTTATTTTCTTATAACCGAATCGATTGATTATGGACAATGACATATTTTACATTTTCCACCAAAGTCGAGCAAATTTCGAGTCAGCAGAATGGCGCTTTTGCTGAGGAGCATGGCTTAGTAGTTACATTTCAGTTTTGAATTATTTTTTATCTGTCTGCTATAACTATTTTCTGACCTATCTCTGTTCCATTTTTTATGTGAGGAACCGCTCGAGGGCGACTCAGATTTCTTTGGAGGAGAAAGCATTTGAGGAGGAGTAGAGGAGGAGAGAAGGTAGCTACATTACATAGATATTCTATTTTCTTACCAAAGACATTATTGTAATAATTTTAAACTCTGGACACTTGGACTCCCTTGGTTGATTCGAAGTCTGTTTCACCGGGTGCCGGTGCACTCCAGGGACATCACTGCGGCTTTTTCAATGTTTTTCTTTTTTTAGTTTCTATTTGATACCCGGGGTTTTGGCCCTTAGATTTAGTACTTCTATCTGATTGTGCTCGTAGTTAGCTAAGGTCCCAACACTTAATTTCTTATTTGTATCTATAGACCGTAATTGGACTTAGCTAAAATAAATACAAAAAGATAATTTATTTGGATTAGAGACCACGTGCCGAGAGAGGTCATATACAACGCTAGCAAGACCCATTGTGGTGAGCATCGATCGGCATCGAAGACCAGAATCTGGTCTCTCTTCCTGATTGTTAGCTACTTGTTCTTCACGTAATAGAAGTTGTTCATCTAGGATGTTTTCCTCGTGCATCTTATAGTTATTTTATTTCTTGTATTTTTTTTATGTGTCGATCACCATGCATATAGAGTGTTGAAGCAAGGTATGCATTTCTATCTCTACATGCATCATTGTGTTTGATCGTGCATCGGTTTTTCCGACTTCCTCCCCATGTTTTATTGGACTCAAAGTAATCAAGGAAATTGGAAAATAAGTTAGGAATTGTTTTTATTCAAATAAAATACCTAAAAAGTTACAACCAAATAAATTAGGAGTGCTAATGCAAAACTTGACCTAAAACCGATCTCACCTAAAAATCTATGTTTTGGGGAGAGTCACCCCCTCCTTATCTGATTTATCTACAGTGAGAGAGCGACCCGCACACTAGGATAGTGGCACGCTCAATCTCTCCTTAGACTACTGGACTCGTGGTTAGTTGTTCTCTAGAGAGGATTTGACCAAGTAGCAGGTAAACGGTCCGGGATTTCCTTAGCAAATTGGGCAGATCGGGTAGCTGGTGAGCGGTCCACACCCATATTGGCTGGGAAAAACTAGTTGTGAATTTGAGACAGTCTCTTAGGAGCATTGGGTTGAACAGCTCGTTTAATTGCTTTGATAGATTGATTTATAACCTTAATAAAATCTAGCAAGATTAATGATCGATCTTGCATGGTCATCAGCTCGCATTGCATAGGTGAACAGGGGGATTGATTTCTCATCTTGTTTGCATTCCAGATCCAATCGTCATAAATCCCCATATCACGATGGTAGGAAGGAGGTCCCTTAGGCTACTTTTGCCAGCACCGCTTTCGAGCACTACTCTCCATTCATCTAGGGCAGCTTTGAAGAGCTCAGACCAACTCTCTGAACTTGAGTTCGCTACCACCATGCTCCCCCTCGACCACCCTTCTTCTCTACCTGAGGTAATAGAGCAGAGGACAACACGGTTATTTATACATTTGACAACACCTGAGTTGGGGTCTTTTGCCTTTACAGAGACTGGAGAGATGGCCAGCAATGAGAACTATACAAATGAGCAGCCACAGACTTCTTCCTATGTGTTAGACAAGGTTGCCATCAACAATAACTTGCTTAAATCCCTGGAGACCATGCATCGCCAGATTCAAGACCTGGAGTTTTTAACGGTTGAGGTGAGAAGTGAGCTGACGCAGATGAGAGCTGGGTGAGCAGAGCTGTAGAGACTAGCTGATGGAGAGATACCCGGAGTTGGAGGAGGAGATGGATACAAGGATGACCAAGAGGAGCCTGCCAGACAACTATGGACGATGAGGCAGTTGTGCAACCCTGGTGCAATGCTCACCCAGAAATGGATACACCTACCAGAGTTCTTGGGATACTTCGAGCTTCGACCCCAGACAATTCAGTTGTTGGCCAGATTCCATGGGCTAGCCACCGAGGAGCCTCATCTCCACCTGCAGGAGTTTGAGATGATTTGTAGCACTGTCCACGAAAGATTGGTGGATGAGGACACTATCAAGGTTATTGA